>WWNC01000172.1:202500-645965 GCA_011125475.1 Melanerpes aurifrons
TGGGGGTCATGGGGGTCTGGGGGTCATGAAGGTCTTGGGGGGTCATGAAGGTCTGGGGGGTCATGAGGGTCTGGGGGGAAGGTCTGGGGGTCATGAGGGTCTGGGGGTCATGGGGGTCTGGGGGTCATGAAGGTCTGGGGGTCATGAGGGTCTGGGGGTCATGAGGGTCTGGGGGTAATGAAGGTCTGGGGGTCATGGGGGTCTGGGGGTCATGAAGGTCTGGGGGTCATGAGGGTCTGGGGGTCAAGAGGGTCTGGGGGTCCTAATTTCCACCAGGAGGCTTTGAGGAGGCAGAGGACGGAGGAAGGATAAAGAGCTTGGGGGGGAGGGGGTGGGGTGGTCCCAGGGCTTTGGGGGGGGCACAGAGGGCGGGGGGGGGGGGGTCTCCTGTCCCAGTGTGTGTGCCCCCCCCAGGAGGAGGACCCCCAGTTCGCCTCCCAGCGCAGGGTGTACCAGGAGCTGGGGGAGGAGATGCTGCTGCACGCCCTGCAGGGCTACAACGTCTGCGTGCTGGCCTACGGGCAGAGCGGCGCCGGCAAGTCCTACACCATGATGGGCCAGCAGCAGCCAGGCCAGATGGGCATCATCCCCCAGGTGGGGGCGGGGGGCTGGGGGCGGGGGCTGGGGGCGGGGGGAAGGGAGTCAGAGCTCCTGCGGAGAGCTGCTGGGGAAGGGAGGGGGCAGGGGAGGAGGGGGAGGGGAGGAGGGGGGAGGGGGAGAGGAGGGGTGGGGAAGGGAAGGGAGAGGGGAGGAGGTGGGGGAGGGAAGGGGAGGAAGGGAGAGGGGAGGAGGTGGGGAAGGGAAGAGGGAGGGGAGGAGGAGGGGGGAAGGAGGGGGAGGTGGAAGGGAGGAGGGGGGGGAGGAAGGGGAGGGAAGGAGAGGAGGAGGAGGAGGAAGGGAAGAGGAAGAGGAAGAGGGAAGAGGAGGAGGGGGGAGGGAAGGGGGAGGAAGGGAGAGGGGAGGAGGTGGAGGAGAGGAAGGGGAGGGGAGGAGGTGGGGAAGGGAAGAGGGAGGGGAGGAGGTGGGGAGGGAGAGGGGAGGTGGAAGGGAGGAGGGGGGGAGGAAGGGAGAGGAGAGGGGAGGAGGTGGGGGAGGGAAGGGGAGGGAGGAGGGGGGGGGAGGGAAGGGAGAGGGGAGGAGGTGGGGAAGGGAAGAGGGAGGGGAGGAGGTGGGGGGGGAGGGGGAGGGGAGGAGGAGGAGGGGGAGGGAAGGGGGGGGGAGGAGGTGGGGGAGGGGAGGGGAGGTGGAAGGGAGGAGGTGGGGGAGGGAAGGGAGAGGAGAGGAGGTGGGGAGGGAAGGGGAGGGAGGAGGTGGGGAAGGGAAGGGGGAGGGAGGAGGTGGGGGAGGGAAGGGGGAGGGAGGAGGTGGGGGGAGGGAGGTGGGGGGGAGGGGAGGGGAGGTGGGGAAGGGAAGGGAGGGGAGGAGGAGGTGGGGGGGGAGGGAAGAGGGAGGGGAGGAGGTGGGGAGGGAAGAGGGGGGGAGGGGAGGAGGTGGGGGAGGGGGAAGGGGGGGGGGGAGGAGGTGGGGAAGGGAAGGGGAGGGAGGAGGTGGGGGGAAGGGAAGGGGGGAGGGAGGAGGTGGGGAAGGGGAGGGGGGAGGGAGGAGGGGGGAGGGAGGAGAGGGAGGTGGAAGGGGAGGAGGAGGGGGAGGGAGGGGGGGAAGTGGGGGGGAGGGAGAGTGGAGGGAAAGAGGGCAGGGAGGAGGGGAGGAAGTGGAGAAGGGAAGGTAGAGGGGAGGAGGTGGTGGGAGAAGAAGGAGGAGAGGAGGTGGGGGAGGGAGGGTGGAGGTGGGGAGGGAAGGAAGAGGGCAGGAGGTAGGGGAGGGAAGGTGGCAGGGAGGAGGTGGGGGAGGGAAGGGGGAGGGGAGGAGGTGGGGGAGGGAGGGGAGAGTGGCTGCAGCTTGGGTGGCATCGGATCAAAGTGATACAAATTGAGCCACATGGGCTCGAAGTTGACAAAATTGGCTCAAAACTGAGCCAAATCCATTCAAAATTGACCCAAATTTGACCCTGATGGACTCAGAATTGATCCAGAAGGGCTCAGAATCAACCCAGAATTGAGCCAAATCCACTCCAAGTTGAGCTAATTGGATCCAAGTGGGGCCAAAATTAACACAAATTGACCCCAAATTGGTCCAAAGTGACCCAAATTGACTCCAAATTGATCCAAAGTGACCCCAAATGGACCTCAAATGGACTCCAAATTGACCAAATTGAATCAATACTGACCCAAATTGACTCAAATTGACCCAAATGTACCCCAAATTGACCAAATCGAGTAAAAATTGACCAAAATGGACCCTAATTGACTCAAATTTGACCCAAATCAACCCAAAATTGACCAAATTGACTCAGTAGTGACCCAAATCGACTCAAAGTAACCCAAAAGTGACCCAAACTGACTCAAAATTGACCCAAATCAACTCCAACCCAAAATCGACCCAAAATGGACCAAACAGACTCAAAATTGTCTCAAATCAATTCAAATTGACCCAAATTGACCCAATATTGACCCAAACTGACTCAAAATCAGCCCAAAATTGCCCAAATTGACTCAAAAGTGACCCAAACGTGACCCAAGTCAACTCCAAATCCGCCCAAAATTGATCCAAATTGACTCAAAATTGGCCCCAAATTGACTAAACTGACTCAAAAGTGACCCAAATTGACTCCAAATTGACCCAAATCTACCCAAAATTGACCAAATCGACTCAAAAGTGACCAAAATGGACCCAGATTGACTCAATTTTGACCTAAATCAGCCCAAAATTGACCAAATCCACTCAAAAATGACCCAAATTGACTCAAAATTGACCCAAAATTGACTAAACTGACTCAAAAGTGACCCAAATCGACCCAAAATCGACCCAAAACCGACCCAAATCTACCCAAAATTGACCAAATCGACTCAAAAGTGACCAAAGTGGACCCAAATTGACTCAATAGTGACTCAAATTGACCCAAAATTGACCCAAATTGACTCCAAATTGACCCAAATTAACCCAAAAGTGACCAAATTGACTCAATAGTGACCCAAATTGACCCCAAATTGATCCAAGTTGACTCCAAATCAGCCTCAGATTGACCAAATTGACTCAATAGTGACCCAAAATTGACCAAATCCATTCAAAAGTGACCCAAACTGACTCAAAATTGACCCAAATCAACTCCAACCCAAAATCGACCCAAAATTGACCAAATGGACTCAAAAGTGACTCAGATCTACCCAAAATTGACCAAATTGGCTCAAAAGTGACCCAAATTGGCTCAAAATTGACCCAAAATTGACACAAATCTACCCAAAATTGACCAAATCAACTCAAAATTGACCAAAATGGACCCAAATTGACTCAAATTTGACCCAAATCGACCCAAAATTGACCAAATCAACTCAAAATTGACCAAATGGACTCAGAAGTGACTCAGATCTACCCAAAATTGACCAAATCCACTCAAAAGTGACCCAAAATTGACCCGAATTGACACAATATTGATCCAAATTGACTCAAAATCAACCCAAAATTGATTAAATTGACTCAAAAGTGACCCAAACTGACTCCAAATTGACTCAAACTGACCCAAATCTACCCAAAATTGACCCAAATTGGCTCAATAGTGACCCAAATCAATTTAAAAATGACCCAAAATTGACTCAAAATTGATCCAAACTGACTCCAAATTGGCCCCAAATTGATCCAAATTGACCCAAACTGACTCCAAATTGACCCAAATCAACCCAAAATTGACCAAATGGACTCAAAATTGATCCAAATTGCCTCAAAATTGACCTAAATCAACTCCAAGTCGACCCAAAATTGACCCTAATCGACTCAAAAGTGACTCAGATCTACTCAAAATTGACCAAATCCACTCAAAAACGACCCAATCTGACTCAAAAGTGACCCAAAATTGACCCAAATTGACACAATATTGATCCAAATTGACTCAAAATCAGCCCAAAATGGACTAAATTGACTCAAAAGTGACCCAAACTGACTCCAAATCCACTCAAATTGACCCAAATCTACCCAAAATTGGCCAAATTGACTCAAAAGTGACCCAAAAGTGACCCAAGTCAACTCCAAATCAACCCCAAATTGACCCAAAATTGATCCAAATTGACCGAATCGACTCAAAATTGACCCAAAACTGACTCCAAATTGACCCAAATCAACTCCAACCCAAAATTGACCCAAAATTGACCAAATGGACTCAAAAGTGACCCAAACTGACACAATATTGATCCAAATTGACTCCGAATCAGCCCAAAAGTGACCCAAATTGACTCCAAATTGACTCAAATTGACTCCAAATCGACTCAAATTGACCCAAATCTACCCAGAAGTGACCAAATCAACTCAATAGTGACCCAAAAGTGACCCAAGTTGACTCCAAATTGATCCAAATTGACTCCAAATCGGCCACAAAATTGACCAAAATGACTCAATAGTCACCCAAAATTGACCCAAATCAACCCAAAATTGACCAAATCCGCTCAAAAGTGACCCAGATTCACTCAAAATTGATCCAAATTGACTCCAAATCAGCCCCAAATTGACCAAACGGACCCAAAAGTGACCCAAATCGATTCAAATTGACCCAAACTGACCCAAAATTGACCAAATCGACTCAAAAGTGACCCAAATCAACTCCAAATCGACTCAAACTGACCCAAATCAACCCAAAATTGACCAAATGGACTCAAGTGACTCAGATCTATCCCAAATTGACCAAATCCATACAAAATTGACCCAAAGAGACCCCAAATTGCCCCAAATCCACTCAGATTGACCCCAACCCCCTGCCCCCCGAATCCCTCCGAGCTCTCAGGGAGCAGCGGGGGCGCGGAGCTTTGGGGGTGTGAAGGGATTTGGGGGAGGGGTCTTGGGGGTGTTTTGGGGGTCTTGGGGGTCTAGGAGTGTGGACCCCCCGGACCCCCTCCCCAACCCCCCCTTGGTGCCCCCCAGCTGTGTGAGGATTTGTTTGCTCGCATCGCCCAGGAGGGGTCCCCAGACCTCACCTTCTCTGTGGAGGTAAGGGGGTCCCCCGGGTGTCCCCCACCCCAGGACTTTGAGACCCCCTCCCCACTTTTCCAGTCCCCCAAAGTTCACAGGCCCCCCTTAAACCTCACAGACCCTCTTTAGGGGTTCAGGGGGGACCTCTCCCCCTTAGCAAACAGACCCCCAAATTACTTTGCCTTCCCCTCCCCATTTCAAGGTCATTCCCCTCCTGGGTTGGGCTCTCCCCCTCCCCATTTTAGGGTCCCCTCCCCATTAGGGTCCCCCCCATCCCATTTCAGGATGGCCCCCTCCTCATTTTGGGGTCCCTTTAGCTTTAGGGTCTCCCCCTCCCTATTCTAGGGTCTCCCCCTCCCCGTGTCGGGGTCCCCCCCTCCCCATTTCAAGCTCATCCCCATCCTATTTTGGGCTCTCCCCCTCCCCATTTTAGGGTCATCTCACCTTTGGGGTCTCCCCCTCCCCATTTTAGGGTCCCCCCCATTAGGGTCCCCCCCCATCCCATTTCAGGATGGCCCCCTCCCCATTTTTGCATCCCCCTTAGCTTTAGGGTCTCCCCCATTCTAGTGTCCCCCTCCCCATTTTGGGGTCCTTTTAGCTTTAGGGTCTCCCCCTCCCCATTCTAGTGTCCCCCTCCCCATGTCAGAGTCCCCCCCCGCTCCCCATTGTAGAGCCTCCCCCTCCCCGTTTGAAGCCTCCCTCACGCTCGGGGTCTGTGCCCCCCCCCTTGCCCCCCGCCCCCCCAGGTGAGCTTCCTGGAGCTGTACTGCGAGCGGGTGCGGGACCTGCTGAACCCGCGGGGGGGCGCTGCGCTGCGGGTCCGCGAGCACCCCCTGCTGGGCCCCTACGTGCAGGACCTGTCCCGCCTGGCCGTCACCTCCCTGCGCGACATCCGCGACCTGATGGAGGCCGGCAACAAGGCCAGGTGCGGGAGAGACCCCCCCGGGACCCCCCCCCAAAACCCACCCCCCAAACCCCACCCGCCCGCGCCGGGCCACGGGGAGGGGGCAAAGGGGAGGGGACCCCCCCAATGGGGGAGACCCTGAAATGGGACCTTGAAATGGGGAGGGGGCACCCCAAAATGGGGGGGAGGGATGACCTCAAAATGAGGAGGGGGGTGACCCTAAAATGGGGGACCCCGAAATGGGGGGGGGGGACACACCTCAAAGTGGGGAAGGGGAGGCTCAGAGATGGGAGGGAGGAGCTCAAGTGAGGAGGGGGGAACCTTGAAATGAGGAGGGGGGACCCCAAAATGGGGGACACCTCAAATGAGGAGGGGGCTCAAAAATGGGGAAGGGGGACCCCAAAGTGGGGAAGGGGAGACTCAGAGATGGGGGGGGGACACCTTGAAATGGGGAGGGGGGGACTGAGAACATGGAGGGGGGGGGCCCTGGGACACCCCACCCCCCCAGCAGCCGTTTTGTGCTCCCCAAATCCCCCCTAGGGTCCTCCCCAACACCCCTATGCCTCCCCAATCCCCTCTAGACCCCCCCCCCCAATCCCCTTCAGCCCCCCAAGGACCCCTCTAGACCCTCCCAAGTCCCTCTAGCCCCCCCAAACCCCCTCTAGCCCCCAGAGCCCCTCTAGCCCCCAAAGCCCCTCTAGACCCTCCCCAATCCCTTCTAGACCCCCTTGAAACCCATCTAGCCCCCCCCTCCCGTTCCTCCTCTTGACCCCCCAAATCCCCTCTAGGATCCCTCAACCCCCTCTAGCCCCCAAGTCCCTCTAGACCCCCAAGTCCCTCTAGGATCCTTTGACCCCCTTCTACCCCCACAAGTCCCCTCTAGACCCCCCATTCTCCTCTACCCCCAAATCCTCTCTAGGATCCCTCAACCCCCCCACCCCCAAATTTCCACTACCTCCCCCAACCTCTCTCTATGGCTCCCCAAGCCCCCTAGCCCCCACTCCCCTCAGAGCCCCTCCAGCTCCCCTCAGAGCCGCCCCCAGCCCCCAGCCGGCTGAGAGCGCCCCCTGTTGTCGGTGCGGGCGCAGGACGGTGGCAGCCACCCGGCTGAACGAGGCCAGCAGCCGCTCCCACGCCGTCTTCACCATCATCCTCAGCCAGCAGCGCCTCGACCCCCTCACCGGCCTGCTCAGCGAGAAGGTGCCCCCCAGACCCCCGGCGCCCCCAGACCCTCCCCAGCACCCCACACTGCCCCCCCGGCCCCCCCCCAGCGGCCCCAAACCGCCCCGGAGCCACCCCAAAAGCCACCCAAAGCCACCCAAAAGGTCCCCAGAGAGCCCCCAGTGCCCCCAGGATCCAGCCTGGCTGCCCCAGAATCCTCCCAGGCACCCCAGAATCCTCCCCAGCACCCCCAAATCCCCCAGGACCCCCAAATCCCCCTGGGACCCCAAATCCCCTCCAAACCCTGCCCGGAACAGCCCCAAACCTGCCCCAAATTGACCCAAAATAGCCTCAAATCCACCCAAAATCCACCCAAGTGACCCCAAAATTGGCCCAGAAGCTCTCAGGATTCAGCTTGGGCACCCCAAAATCCTCCCAGGCACCCCAAAATCCCCCTGGGACCCCAAATCCCCCAAACCCTGCCCAGAATAGCCCCCAACCTGCCCCAAATTGACCCAAAATGGCCTCAAACCCACCCAAAATCCACCCAAATCACCCCAAGTGCCCTCAGGATTCAGCTTGGGCACCCCAAAATCCTCCCAGGCACCCCAAAATCCTTCCCAGCACCCTCAGATCCCTCCCTGGGACCCCCAAATCCCCCCCTGGAACCCCCAAATCCCCTCCAAACCCTGCCCGGAACAGCCCCAAACCTGCCCCAAATTGACCCAAAATAGCCTCAAACCCACCCAAAATCCACCCAAATGACCCCAGAATCACCCCAAATGCCCTCAGGATTCAGCTTGGGTGCCCCCAAATCTTCCATTGCACCCCAAAATCCCTCCTGGGATCCCCAAATCCCCCCCCAAACCTGCCCGAAATAGCCCCAAACCTGCCCCAAATTGACCCAAAATAGCCTCAAATCCACCCAAAATCCACCCAAATGACCCCAAAATCGCCCCTAATGCCCTCAGGATCCAGCCTGGGTGCCCCAAAATCCCCCCTGGCACCCCAAAATCCTCCCAGGACCCCCAGCGGCCATTTTGTGTCCCTGGGATACCCCCGGCTGCCATCTTGCACCCCCAGCCCCCAGCAGCCATTTCATGCCCCAGGACCCCCCAGCCGCCATTTTGTGCCCCCAGACCCTCATTTCTTCCCCCTAGCAGCCATTTTTGTGCCCCCCAGGACCACCCCCAGCCGCCATTTAATGGCCCCAGGACCCCCCCAACTGCCATTTTGTGCCCCCAGACCCCCATTTCATGCCCCCAGGGTCCCCCCAGCCGCCATTTTGTGCCCCCAGACCCCCATTTCATGCCCCCAGGGTTCCCCCAGCCGCCATTTTGTGCCCCCAGACCCCCATTTCATGCCCCCAGGGTCCCCCAGCCGCCATTTTGTGCCCCCAGACCCCATTTCATGCCCCAGGTCCCCCAGCCGCCATTTTGTGCCCCCAGATCCCATTTCATGCCCCCAGGGTCCCCCAGCCGCCATTTTGTGCCCCCAGACCCCCATTTCTTCCTCCCAGCAGACATTTTGTGCCCACCCAGCACCCCCAGATGCCATTGATGCCCCCAGGACCTCCCCCAGCCACCACTTAATGGCCCCAGGACCCCCAGCCGCCATTTTGTGCCCCCAGACCCCATTTCATGCCCCAGGGTCCTCCCAGCCACCATTTTGTGCCCCCAGACCCCCATTTCATGCCCCCAGGGTCCTCCCAGCCACCATTTTGTGCCCCCAGACCCCCATTTCTTCCTCCCAGCAGAAATTTTGTGCCCCCAGACCCCCATTTCATGCCCCCAGGGTCCTCCCAGCCACCATTTTGTGCTCCCAGACCCTCATTTCTTCCTCCCAGCAGACATTTTGTGCCCCCAGACCCCATTTCATGCCCCCAGGTCCCCCAGCCGCCATTTTGTGCCCCCACCCCCATTTCATGCCCCAGGGTCCCCCAGCCACCATTTGTGCCCCCAGACCCCCATTTCATGCCCCCAGGGTCCCCCAGCCGCCATTTTGTGCCCCCAGACCCCCATTTCTTCCTCCCAGCAGACGTTTTGTGCCCACCCAGCCCCCAGATGCCATTGATGCCCCCAGGACCTCCCCTAGCCACCACTTAATGGCCCCAGGACCCCCAGCAGCCATTTTGTGCCCCCAGACCCCCATTTCTTCCCCCATCCACCCACTGCCACCATTTGATGCCCCCAGAACCCCCCAGCTGCCATCTTGTGCCCCCGGCCCCCAGACGCCATTTTGTGCCCCCTGAACCCTCATCTCTTCCCCCAGCAACCATTTTGTACCCCCAGGACTGCCCCAAACCACCATTTCATGCCCCCAGGACCCCCACCCACCCTCTCATGCCCCAAGACCCCCAGCGGCCATTTTGTGCCCCCAGCTGCCATCTTGTGCCCCCGACCCCCTCCCAGACGCCGTTTTGTGTCCCCAGACCCTCACTTCTTCCCCCAGCAGCCATTTTGTACTCCCCCAAGCCCCCGAGGCCATCTCATCCCCCTCCCCCATTTGTGCTGCCCCCAGGTGAGCCGCATCAGCCTGGTGGATCTGGCCGGCAGCGAGCGCGCCGAGGCCGCCGGCACCCAGGGGGCTCGCCTGAAGGTGGGGGTGGGGGGCTGGCTGCCCCCTTGGTGAGGCTGGGAGGCCCCCTGGGAGCCCCCAGTTGCCTGCCAATGCCTTCTGTTTGGTGGCGCCCCCTGCAGGAAGGAGCCAACATCAACAAGTCCCTGAGCACCCTGGGCAAGGTCATCTCGGCCCTGGCTGAAGCTGTGAGCTTGCCCTTGTTTCGGGGTGGTCTTTGGGGGAGGATTCTGGGATCCCCTGCATCTTTGGGGTCCCTCAGATGCGGGGGCGCTGCTGAACCCCATTCTGTGCCCTCCCCCCACCCCCACCCCCTCCTAGAGCAGCAAAAGAAGCAGCCTGAGTTTGTGCCTACAGAGACTCAGTCCTGACCTGGCTGCTGAAGGAGAACCTGGGTAGGGCTGGGGGCTGGGGAATCTGCAGGGGGCTTGGTGGGGTCTGCAGGGGATTGGGGAGGATTTGGGAGGGTTTGGGGAGTTCTGGGGCTGGGGAGGGGTGGGAGGGAATTTGGGGCAACTTGGGGGATTTGAGGGAGATTTGGGGGCTTTGGGAGGGGGCTTGGTGGGTTGGGAGGGGGATTTGGGGAGGATTTGAGGGAGATTGGGGATTTTGAGGAGGATTTGGGTGGGTTTGAGGAGTTCTGGGAGGTCTAGGAGGGAATTTGGGGGAGCTTGGGGGATTTGAGAGGGATTTGGGGGATTCTGGAGGGGTCTTGGTGGGTCTGGAGGTAAACTTGGGGAGAATTTGAGGGAGATTGGGGAATGTTGGGGAGGATTTGGGTAGGTTTGGGCAATTCTGGGAGGCTTAGGAAGGTTTGGGGTGGAATTTGGGGGATTTGGGAGGGAGCTTGGGGATTTGGAGGTGAACTTGGGGAGGATTTGAGGGAGATTGAGGAAATATGGGGAGGATTTGGGTGGATTTGAGTTCTGGGGGCTAGGGAGGAATTTGGGGCAACTTGGGGGATTTGAGGGAGATTTGGGGCTTTGGGAGGGGGCTTGGTGGCTTTGGAGGGGATTTAGGGAGGATTTGGGCGGATTTGGGGAGTTCTGGGAGGTCTAGGAGGGAATTTGGGGGTCTGGAGGGGTTGAGAGGGATTTGGGGGATTCTGGAGGGGCCTTGGTGGGTCTGGAGGTGAACTTGGGGAGAATTTGAGGGAGATTGGGGAATGTTGGGGAGCATTTGGGTAGGTTTGGGCAATTCTGGGAGGCTTAGGAAGGTGTGGGATGGAATTTGGGGGATTTGGGAGGGGTCTTGGTGGGTCTGGAGGGGGATTTGGGGAGGATTTGGGAGGATTTGAGGAGTTCTGGGAGGTCTAGGAGGGAATTTGGGGGAGCTTGGGGGATTTGAGAGGGATTTGGGGGATTGTGGAGGGGTCTTGGCGGGTCTGGAGGGGGATTTGAGGAGGATTTGGGTGGATTTGGGCAATTCTGGGAGGCTTAGGAAGGTTTGGGGTGGAATTTGGGGGATTTGGGAGGGAGCTTGGGGGTTGGGAGGTGAACTTGGGGAGGATTTGAGGGAGATTGAGGAAATATGGGGAGGATTTGGGTGGATTTGAGGAGTTCTGGGGGCTGGGGAGGGCTGGGGAGGGAATTTGGGGCAACTTGGGGGTATTTGAGGGAGATTTGGGGATTTGGGAGGGGTCTTGGTGGGTCTGGAGGGGATTTGGGGAGGATTTGGGTGGATTTGGGCAATTCTGGGAGGCTTAGGAAGGTTTGGGGTGGAATTTGGGGGATTCTGGAGCGGTCTTGGTGGCTTTGGAGGTGAATTTGGGGAGGATTTGAGGGAGATTGGGGAAATATGGGGAGGATTTGGGTGGATTTGAGGAGTTCTGGGAGCTGGGGAGGGAATTTAGGGGGTCTGGAGGGGGTTGAGAGGGATTGGGGGATTCTGGAAGGGTCTTGGTGGGTTTGGAGGGGGATTTAGGGAGGATTTGAGGAGTTCTGGGAGGTCTAGGAGGGAATTTGGGGGAGCTTGGGGGTTTTGAGGGGATTCTGGAGGGTCTTGGTGGCTTTGGAGGTGAATTTGGGGAGGATTTGGGGAGGATTTGAGGGAGATTGGGGAAATGTGGGGAGGATTTAGGTGGATTGGAGGAGTTCTGGGAGCTGGGGAGGGGGTGGGGAGGAATTTGGGGGCAACTTGGGGGATTTGAGGGAGATTTGGGGGCTTTGGGAAGGGTCTTGGTGGGTTTGAAGGGGATTTGGGTGGGTTTGGGGAGTTCTGGGGGGCTGGGGAGGGGGTGGGGAGGGAATTGGGGGAATCTGGAGGGGGTTAGAGGGATTTGGGGATTCTGGAGGGGCTTGGTGGGTCTGGAGGTGAACTTGGGGAGGATTTGGGTGGGTTTGAGGAGTTCTGGGAGGTCTAGGAGGGAATTTGGGGGAGCTTGGGGGATTTGAGAGGGATTTGGGGGATTCTGGAGGGGTCTTGGTGGGTGTGGAGGTGAACTTGGGGAGGATTTGAGGGAGATTGGGGAAATTTGGGGAGGATTTAGGTGGATTGGAGGAGTTCTGGGGGCTGGGGAGGGGCTGGGGAGGGAATTTGGGGCAACTTGGGGGAACTTGAAGGAGATTTGGGGGAATCTGGAGGGGGCTTGGTGGGTTTGGAGGGGGGTTTTGGGAAGGATTTGAGGGAGATTTGAGGATTTTGAGGAGGATTTGGGTGGATTTGGAGAGTTCTGGGAGGTTTAGGAAGGAATTTAGGGGAGCTTGGGGGATTTGAGAGGGATTTGGGGGATTCTGGAGGGGTCTTGGTGGGTCTGGAGGTGAACTTGGGGAGGATTTGAGGGAGATTGAGGAAATATGGGGAGGATTTGGGTGGATTTGAGGAGTTCTGGGGGCTGGGGAGGGGCTGGGGAGGGAATTTGGGGCAACTTGGGGGGGATTTGAGGGAGATTTGGGGGCTTTGGGAGGGGGCTTGGTGGCTTTGGAGGGGGATTTAGGGAGGATTTGGGCGGATTTGGGGAGTTCTGGGAGGTCTAGGAGGGAATTTGGGGGGGTCTGGAGGGGGTTGAGAGGGATTTGGGGGATTCTGGAGGGGCCTTGGTGGGTCTGGAGGTGAACTTGGGGAGAATTTGAGGGAGATTGGGGAATGTTGGGGAGCATTTGGGTAGGTTTGGGCAATTCTGGGAGGCTTAGGAAGGTGTGGGATGGAATTTGGGGGATTTGGGAGGGGTCTTGGTGGGTCTGGAGGGGGATTTGGGGAGGATTTGGGAGGATTTGAGGAGTTCTGGGAGGTCTAGGAGGGAATTTGGGGGAGCTTGGGGGATTTGAGAGGGATTGGGGGATTGTGGAGGGTCTTGGTGGGTCTGGAGGGGGATTTGAGGAGGATTTGGGTGGATTTGGGCAATTATGGGAGGCTTAGGAAGGTTTGGGGTGGAATTTGGGGGATTTGGGAGGGAGCTTGGGGGTTTGGAGGTGAACTTGGGGAGGATTTGAGGGAGATTGAGGAAATATGGGGAGGATTTGGGTGGATTTGAGGAGTTCTGGGGGCTGGGGAGGGGCTGGGGAGGGAATTTGGGGCAACTTGGGGGGGATTTGAGGGAGATTTGGGGGATTTGGGAGGGGTCTTGGTGGGTCTGGAGGGGGATTTGGGGAGGATTTGGGTGGATTTGGGCAATTCTGGGAGGCTTAGGAAGGTTTGGGGTGGAATTTGGGGGATTCTGGAGCGGTCTTGGTGGCTTTGGAGGTGAATTTGGGGAGGATTTGAGGGAGATTGGGGAAATATGGGGAGGATTTAGGGAGGATTTGAGGAGTTCTGGGAGCTGGGGAGGGAATTTAGAGGGGGTCTGGAGGGGGTTGAGAGGGATTGGGGGGATTCTGGAAGGGTCTTGGTGGGTTTGGAGGGGGATTTAGGGAGGATTTGAGGAGTTCTGGGAGGTCTAGGAGGGAATTTGGGGGAGCTTGGGGGGTTTTGAGGGGGATTCTGGAGGGGTCTTGGTGGCTTTGGAGGTGAATTTGGGGAGGATTTGGGGAGGATTTGAGGGAGATTGGGGAAATGTGGGGAGGATTTAGGTGGATTGGAGGAGTTCTGGGAGCTGGGGAGGGGCTGGGGAGGGAATTTGGGGCAACTTGGGGGGGATTTGAGGGAGATTTGGGGGCTTTGGGAAGGGTCTTGGTGGGTTTGAAGGGGGATTTGGGTGGGTTTGGGGAGTTCTGGGGGCTGGGGAGGGGGTGGGGAGGGAATTTGGGGGGAATCTGGAGGGGGTTAGAGGGATTTGGGGGATTCTGGAGGGGGCTTGGTGGGTCTGGAGGTGAACTTGGGGAGGATTTGGGAGGATTTGAGGAGTTCTGGGAGGTCTAGGAGGGAATTTGGGGGAGCTTGGGGGGTTTTGAGGGGGATTCTGGAGGGGTCTTGGTGTGTTTGGAGGGGGATTTGAGGAGGATCTGAGGGAGCTTTGGGGATTTGGGGGAGGATTTGGGTGGGTTTGGGGAGTTCTGGGAGGCTTAGGAAGGTTTGGGGTGGAATTTGGGGGATTCTGGAGGGGTCTTGGTGGCGTCTGGAGGTGAATTTGGGGAGGATTTGGGAGGATTTGGGGAGTTCTGGGAGCTGGGGAGGGGGTGGGGAGGGGATTTGGGGCAACTTGGGGGGGATTTGAGGGAGCTTTGGGAATGTTGGGGAGGATTTGGGTGGATTTGGGCAATTCTGGGAGGCTTAGGAAGGTTTGGGGTGGAATTTGGGGGATTCTGGAGGGGGCTTGGTGGGTCTGGAGGGGGATTTGAGGGAGATTGGGGAATGTTGGGGAGGATTTGGGTGGATTTGAGGAGTTCTGGGAGCTGGGGAGGGTTTGGGGTGGAATTTGGGGGTTGGGGGATTCTGGAGGGGTCTTGAGGGGGATTTGGGAGGCTTTGAGGAGTCCCTGAGGTGAGGTTTTTTTGGGGGGGGGGGGTTCAGGAGGAATCTGGGAGGCCCTGGGGGAGGATTTTGGGAGGGATTGGTGAATTGGGGAGGGCTGGGAGGACTTCTGGGAGGGGAATTGGGAGGATTGGGGAAGATTCTGGGGAAATCCCGGGGATTTGGGGGGGGGGGGACACCCACACACATTTTGAGGCGATTTTCAGGGGAGTTTGGGAGGGGTTGGGAGGGGAACTGCAGGAAATCTGAGGCCCTTGGCAGGGGGAGGACCCTGAGGGGTCTGGGGGATATTGGGGGAGGGGGTAGGAATTTGGGGGCACTTCGGGGGCTTTGGCTGCCCTGGGGAATGCTTCCTGCGGGCTGCCCCGGGGCTGCTCCAGGCGCCGCGGGGGCAGGGGCCGGGGGGGGGGAGGGGGATTTGGGGGGAGGGTCCCAAGGCGACGTGGGAGGGGTTGTAAGGGGAGGGTCCAGGATGATCCTGGGGGTCCCTGCGCCCCCCAGGAGGGAACTCTCGCACGGCCATGATCGCGGCGCTGAGCCCAGCCGACAGCAGCTACGAGGAGACCCTCAGCACCCTCAGGTCTGGGGGCGCCCGGGGGCTCAGGGGGGCTGGGGGGTTGGGGGTCTGGGGTGGGCTTGGGGAGTCTGGGGTATTTTGGGGGTTCAGGGGGCTCAGGGGGTCTGCAAGGGGTCTTGATGGAGTCTGGGGAGCCCAGGATGGGGGCGCTGGGGTGATTGAAGGGGGGTGGTGTGGGGAGGGGGCTCTGAGGGGGTTGGGGGGCTGTGGGGGTCGGGGAGGAGGGGTTGAGAGTCTTGGGGGCTGAAATGCTCGGGGGTGTGAGGGTCTCGGGGGTGAGGGTCTGGGGGTGAGGGTCTCGGGGGAGTGAGGGTCTGGGCGGGGTGTGAGGGTCTGGGGCGGTGAGGGTCTGGGGGTGTGAGGTCGGGGGTGTGGGGTCTGGGGGTGTGGGGTCCCGGGGGTGAGGGTCAGGGGGTGTGGGGGTCCCAGGGTGTGTGGGGGTCCAGGGGGCTGTGGGGTCCAGGGGGTGAGGGTCCGGGGGGGTGGGGGTCACGGGGGGTGTGGGGGTCCCGGGGTGTGGGGGTCCGGGGGGTGGGGGTCCCGGGGGTGTGGGGGTCCGGGGGTGACGGCGGGCTCCGCCCCCAGGTACGCCGCGCGCACGCAGCGGGTGCGGTGCCGCGCGGTGGTGAACGCGGAGCCTCGCGCGGCGCTGGTGCGGGAGCTGCGCAGGGAGGTGGCCAGGCTCAGGCTGCTGCTCGCCCAGCGGCCCCCGGTACCCACCCCCGGCGCGGGGGGCTGCGGGGACATTGGGGGCAGGAGGGGTCTGGGGGCAGTAGGGGAAGGTTCGGGGTCTGCAGGGGCGTTGCAGGGGCTGGGGGCAGTGGGGGGTTGAGGGGGTCTGGAGGGGGATTGGGGGTCTGGGGACAGTGGGGGTCTGGAAGGGGGTTGGGGGTCTAGAAGGGGTCTGGGGACAGTGGGGGCTTGGGGGCTCCAGAGGGGCATTGCAGGGTCTGGGGGCAGTGGGGGTTGGGGGCTCTGGGCTGGGGGTCAGGGGGCAGTGGGGGTTTGGGGGCTCTGGGCTGGGGGTCTGGGGGCAGTGGGGGTTGGGGGCTCTGGGCTGGGGGTCAGGGGCAGTGGGGGTTGGGGGCTCTGGGCTGGGGGTCAGGGGCAGTGGGGGTTGGGGGCTCTGGGCTGGGGCAGTGGGGGTTGGGGGCTCTGGGCTGGGGGTCAGGGGCAGTGGGGGTTGGGGGCTCTGGGCTGGGGGCAGATTTGGAAGGCTTTAGGGAGGGTCTGGGGATTTGGGGTCAGGGTCAAGCCCGGGGGTGGTCTCAGGGTGCTCCCTGACCCCCCCTCCCCTATTTCTTTCCCCAGTCCCAGCCCCCCCTGCGGACCCCCCCCCCCTCCCCTCCCCCTGCCCTGCCCGGGGGGGCTCCGGATCCCCTGCACCAGCTCAGCCCCACGGAGGTCATGGAGAGGCTGCAGGTAACCCCCGAGCCCCCGAGCCCTTCCTGGACCCCCAAATTCACCCTCGGACCCCCTGCCCCCTGACCTCCCCTCCCCCAGGAGACCGAGAGGATCATCGCTGAGCTCAACGAGAGCTGGGAGCAGAAGCTGCGCAGGACAGAGGCCCTCAGGCTGGAGAGGTGGGGGGCAGCCCCCCCCGGCCCCCCAGCACCCCTAAAACTCACCCACAGCCCCCGGCCCCCAGCACCCCTAAAACTCACCCACAGCCCCCGACCCCCAGCACCCCACAACCTCACCCCCAGGCCCCACACCCCCAGAGCTGCTGCACCCCAGGCTGGAGCAGTCAGGGGAGCCCTCCCCCTCCCCCAGCCAAGCCCCCTCCCCCAGCCCCCAAAACCTGCCCTGCCCCCAGCTGGCCCCCAGCCCTTTCCAGTTCCCCCAGACCCCACAGCTGCCCCCAGAACCTCCCCACTCGCTCCCCAGGCCCTTCAGTTGCGCTCACTCTGCCCCCTCCCAGCACCCCAAAACCCCTCAGCTCCCCCAAACCCCCCCGCGCCCCCCGCGCCCCTCAGCCCCTCCCCCCCCGCAGGGAGGCTCTGCTGGCCGAGATGGGGGTGGCCCTGCGGGAGGACGGCGCCACCGTGGGGGTCTTCTCCCCCAAGAAGGCAAGGACCTGGGGGAGGGGCCGCTAAAAGGCCTGGGAGACCCTCGAGGGGGTCCCCAAGCCCTTCCCCCCCCGCGGCTGATGGGTTTGGGGGTGTCACCCCCCAGACCCCCCACCTGCTGAACCTGAGCGAGACCCGCTGATGGCCGAGTGCCTGCTCTACCACATCAAGGAGGGGGTCACCAGGTCTGACCCCCCACCCCCAAAGCCTTGGGCGCCCCCAAAACGCCCCCAGCCCCCACCGTGGGCACCCCAACCCCGACCCCCAATTCCTTGTGCCCCCAGGGTAGGGCAGAGCGAGGCAGACATCAAGCTCTCGGGTCCCTATGTCCAGCCCCAGCACTGCCTCTTCCGCAGCTGCCTGCAGCCCTCAGGGGAAGGTAAGGGTTTGGGGGGACCCCCCCGACGTTTTGGGGTCCCCCACCCCCTTTGCACCCCACTTTGCCCCCCCCAATCCCTCCCTCTCCCCCTGCCCCCCAGCGCCGCCGCCGGGGCTGGGCGCCGCAGGCTCCTCCCCAGGCTCCGGCAGGGGGCTTGAGGGGGGGCCTGGGGAGGTTTGGGGGAGCTGGGGATGGAATTTGGGGTCCCCCTCCCTCCGAGGGAGGCAAGGGGGACCCCAAAAGCTTGGTTTGTGGCACCCCCACCTAACCCCCCCAGTGGTGGTGACCCTGGAGCCCTGCGAGGGAGCTGAGACCTTCGTGGACGGCAGGAGGGTGACAGAGCCCCAGGAGCTCAGATCCGGTGCGGGGGCACCCCCAAAGCTGCCCAGGGACCCCCAGAAGGGACCCCCAAAGCTGCCCAGGGAGCCCCAAAGCCACCCAGGGATCCCCAGAGTGCACCCAGGGACCCCCAGAATGCACCCAGGGACCCCAAAAGCTGCCCAGGGACCCCCAACATGCACCCAGGGACCCCCAGAAGGGAGCCCCAAAGCTGCCCAGGGACCCCCAACATGCACCCAGGAACCCCCAAAGCTGCCCAGGGACCCCAAAAGCTGCCCAGGGACCCCCAACATGCACCCAGGGACCCCCAAAGCTGCCCAGGGACCCCCAACATGCACCCAGGGACCCCCAAAGCTGCCCAGGGACCCCAAAAGCTGCCCAGGGACCCCCAACATGCACCCAGGGACCCCCAAAGCTGCCCAGGACCCCAAAAGCTGCCCAGGACCCCCAACATGCACCCAGGAACCCCCAAAGCTGCCCAGGGACCCCCAGAAGGGAGCCCCAAAGCTGCCCAGGGACCCCCAACATGCACCCAGGGACCCCAAAAGCTGCCCAGGGACCCCCAGAAGGGACCCCCAAAGCTGCCCAGGGACCCCCAACATGCACCCAGGGATCCCCAGAGTGCACCCAGGGACCCCCAGAACGCACCCAGGGACCCCCAAAGCCACCCAGGGACCCCCAGAATGCACCCAGGGACCCCAAAAGCTGCCCAGGGACCCCCAAAGCTGCCCAGGGACCCCCAACATGCACCCAGGGACCCCCAGAATCGACCCCAACATGCACCTAGGGACCCCCAAAGCCACCCAGGGCCCCCCAGAATCGACCCCAAACCAGCCCAGGGACCCCCAACATGCACCTAGGGCCCCCCAGAATGCACCCAGAGACCCCCAACATGCACCCAGGGACCCTGAAAGCTGCCCAGGGACCCCCAGAAGGGAGCCCCAAAGCTGCCCAGGGACCCCCAACATGCACCCAGGGACCCCCAAAGCTGCCCAGGGACCCCCAGAATGCACCCAGGAACCCCAAAAGCTGCCCAGGGACCCCCAGAAGGGACCCAGGGACCCCCAAAGCTGCCCAGGGACCCCCAGAATGCGCCCAGGGACCCCAAAAGCTGCCCAGGGACCCCCAACATGCACCCAGGGACCCCCAAAAGGGACCCCAAAAGCTGCCCAAGGACCCCCAACATGCACCCAGGGACCCCAAAAGCTGCCCAGGGCCCCCCAGAAGGGACCCCAAAAGCTGCCCAGGGACTCCCAACATGCACCCAGGGACCCCCCAAAACTGACCCAGATCCACCCAGGGACCCCAACATGCACCCAGGGACTCCCAGAATTGACCCCAAACCAGCCCAGGGACCCCCAACACTGACCCTGATCCACCCAGAGAACCCCAAGAGCTGCCCAGGGACCCCCCAAAGCCACCCAGGGACCCCCAAAATCGACCCCAAACCAGCTCAGGGCACCCCAAAATGTGCCCAGGGCCCCCCCAAAGCCATCCAGGGCGCCCCCCAACCCCCTCTGTCCCCCCTCCAGGGCAGTGCCTGCAGCTGGGCCGGGGCCATGCCTTCCGCTTCCGCCACCCGGAGCAGGCGCGGAGGGAGCGGCACAGGGAGCGGGGCCCCCCCGGGGCGCCCCCAGAGCCCCTCCCCGAGCCCCTCCCCGAGCCCCCAGACCCGGAGCCCCCCGCCACGGAGCCCCCAGACCCGCAGCCCCCCGCCACGGAGCCCCCAGACCCGGAGCCGCTGCGGCAGGAGGGCAGCGACCCACGGACAGCCCCCAGGCACCACCCGTGGGTAGCTGGGGGGCACCTGGGGGCACTTTGGTGGCGCTTGGGGACACCTGGGGACACCTTGGGGGGGATTTGGGGACCCTTGGGGACACCTGGGGGGGATTTGGGGACACTTTGGTGGCACTTGAGAACACTTGGGGACACCTTGGGGGGGATTTGGGGACACCTGGGGACACCTTGGTGGCTCTTGGGGACACCTGGGGGGGATTTTGGGACACTTTGGTGGCTCTTGGAGACACCTGGGGGGGATTTGGTGACACCTGGGGACACCTTGGTGGCTCTTGGGGACACCTGGGGGGGATTTGGGGACACTTTGGTGGTGCTTGGGGACACCTGGGGACACCTTGGGGGGGATTTGGGGACCCTTGGGGACACCTGGGGGATTTGGGGACACTTTGGTGGCTCTTGGGGACACCTGGGGATTTGGGGACACCTGGGGGGGATTTGGTGGCCCTTGGGGACACCTGGGGGGGATTTGGGGACACTTTGGTGGCTCTTGGGGACACCTGAGGACGATCTGGGGACACCTGGGGACACTTTGGTGGCTTTTGGGGACACCTGGGGGTGATCTGGGGACACTTTGGTGGCACTTGGGGACACTTGGGGACACCTTGGGGGTGATTTGAGGACACTTTGGTGGCACCTGGGGACACCTGGGGGGTATTTGGGGACACCTGGGGACACTTTGGTGGCTCTTGGGGACACCTGGGGGGATTTGAGGACACCTGGGGACACCTGGGGGTGATTTGGGGACACTTTGGTGGCTCTTTGGGACACTTTCAGGGCCCCTTGGTGGCACTTGGGAGGCTTGAGGGCCCTTGGGGACACTCTGGGGACGTTCAGGACCCCTTGGTGGCACTTGGGGGACCACTTGGGGACACCTGGGGTCTCAGCCCCCCCTCCCCCTCTTTTTGTCCCCCCGCAGGCAGCAGCAGCAGCCCCAGGAGCAGCAGGGGACAGAGGTGGCCGAGGGGCACCGGGGGGGGGCAGGGGTCTGGGGGCACCTTTGGGGAGGGGTCTGGCAGTGTTCCCTCACTGCCACCTGGGTGCCCCCTCCCCCTCCCCCAACGCCCTCCCTGTCCCCCGCAGGCCCCCGCGGCCCCCCCCCGCCGGGACCCCCCCCGCCGCCGGGAGCCCTTCCGCCTCTACCAGATCCCGCAGCGCCGGGCGGCGGTGACGTCACCCGCGCCCCCGGTGACGTCAGCGGCCGCCGCGGCGGAGCCCCAGGAGCGGCGGGCTGACGTCAGCGCCGAGGCCGGCGGGGAGCCCCCGGGGGCGGCGGCGGGGCTGCGCGCGCAGCTGGCGCGCCTGGCCACGGTGCTGCGGGAGGTGACTCGGCAGAGCAGCGCCGAGGACGCCCAGCTGAGGGCGCTGCGGCGCCGCCTCGGCCGCATCGAGAGCGCCGTCAGCGCCGCGGCCGCAGCGCCGGTGACTGCCCGCGGCGGGGGGCAGGGGCGGCAAGGGGGCACAGGACGGGGCAGGGCGGGACGGGGGACAGAGGAGATAGGGGGGACAAGGGGCATAGCGAGGACTGAAGGGGACAGGGGCAGGGGGACAGAGGGGTAGGGGGACAAGGGGCATAGAGAGGACTGAAGGGGACAGGAGTTGGGGGACAAGGGGGACAGAGGGGTAGGGGAACAGAGGAGGTAGGGGACAAGGGGCATAGAGAGGACTGAAGGGGACAGGGGTAGGGAGGACAGAGGGGCAGGGGGACTGAAGGGGACAGGGGTAGGGGGACAGGAGGAAGGGGGACAAGGGGCATAGAGAGGACTGAAGGGGACAGGGGTAGGGGGGACAAGGGGCATAGAGGGGACTGAAGGGGACAGGGGTAGGGAGGACAGAGGGGGCAGGGGGGACTGAAGGGGACAGGGGGTAGGGGGGACAGGAGGTAAGGAGGGACAGGAGGTAAGGGGGGACAAGGGGCATAGAGGGGACTGAAGAGGACAGGGGTAGGTGGGACAGAGGGGGCAGGGGGGATAAGGGGCATAGAGGGGGACAGGGAAGACGGAGGAGTCTTGGGTGACCCTGGGGACGAAGGGGTCTTGGGTGACTCTGGGGGGGAACAAATGGACCTTGGGTGTCCCCTGGCTGACCCACACCCCCCCCCCGAACTCTTTTTTCCCCTTCCCTCCCCAGCCAACTGACTACGAGGAGCCTTCATCACTTCCCACTCCTCCTCCCTCTCCTCCTCCCTCTCCTCCTCCGAGTTCCACGCCGGGAGGGTCCCCAGCCGCCTCCGCGGACCCCTGCCCTGGCCCCTCCCCCTCGGCGACGTCACCGGTGACGTCAGCGCGGCTGCGGCGCTTGATGGAGCAGGATCCTGTGTTCCGCCGGGGGAGGCTCCGCTGGCTGCGGCAAGAGCAAGCACGGGCGGGGGGGGGAGGGTTCTGGGGGGGTGGGGGAGCCCCCAAAGCCCACCGCCCCCCGCCACGTTTTCAGCAGCCCCCCAACGATTTGCGCTTCCCCTTTAAAGCTTTCCCCCAGGCCCGGAATTCATGGGGGGGGCCCCAAGATCAGCACCCCCCCTCCCCTCCCCCCCACCCCCGCCGCCAGCATCACTCAGGCCGGCGCAGGGGGTCCTTAGAGCCCCCCCCTCAAACTAGCAATGAAATGGGGGAGGGGAAGGGGTCCTCAACTCCGACCCCCCCCCGCCGGCAGCATTCGGCCCCCGACCTCAAAACGAGGGGAGCCCCCCACTTAAATTGGGTGGAGGAAGGGGTTGGGGATCCCCTGCCTTAAAGTGGGTGAAGGGGGGGGGGGGTTGGACCCCCCCACACCTTTAAATTGGGTGGAGAAGAGGGTTGGGGACCCCCCCCTTCAAATAAAAGACAATCAGAGGGCAAGGGACCCCTGCCCCAATTAAAGCCCCCCCCCCCCCGGCCAACTAAGGTGTTTGGGGGGGGGCTCTGCTGCTGCTGCCCCTCACCTGTATGTATGCCCCCCCCATTAATTAAAGGAGCCCCCCCAATTAATGGGAGGGGCCTCAGCTGCTCTCACTTTCTCTGTGTGTGTCTGGGGGGAGGGGGGGGAAAGTTTAACTAAAGGACACCTTTCCTAATTAAGATTCCCCTCCCCTTAATTGAACCCCCTTCTCAAAAGGAGCCCCCAATCAAGTGGTCTCCCCCCCCATTAAAGGGACCCCTTAATTTAAGGATCCCCCCAATTAAACTTCCCTCATTAAAGTCACCCTTAAAGGAAAACCCAATTAAAGGATCCTCTTAATTAAGAGGCTCCCACTAATTAAAAGAACCTCCCCTAATTAAATGAGGGCCCCCACATTAAAGCAGGGACTCCCCTGCTTAGGCCAATCTCCTAATTACCGCCCCCCCCCGCTAATTAATGCCGAAGCCTCATTAAGGAGCCCTCCCTCCCTCTCCCCCCCCCGCCCCCCGTTTCTAATTCGAGCGCCCCTGCACGTGGCAACCGCCGCGCCACGCCCACTCCATCTACGTCACGGCTCAAGCCCCGCCCCATCCAGCTTGGCAACCGCAAGCCCTGCCCACAGCGCGGGGGCCGCGCCCCCTCCCCGTAGAGTGCAATGGAGGGGGCGTGGGCAGGCGGAGCTCCGCCCCTTGCCCGTATATGGCGCCAGGGAGCGCGCTGGCACCGCTTGGCTCCGCCTCCTCCCCATGTAAGGCACCGGCGCGGGCGAGGCCGGCTCCGCCTCTTCTCCATGTACACCAAGGGGATGGGCCGTGGCTTTGTTGAAAACACGCCTTCTCTGGGCGTGGCTTCGTCAAAGCCGCGCCCTCTGCCCTGCTCGCTGTCCCCCTGGCCCCACTCGTCTCGTCCCGGCCCGGCCGCGCCATGAGCCGCGTCCCAGCGCTCCCGGGGCCGGCAGCGCTCCCGGCGCTGCTGCTGCTGCTGCTGCTGCTGCTGGGCAGCCAGGGGCAGCCGCCGGCACCGCCGCCCAGCGCTCGGCCAAACGCCACCAGGTAACGGGACCGGGAGTCTCCCAGGAACGCCTCCCGGTCCCGGGAACCTCCTCCCAGTCCCAGCAATCCCCCTCCCAGTCCCAGCAATCCCCCTCCCAGTCCTGCTAACCTTCCTCCCGATCCCAGGAACCCCCTCCCGATCCCAGGAACCCCCTCCCAGCCTCAGGAACCCCCTCCCTGTAACCCCCTCCCGATCCCAGGAACCCTCCCGGTAATCCCCTTCCCAGTCCCAGTTCCGTCCCACTCCCCCCGCCCCCGTTATGTGCCTCCTTCCCAGTCCCTCTCCTCCTCTCCCCCGTTCCAGCTCCCTGCCATTAGTCCTCTCCCCAGTCCCTCCCAGTGTCCCCAGTCCCCTCCCAGTGTCCCCAAGCCCCTCCCATTCCTCTCCCAGTCCGTCCCAGTCTCCCCAGTCCCCTCCCATTGCCCCCCTTCAGTCCTCCCACTTCCCCCATCCTCTCCCAGTAACCTCCTCCCATACCCTTCCCTTCCCCCAAGTCTCTCCCATTCCCTCCAGTGCCCCCCAGCGCCCCCAGTTCCCCATCCTCTCCCAGTGACCTCTTCCCAACCCCCTCCCAGTGCCCCCCAGTAACCCCAGTGCCCCCAGGCCGCAGTTCCCGTGCGGGGGGGACCTCTCGGGCGACTCCGGGTTCGTGGCCAGCGAAGGCTTCCCGCGGCCCTACCCCCCCGGCCGCGACTGCAACTGGACCATAACGGTACCGGGACACCCCCCCGGAGACCCCTGCACCCCTAAACCCCCTTCTATCCCCCCACCCCCGCCTGCCAACCCCCCCAAAATCCCTTCCTCCCCTTACCCTCAGTTGCTGCCCCAGGACCAGTGCCATACCAGGACCCCTCCCCCTCTTGGGGACACCTAAAGACCCCCTGGGACCTCCTTTCCCCCTTCCCCAATTATCCTATGCACTAAACGCCCCCAACCCCAAAAATGCCCCCCAAGCCCCCAAAACAGCTCCTCCCTCCCCACCTTGCCTCCAGGCGCTGCCACAGGACCAGGACAGTCCCCAAATGTCCCTCTCTGCCCCTTTCTGTCCCCAGGTGTCCCTTCTTGCTCTCCTTTCCTGTCCCTGTCCCTAAATGTCCTTTTCTTGCCCCTGAATGTCCCTCTGTGTCCCTTTCTGTCCCCAAGTGTCTCTTCCTTCCATCCCTTTCTGTCCCCAAGTCTCCCTTCCTGCCACTTTTTGTCCCCTAAATGTCCCTTTCTTGCCCCTAAATGTGCCTCTCTGTCCCTTTCTGTCCCCAATTGTCCCTTCCTTCCATCCCTCTCTGTCCCTTTCTGTCCCCAAGTGTCCCTTCCTGCCCTCCCTTTCTGCCCTTTCCTGTCCTTTTCTGTCCCTAAATGTCCCTTTCTTGCCCCTCAATGTCCCTCTCTGCCCCTTTCTGTCCCCAGTTGTCCCTTCCTTCCCTCTCTTTCTGTCCCTTTCCCTCCCCAAATGTCCTTTCTTTCCCGTCCCCAGCTGTCCCTCTCCATCCCTCTCCCTCCCCAAATGCCCCTCAAGGTCCTTTCCTTCCTCCCCGCCTCTAGATCTCCTTTTTTCCTCTCCCCCTAAACGTCCTTTTTGGTTTTGCCTCCAAATGTCCCTTTCCTGTCCTCAATTTCCCTCTCCCCCACGACCCCCTCTCCCCCCCCGGGCAGGTCCCTGCTGGGCACTGGGCTCTGCTCTCCTTCCGCCTGCTGGACCTGGAACCGGATCCTCTGTGCCGCTTCGATTGGCTCTCGGTGTCCGGGGGGGGTTCGGACGGGACCCCCCCGCTGCTGCCCCTGGGTCGCTTCTGCGGCACCTTCCGGCCGGGCCCCATCCTGGCCCCCGGCAACCGCTTGAGGCTGCAGTTGCACAGCGACGCCAGCAGGGGGGGCCGCGGGTTCCTGGCTCGCTTCAGCGCCCGGCCGGCCCCCAGCGGAGGTGAGAGTCCAGCGAGGGGGAGGGGGAGAAATGGATGGGGCAGGGAGGGGAATTGGGGGTGGAGGGCCCCCAAAAGGAGCTCCCAAAAGGATCCCCCCCAAAAAGGAGCTCTTAAAGGGACCCCCCCCATAAAGGAGCTCCTAAAGGGACCCCCTCAAAAGGAGCTCTTAAAGGGCCCCCCAAAAGGAGCTCTTAAGTGGGACCCCCCCAAATGAGCTCCCAAAGGACCCCCAAAAAAGGAGCTCCCAAAGGGACCCCCAAAAGGAGCTCCCAAAAGGATCCCCCCCAAAAAGGAGCTCTTAAAGGACCCCCAAAGGAGCTCTTAGAGGGACCCCCCATATAGGGAGCTCCTAAAGGACCCCCAAAAGGAGCTCCCAAAGGACCCCCTCAAAAGGAGCTCCCAAAGGACCCCCAAAAAGGAGCTCCCAAAGGACCCCAAATAGGAGCTCCTAAAGGACCCCCTCAAATGAGCTCCTAAAGGGACCCCCTCAAAAGGAGCTCTTAAAGGCCCCCAAAAGGAAAAAGGACCCCAAAGGAGCTCCCAAAGGACCCCCAAAAGGAGCTCCCAAAGGACCCCCAAAAGGAGCTCTTAAAGGAAAGAGCTCTAAAGGACCCCCAAAAGGAGCTCCCAAAGGGCCCCCTCAAAAGGAGCTCTTAAAGGGCCCCCCAAAAAACTCTTAAATGGACCCCCTAAAAAGGAGCTCCTAAAGGAACTCCCAGAGACCCCCAAAGAGACCCCTCCCAAAATACGCCCCCAACCCCAGTGCCCTGCAGCCCTTCCCCCATTTCCACTCTGCTTTGGGAGCTCCCTGGATGTAAAGAAGACAGAATTGGGGGCACATTTTTAGCTTGCCCCCCAAATTAACCTCCCCCGGCCCCCATCCCCCAGAGCAACCCTTCTGTGGGGGGCGCCTGGACAAGCCCCAGGGGGGGCTGCAGACCCCCAACTGGCCCGAAGAGAACTACCCCCCCGGCATCAGCTGCCTCTGGCACATCGTGGCCCCCCCCGGGAAGGTGATTGGGGGTGCTGGGGGGCCTGGGGGTTGATTGCTAAGGGGGAGGGGTCAGGGTATTGGGGGTTGGAGGGATCACGGGGAGGGAGAGTGGGAAGGTGGAGAGGTGGCTACGGAGCCTGGGGTTGGGGAGGGGGAAGGATTTGGGGGTCCTGAGGGGTTTAGGGGGGGCTAAAAATTCGGGGAGGGTCTCAAAGTGTGGGGAGGGGTCTGGAGAATTTGGGGAGGGGTCCTGGGTGTATTTGGGGGTCTTGGGAGGTCCCAGGGGGTTTGGGGAGGGTTGTAGAGATGGCTACGGAGCCTGGGGTTGGGGCGGGAAAGGATTTGGGGGGGTCCTGAGGGGGCTCGGGGGGGGGAGCTAAAAATTCGGGGAGGGTCTCAAAGTGTGGGGAGGGGTCTGGAGAATTTGAGGAGGGGTCTCGGGTGTATTTGGGGGTCTTCCGGAGGTCCCTGGTGGGGCTTGGAGGGATTGTGGAGGTGGGGAGGTGGCGGAGCAGGGTTGGGGAGGGGGAAGGATTTGGGGTTCCTGAGGGAGGTTCAGGGGGCTAAAAATTCGGGGAGGGTCTCAAAATGTGAGGAGGGGTCTGGAGAATTTGGGGAGGGGTCTGGTGTATTTGGGGGTGGTCTTGGGAGGCGGGGAGGTTGTTTACGGAGCAGGGTTGGGGAGGGGAAGGATTTGGGGAGTCCTGGGGGGGCTCGGGGGGGGGGGCTAAAAATTCGGGGAGGGTCTCAAAATGCGGGGAGGGGTCTGGAAAATCTGGGGAGGGGTCTCGGGTGACTCTTGGGCCGCCCCCTCCACCCCCCGCAGATCATTGAGCTGAGCTTCGGGAAGTTCGACGTGGAGCCGGACGGGCACTGCCGCTACGACTTCGTGGCCGTGTTCGAGGGGGGGGCCGCGGACGATGCCCGCAGGCTGGGCAAGTTCTGCGGGGAGGAGACCCCCGGGTGAGGACACCCCCGACCCGAGACCCTCCCCAGACTCCCCCCCAATTCACCTGACCCCCAGACCCAAATAAACCCCCAGAACCAACACACCCCCGCACCAAAAAGGAGCCTGAGTGGCATCAAAGCTGCTTGGAGGGAGGCAAAGCAGCCTCGACCCCCGAATTAAAGGGACCCCCCCCAAGACATCTCTTGGGACCCCCAGACCCACTTTAGAGCCCCCAATTCCCCCAGCCCCCTCCTGGACACCCCCAGACCTCCCCAATTCCCCAACCCCCGGACTCACTTTAGACCCCTCCGAACCCCCTTTTGGACCTCCCCCAATTCCCCCAGACCCCCTTTGGACACCCCCAACTCCCCTCAATTCCAAACCCTTTATGCCCCCAATTCCCCCTTGCCCTCTTGGACCCCACCTTGACCCCTTTTAGGACCCGCCACCCCCAGCAGCCCCACTTTGCCCCCAGCCCCCTCAATTGCCCCCAGCTCCCCCAAACCCCTTCTGGACCCTACTGAACTCCCCAGACCCTAATTCCCCCCAACCCCCTCATTTCCCCCTCCCACCCCTTCTATTTTATCCTTTGCCCCCATTAATTTTCGCCCCCCCTCCTCTTTTATCCCTCCCCCTCCCTCCCCCGTTTTGCAGCCCCCTCCTCTCCTCGGGCCCGGAGCTCTTGGTGCAGTTCGTGTCGGACCTGAGCGTCACCGGCGACGGCTTCTCGGCCTCCTACAGCACCAGAGACCCCAGGACCCCCGATTAAACCTCACCCCCAACGCCCCCAAAGCCCCCAGCTCCCCCCGCCCCTCCCAAACCCACCCCCAGCCCCTGCCCCCAGCCCTGCCCCCAGCGCTGCCGCAGGGCAGGACCCTGCAGAGCAGCTTCTGCCGCAGCGACTTCGGTGAGGAGGGGAGGGGAGGGGGAGATCCCCCCGAGTTAAAATGGGGCGTGGGGGTGGGACAAAAGCAACTGGAAGGAGAGAGGGAGGGAGGAGAGAGGGAGGGAGGGAGGAGAGAGGGAAGGAGAGGGGAGAGAGGGAGGGGGAGAGAGGGAGAGAGGGAGGGAGGGGGAGAGGGGGAGAGGGGGAGGGAGAGGGGAGGGGGAGGAGGGAGGGAGGGGGAGAGGGGGAGAGGGGGAGGGAGAGGGGGAGGGGAGAGAGGAGGGAGGGAGGGGAGAGGGGGAGGGGGGGGGGAGGGAGAGGGGGAGGGAGGGAGGGAGGGAGGGAGGGAGGGAGGGAGGGGAGGGGGAGGGGGAGGGGGAGGGAGGAGGGAGGGGGGTGAGAGAGAGGGAGGGGGAGAGAGGGAGGGAGGGAGAGAGGGGGAGAGAGGGAGAGAGGGGGAGAGAGGGAGGGAGGGGGAGAGAGGGAGGGGGAGAGAGGGAGGGAGGAGGGGGGTGAGAGAGAGGGAGGGGGAGAGAGGGAGGGAGGGAGAGAGGGGGAGAGGGAGGGAGGGAGAGAGGGGAGAGAGGGAGGGAGGGAGGGGAGGGGGAGGGGGAGAGAGGGAGGGAGGAGGGGGTGAGAGAGGGAGGGGGAGAGAGGGAGGGAGGGAGAGAGGGGGAGAGAGGGAGGGAGGAGAGAGGGAGGGGGAGAGAGGGAGGGGGTGAGAGAGAGGGAGGGGAGAGAGGGAGGGGAGGGGGAGAAGGGGAGGGGGAGGACGGGGGGAAAGAGGAGGAGGAAAGGGAGGAGAAAGGGTTGGGGGCAAAATACTGGGGGCTGGGGTGGAAAGTGGGGGAGGGGTTAAAATGTTGGGAGGGGGTGTCCTAAAATGGGGGATAAAAACTAGGGGAGGGGTCCTAAAATGTGGGAGGGAGGCAAAAAAGCTGGGGGGGGTTGGGGGAGGACAGAGGCCTGCAATCTTGGGGGGGGTCCCCCCTTAATTAACGATTTCTCTGTGTGTGTCCCCCCAGTTGTAACAGGAACAGTGAAAGACCTCTCCAGGGGCCCCCCCCAGGCCGAAAAAGAGGCAGGGGGAGGGGGGGGCTGGGTCCTCCTCAGCCTCTCCAACGTCTACAAACAGGGGGGGCTGGAGGGGGTCCCCAACCCCCCCCCCAAGGGGACCTCCCTGCGCCTGCAGCTGCCCTGCCGCCTCTGCCCCCCCCTCAAAAAAGGTGAGCACGGGAACCCCCAAATAAAACCTGGGGGGGTGGGGGGTTAGGGTTGGGCAAATCGCTGCTGCCCCTCCCCCTGAATTAAAGGGGGGGGGGAGGGGAAGGAATTCTTCCTGCCCCTCCCCTCCCCTCCCCCCCCAACCATTTTAACGCCCCCTCCCGCACGTCTCTCCCCCAGGCTCCAGCTACCTCCTGATGGGCAAAGTGGGGGCCGGGGGCAGCTGCCCCCAGACTCCTTCGTGGTGCCCCTGAGGCCTCAGCACCAGCAGCTGCTGGGGGCCCTCAGCAAAAGGCCCTGCAAGGGGGGGGCTTGAGGCGACCCCCCCCCGAATTGAACCCTTTCCCCTCCCCCACCTTTTATCCCCTCCCCCAGTTCCCCCCCCTCCGCCTTTCCCCTTCTTTTCCCCACCCCGCCTTCCCCTCCCCTTTTCCCGCCCTGTATGCAAATAAAGGAGGCGGTGCCTGATGGCTCCTGGACCCTGCGCTGCTTTGCTGTCACTGATCTCCCCCCACCCAGCTCCGCTCCCTGCCCCCCTGGGGCCTTTCCGCCTCTGATTGGTCGCCGGCAGGAGGCTCGGAGCCCGCCCTTCCGCCTCGCGCCTTCTGATTGGCCCAGGGCGCTGTCACTCCGCTCTGCCCTCGCCCCTCACAGCGCCGCGGGGACCCCCCTCGGTGTTTACACCTCGCGCTCCCACCCCTCAAAGCCGATTGGTCCATTCTCACGTCAATCACCGCCCAAACCCGCCCGCTCACGCTCACCTCTGCCCTTCTCCCCGCCCCCCTTCTCCCATTGGTGGTTTCTCTGCCCTTCCCCCCTTCCCATTGGTCGCCTGCCGGCGGGGGCGGCGCCTGCCGCGCGCCGGGGGCCACTTCCGGTGTCTCAGTCCAGCCGCGGCGGCCGCGGAGCTCCCTGCCCCGGGAGAGCCTTCCCCAAGCTCCTCCTGGGGGCCCCTTCCCCGGGCGCCCTCCCGGGGCCTCTCCCCAACCCATGGCGGCCGCCGAAACGGCCCCGGGGAGGGCGGAGCTGCCGCTGGGCCTGAGGGGAAGCGCCATGGAGAGAGCCCTGGAAGAAGCGGAGGCCTCCGGCACCCTCAGCCTGGCCGGGCGCCGGCTCCGGAGCTTCCCCGCGGCGGCCGCCAAGCGCTGGGACCTGAGCGACACGACGCAGGCCGGTGAGGACACGCCCACTTCCGGCCGCGGGCCACGCCCCCTGCCCGCTGCCCACCCGGAAGGCTCTGGGCGCTGCCTCCTGACCCCCTCCTGGGCTCGACCCCGGACCCCCCCGCCCAGTGCTGGGGGTCCCCGATACCTCCTGACCCCTCCCCCCCAGACTGGCCCCCTGGGGGGGGGCAGGGTGTCCCTTGTCACCTCCCTGGGGACGCCCCAGGACCCCTCCCCCCCCTCCCCTCCGCCCTGTGGGAGGGAGCAGCGCGGGGGGGGGGCGTCCCGTGGTGTCCCCATGGGGGGCCCCTGGGGGTCGCTGTTGTCCCCCATGGCCTTCCCGTGGTCCCCAGATGACCCCAAGGGTCCCCAGGGGTCGCTCAGTGGCTGTGTCTCCTACCCTAAGTGTCCCCAAGGGTCCTCAAGTGGCTCCATCCCCCTCCGTGTCTCCTCCCTGCCCCTCCCTGCCCCTCCCTGCCCCTCCCTGTCCCTCTCCCTGCCCCCTCTGTCACTCCCTGGCCCCCCCTCCCCTGTCTCCCCTTCCCTGTCCCCTCCCTGCCCCCCTCCTTCTCCCTTCCCTGTCCCCCCTTCCCTGTCCCCCTCCTTCTCCTCCTTCTCCCTTCCTTCTCCCTTCCTTCTCCCTTCCTTTCCCTTCCTTCTCCCTTCCTTCCTTCCTTCTCCTTCCTTCTCCCTTCCTTCTCCCTTCCTTCTCCTTCCTTCTCCCTTCCTTCTCCCTTCCTTCTCCCTTCTCCCTTTCTCCCTTCCCTGCCCCCTCCCTCTCCCCTCCCTCTCCCTCCCCTCCCCCCTCCCCCCGTCCCAGACCTGTCCCAGAACTGCTTCGGGAGGTGCCAGCTCTCACCTGCCAGCTGCTGGCCCTGGAGGGCCTCAGCCTGAGCCACAACCTGCTGCGCAGCCTGCCCCCGGCCATGGCCAACCTGCAGGGCCTGGCACACCTCGACCTCAGGTACCCCCGGGGGGGGCTTGGGCCCTGCCCCTCTCCCCCCCCCCTCCTGCCCCTCCCCTCCCTCCCTCCCTCCTCCCCTCCCCATCGCTTCCTTGCCTCTCCCTAACCTCCTTCATCCCTGACCCCCCCCCCAGCCATCCCTGGCCCCACCTCCCCTCTGAGTGTCCCCCAGGTGTCCCCAGCTGTGCCTTGGGTGTCCCTAACTGTCCCCATGGATCCCCCAGCTGTCCCCAAGTGTCCCAAACTGCCCCCTAAGCATCCCCAGGTGTTGCCCAACTGTGTCCAAGTGCCCCCTGCGTGTCCCCAGCCCCCCTTTAAGTGTCCCCTAAGTGTCCTCTGGGTGTCCCCAGACCCCCTCTGAGTGTCCCCAGCTGTCCTCTAAGTGTCCCCAGATCCCTTCTGAGTGTCCCCAAATCCTCTTTAAGTGTCCCCTGAGTGTCCCCAGACCCCCTCTGAGTGTCCCCAGACCCCCTCTGAGTGTCCCCAGCCCCCTCTGAGTGTCCCCAAATCCCTTCTAAGTGTCCCTTGAGTGTCCCCTGGGTGTCCCCAGGTCCCCTCTGAGTGTCCCCCATATGTCCCCAAGTGTCTCCAGACCCCCTTTAAGTGTCCCCAGATGTCAATAAGTGTCCCCTGAGTGTCCCCACATCCCTTCTAAGTGTCCCTTAGTGTCCCTAAATGTCCCCAGACCCCCTCTAAGTGTCCCCCATGTGTCCCCAAGTGTCCCTATATCCCCTTTCAGTGTCCCCAGGTGTCCTCTAAGTGTCCCCAGCCCCCCTCTGAGTGTCCTCCATGTGTCACCAAGTGTCTCCAGACCCCCTTTAAGTGTCCCTAAGTGTCCCCAGCCCCCCTCTGAGTGTCCCCAGGCCCCCTCTGAGTGTCCCCAGCCCCCCTCTGAGTGTCCCCACATCCCTTCTAAGTGTCCCTTAGTGTCCCCTAAGTGTCCCCAGCCCCCCTCTGAGTGTCCCCACATCCCTTCTAAGTGTCCCTTAGTGTCCCCTGAGTGTCCCCAGCCCCCTCTGAGTGTCCGCAAATCCCCTTCTAAATGTCCCTTAGTGTCCCCTAAGTGTCCCCTGCCCCCTCTGAGTGTCTCCTATGTGTCCCCTAAGTGTCCCCAGCTCCCCTCTGAGTGTCCCCACATCCCTTCTAAATATCCCTTAGTGTCCCCTAAGTGTCCCCAGCCCCCTCTGAGTGTCCCCACATCCCTTCTAAATGTCCCTTAGTGTCCCCTAAGTGTCCCCTGCCCCCTCTGAGTGTCACCTATGTGTCCCCTAAGTGTCCCCAGCCCCCTCTGAGTGTCCCCACATCCCTTCTAAATATCCCTTAGTGTCCCTAAGTGTCCCCAGCCCCTCTGAGTGTCCCACATCCCTTCTAAGTGTCCCTTAGTGTCCCTAAGTGTCCCCAGCCCCCTCTGAGTGTCCCCACATCCCTTCTAAGTGTCCCTTAGTGTCCCCTAAGTGTCCCCAGCCCCCCTCTGAGTGTCCCCACATCCCTTCTAAGTGTCCCTTAGTGTCCCCTAAGTGTCCCCAGGCCCCCTCTGAGTGTCCCCAGGCCCCCTCTGAGTGTCCCCACATCCCTTCTAAGTGTCCCTTAGTGTCCCCTAAGTGTCCCCAGCCCCCTCTGAGTGTCCCCAAATCCCTCCTAAGTGTCCCTAAGTGTCCCCAGCCCCCCTCTAAGTGTCCCCAGCCCCCTCTGAGTGTCCCCAAATCCCCTTTAAGTGTCCCCTGAGTGTCCCCAGCCCCCCTCTGAGCATGTGCCCCCAGCCGGAACCAGCTGCGCTCGCTGCCGCCCTGCCTGTGCCAGCTGCCCCTGCGTGTCCCCAGCCCCCTGCGTGTCCCCAGCCCCCTCTGAGTGTCCCCAAATCCCTTCTAAGTGTCCCTAAGTGTCCCCAGCCCCCTCTGAGTGTCTCCTATGTGTCCCCTAAGTGCCCCCAGCTCCCCTCTGAGTGTCCCCACATCCCTTCTAAGTGTTCCTTAGTGTCCCCTAAGTGCCCCCAGCCCCCCTCTGAGTGTCCCCAAATCCCTCTTAAGTGTCCCTAAGTGTCCCCAGCCCCCTCTGAGTGTCTCCTATGTGTCCCCTAAGTGCCCCCAGCCCCCCTCTGAGTGTCCCCAAATCCCTCTTAAGTGTCCCTAAGTGTCCCCAGTCCCCCTCTTGAGTGTCTCCACATCCCTTCTAAGTGTCCCTAAGTGTCCCCAAGTGTCCCCTAAATGTCCCCAGACCCCCTCTGAGTGTCCCCCATGTGTCTCCAAGTGGCCCCACATCCCCTTTCAGTGTCCCCAGGTGTCCCTAAGTGTCCCCAGCCCCCTCTGAGCGCCCCCGTGCCCCCAGCGGAACCAGCTGCGCTCGCTGCCGCCCTGCCTGTGCCAGCTGCCCCTGCGGGTGCTGCGGGCCGCCGCCAACCGCCTGACCCAGCTGCCCGACGACATCGGGGCCCTGGCCACCCTCTGCCAGCTGGTGAGGCCCCCCCCCCCCCCCCACCTCCCCCCACCCCGGGGGGGGCCACCCCTGACCCCCTCCTCGCCTCTCCTCTCCCCCTCCCCTCCAGGACGTGGGCTGCAACCGGCTGCGCTCGCTGCCCGCGGGGCTGGGCCGGCTGCGGGCGCTGCGGGAGCTCAACCTCAGCAGGAACCTCCTCACCCTCCTGCCCCCAGGTGGGTGCCCCCCCAAGGTGGCCCTCGAGGACCCCGAGGGCGGCTCTCGAGGGAGCCCTGAGCGGCCTCAGGTCGCTGCCTCTGCTCCTGGCCTGCAGCTGCTGCCTGTCCCCAGGGTGTCCCCAGGGTGTCCCAAGCTGTCCCCAAGTGTCCCCAAGCTGTCCCCAAGTGTCCCCAAGCTGTCCCTCAGTGTCCTTCAGTGTCCCCCAGCTGTGCCAAGCTGTCCCTCAGTGCCCCCAAGCTGTCCTTACCTGGCCCCAACTGTCCCTGGATTGTCCTTAACTGTACCCAGGCTGTCCTTAACTGACCCCAAGCTGACCCCAGCTGTCCCTCAGTGTCCCCAAGCTGTCCCCAAGCTGTCCTTAACTGACCCCAAGTGTCCCCAAGCTGTCCCCAAGTGGTCCCTCAGTGTCCCCAAGCTGTCCTTAACTGACCCCAAGTGTCCCCAAGCTGTCCCCAAGTGGTCCCTCATTGTCCCCAAGCTGTCCTTAACTGACCCCAACTGTCCCTAGATTGTCCTTAGCTGTCCCCAAACTGACCCCAAAATGTCCCCAGCTGACCCTCAGTGTCCCTCAGTGTCCCCAAGCTGTCCTTAACTGATCCCAAGTGTCCCCAAGCTGTCCTTAACTGACCCCATCTGTCCCCAGCTGTCCCTCAGTGTCCCCAAGCTGTCCCCAGGCTGTCCCTCAGTGTCCCCCAGCTGTCCCCCAGCTGTCCCTCAGTGTCCCCAAGCTGTCCTTAACTGATCCCAAGTGTCCCCAAGCTGTCCTTAACTGATCCCAAGCTGTCCCCAGCTGTCCCTCAGTGTCCCCCAGCTGTCCCCAGGCTGTCCCTCAGTGTCCCCAGGCTGTCCCCAAGCTGTCCCTCAGTGTCCCTCAATGTCCCCAAGCTGTCCCTCATTGTCCCCCAGCTGTCCCCCAGCTGTCCCTCAGTGTCCCCAAGCTGTCCTTAACTGATCCCAAGTGTCCCCAAGCTGTCCTTAACTGACCCCATCTGTCCCCAGCTGTCCCTCAGTGTCCCCAAGCTGTCCCCAGGCTGTCCCTCAGTGTCCCCCAGCTGTCCTTCAGCTGTCCCTCAGTGTCCCCAAGCTGTCCCCAGGCTGTCCCTCAGTGTCCCCCAGCTGTCCTTCAGCTGTCCCTCAGTGTCCCCAAGCTGTCCCCAGGTTGTCCCTCAGTGTCCCCCAGCTGTCCTTCAGCTGTCCCTCAGTGTCCCCAAGCTGTCCTTAACTGACCCCAAGTGCCCCCAAGCTGTCCCTCAGTGTCCCCAGGCTGTCCCTCAGTGTCCCCAAGCTGTCCTTAACTGACCCCAAGTGTCCCCAAACTGACCCCATCTGTCCCCAACTGTCCCTCAGTGTCCCCAGGGTGTCCTTAACTGACCCCAAGCTGTCCCCAACTGTCCCTCAGTGTCCCCAAGCTGTCCTTAACTGACCCCAAGTGCCCCCAAGCTGTCCCTCAGTGTCCCCAGGCTGTCCCCAGGCTGTCCCTCAGTGTCCCCAGGCTGTCCCCAGCCGTCCCTGACGCCCCCCTGCCCCCCCAGAGCTGGCCGACCTGCCGCTGGTGCATTTGGACTTCTCCCGGAACCGAATCAGCTGCATCCCCTGCAGCTTCCTGCGGCTGCGGCAGCTCCAGACGCTGGCCACGGAGCACAACCCGCTGCGGCGCCCCCCCGCGGAGGTCAGCGGTACTGCAGCCCCCGCGGAGCTGAGCGGCGCTGCAGGGCCCTCAGCCTCCCTGCTGCCCCCCGGCGGAGCTCAGCGGTACTGCAGGGCCCTCACAGCCTCCTTACTGCCTGCCCCTAGGGCGCCCCCCTGTGTCCCCAAGGGTCCCTAAGTATCCCCAGAGGTCCCCAACGCTGTCCCTCAGCGTCCCCAAGTGACTCCAACCCTGCCCCCAAGGGTCCCTAAGGGTCCCCAAGGCTCCTCAAGTGACCCCAAGCCTCTCCTTAAGGGTCTCTGTGTGACCCCAAGGGTCTCTGTGTGACCTCAAGTGACCCCAAGCCTCTCCTTAAGGGCCCCCAAGGGTCTCTGTGTGACCTCAAGTGACCCCAAGCCTCTCCTTAAGGGTCCCCAAGGGTCTCTGTGTGACCCCAAGGGTCTCTGTGTGACCCCAAGCCTCTCCTTAAGGGTCTCTGTGTGACCCCAAGTGACCCCAAGCCTCTCCTTAAGGGTCCCCAAGGCTCTCTGTGTGACCCCAAGGGTCTCTGTGTGACCCCAAGTGACCCCAAGTCTCTCCTTAAGGGCCCCCAAGGGTCTCTGTGTGACCTCAAGTGACCCCAAGTCTCTCCTTGAGGGCCCCCAAGGGTCTCTGTGTGACCCCAAGTGACCCCAAGCCTCCCCCCCCCCCCCCCCCAGGTTTGCCTCCGGGGCAGGCTCCACATCTTCAAGTACCTGCAGCACCACAGCAGCCCCCCCAGGAAGCCCCCCCGAGGGTAAGAGCAGGCTTGGAGGGGGCAGGGGGGCCTGTCTCTGAGCCCCTCCCCCTCTCCCCTCCCCCCTCCCCCCCGAGGCTCTCCAGCTGCCCCCAGCCCTGTGCCCCCCCCCAGGTTGGACTCAGGGTTCCACAGCCTGGACAGCGACTGCAGGAGGTGGTCAGGGAGCGAGGTAGGGGCTGGGGGCAGGGGAGGGGGTTTGGGGTGGGGAGGTGGGGGGCAGGTTGGGTGCTCCCCCCCCTTAATTAAGAGCTGATTGAGCTAATGAAGCTGCTGTGACCTTCTCCTTGCAGTCCCCAGAGGAGGGCTGGGAGCCCAGGAGGCAGCGGAGGAGGAGGGGAGGTGAGGGGGGGAGGGGCAGGGGGGGAGGGGCAAGAGGGGGAACCCCCAGGGGGCACTGAGAGCCCCCCCAGACCCCTTTGTACCCCTCTAGACCCATCTGGGACCCCCCCACCCCAAGGGACATTGGGATCCCCCCAGACCCTTTAGCCCCCCCCCCCCCAGACTCCTTGGGGCCATTGGGACCCTCCCCCCCAGACCCATTTGGGACCCCCCAGACCTATTTGGGACCCCCAGATCCCATTGGGACCCCCAGACCCTTATGTGTCCCCCCAGACCCATTTGGGACCCCCAGGAGACATTGAGACCCCAGACCCCTTTTGTGTCATGTCCCCCAGACCTCTTTGGGACCCCCTCAAAGGCTCCTGGGACCCCCCACCCAGACCCCTTTGTGTTCCCCCAGGTGCTGGCAGTGCCCCCTGCCCAGGAGGCAGCAGTGAGGCTCAGGAGCGCCCCCTGCAGGTCAGAGCTTTGTTTTCCCCCTCCCTCTTCCCCCACCCCCTCAAAATACCTCGGGGGGGCCCTCCCCCAAAATCCACAGGGCCTCCCCCCCCTCAAATGCCAGGACTCCCCCCCACCAGGGTGCAGCCCCAGGAGGTGACAGGGAAGGGACAGCAGAGGGCAGGTGAGGGAGGGGGAAAGGGGGGGTGGGGGGGCTGGGAAGGGATTGGGAGGGGCTGGGAGGAGCTGGGAGGGGACTGGGAGGGACTGGGTGGGGCTGGGAGTGGCTGGAAGGGGACTGGGGGGCACTGGGTGGGGCTGGGAGGGGACTGGGAGGGGATTGGGTGGGGCTGGGTGGAGCTGGGAGTGGCAGGGAGGGATTGGGAGGGGCTGGGTGGGGATTAGGAGTGGTTGGGAGGGGATTGGGTGGGGCTGGGTGGGACTGGGAGGGGATGGGGTGGGGCTGGGAGAGGGCTGGGAGGGGATTGGGAGTGGCTGGGATTGGGTGGGGCTGGGAGGGGATTGGGTGGAGCTGGGAGGGGACTGGGAGTGACTGGGAGGGATTGGGTGGGGCTGGGAGGGGATTGGGAGTGACTGGGAGGGGATTGGGTGGGGCTGGGAGGGGATTGGGAGTGGCTGGGAGGGGATTGGGTGGGGCTGGGAGGGGATTGGGTGGGGCTGGGAGGGATTGGGAGTGGCTGGGAGGATTGGGTGGGGCTGGGGGGGATTGGGTGGGGCTGGGTGGGGATTGGGTGGGGCTGGGAGTGGCTGGAAGGGGACTGGGGGCACTGGGTGGGGCTGGGAGGGGACTGGGTGGGGCTGGGTGGAGCTGGGAGGGGCAGGGAGGGATTGGGAGGGGCTAGGTGGGGATTAGGAGTGGTTGGGAGGGGATTGGGTGGGGCTGGGTGGGACTGGGAGGGGATGGGGTGGGGCTGGGAGAGGGCTGGGAGGGGATTGGGAGTGGCTGGGAGGGGATTGGGTGGGGCTGGGAGGGGATTGGGAGTGGCTGCCAGCACTGGGGGGGGGGTCTCTTACCCCCCCTTACCCCTCCCCCCCCTCCTCAGCCCCCAGCCTGCCCTGGACCCCTGCAGGCCCCTGGTGAGTCCTGGCAGCTCCTCCCCCCCCGCAGTAGTTAATGGGGAGGGGTCTGCAGCCCCCCCTGGGCAGCTGGGGAGGGGTCTGGATGGGCTTCCCCTCCCCCCCCCCTCAAGCCCCCAGACCCAAATGAATGCTCCCCAAACCCCCCCCAGCCCCCAGCCCAAAATGAGCCCCCAGAGCCCCCCCAGAGCCATATGAACCCCCAGAGCCCCTAGACCCAAATGAGTCCCCCCAGAGCTCCCCTCAGAGCCCCCAGCCCCAAATGAACCCCTCCCCAGCCCCACCCCAGAGCCCCCAGACCCAAATGACCCCCGAGCCACCATCCCCAAATTCCCCTTCCCCCGGCTTTGTTGCCCTGGTGCCGGAGGTTGGCTTTGGGGGGCTTGGATGTTCTGCAGGGGCTTGGGGAAGGCTTTGCTGCCCCCAGCCCCATTTCTCCCTGCCCCCCCCTCCCTTCCCCCCAGGTCCCCCCCCCCGGGCTCCTGGCTGGCTTTGCCCTCTTCTACGGCCTGGTGATGGCCTCGCTGCTGGCTGCCTACAGAGCCCTCAGTGGGGGCTGAAGTGGGGAGGGGGCTCCCACCTGAGGAGGGGGTGGGGGTCCCCAACTCCTCCCCCCCCCCGTCAAGTTTTGGCCCCACCCCCCCAGCCCCTTCCAGCACAAAGGGAGGCCCCAAAGCCTCCTCCCCCTTCCCTCCCCCTTCTCTCCTCAATAAGCTGCAAAGTGCCTGGAAACGGAGGGGGCACTAATGAAGTGGTTAATTATTAGCCAGCTGAGGTAATTAATAAGGGGCTGGGTGATTGATTAATTATTGGAAGTCTGCTAGGGCTAATAACGGGGGAGGGGGACACACAGAGCTGGTACTGGGGGGGGTTGGGGATTAATGAGGTAATTAATGCTAATTATTGTTATCAGGGAGAGCTTTAATTAATTATTGATGAGCACAGCCTAATTATTGAGTTAATTAATGATGAATTGTTAATAGAGCAGAGATTTATTGTGGTGAGGATGGAGATTTATTTTTGCCTGGAAGGCTTAATAATGAAGTTAATTAAAGAGTTATTAATTAATTAATTGTCATTTGGGGGGCGTTTTCATTAATTGCAGCCTGTCATTAGCAGAATTAATTGCTCCAAGGAGCTTATAATCAATTCCTGGCAGCCATCATAGTTGAGGGCAACCAGCCCCAATAGCTCCCAACAGAAATGATAGCGGTGAAGCCGTGGCCGCCATTGTAGCTAAGGGCAGCCAGCCCCAATAGCTCCCAATACCAACTATGGAGATGAAGCCGTGGCCACCATTGTAGCTAAGGGCAACCAGCCCCAATAGCTCCCAATACCAACTATGGAGATGAAGCCGTGGCCGCCATTGTAGCTAAGGGCAACCAGCCCCAATAGCTCCCAATACCAACTATGGAGATGAAGCCGTGGCCGCCATTGTAGCTAAGGGCAACCAGCCCCAATAGCTCCCAATACCAACTATGGAGATGAAGCCGTGGCCGCCATTGTAGCTAAGGGCAGCCAGCCCCAATAGCTCCCAATAGCAACTATGGAGATGAAGCCGTGGCCGCCATTGTAGCTAAGGGCAGCCAGCCCCAATAGCTCCCAATAGCAACTATGGAGATGAAGCCGTGGCCGCCATTGTAGCTAAGGGCAACCAGCCCCAATAGCTCCCAATACCAACTATGGAGATGAAGCCGTGGCCGCCATTGTAGCTAAGGGCAACCAGCCCCAATAGCTCCCAATAGCAACTATGGAGATGAAGCCGTGGCCGCCCTTGTAGCTAAGGGCAGTCAGCCTCCAATAGCTCCCAAGAGCAACTATAGAGATGAAGCCGTGGCCGCCATTGCGGTTAAGGGCAGCCAACTCCAATAGCCTCCAGTGGAACCAATGGAAGGGAACTTGCGGTCGCCATTGTGGTTAAGGGCAGCCACCAGCTAGCCCCAATGGATACTATGGCAGTGAAGCCGTGGCCGCCATTGCGGTTAAGGGCAGCCAGCCTCTATTAACCCCAATGGGAGCCATGGACATGAGGCCACAGCCGCCATGCTGGCTGATGGCAAGGGAGCTGCCAAGAATATCGACGCTTCTGGAGGCCATCTTTGCTATGGGCAACCCCCTACCCCCCCATGCCCTAGTTGCAACCAAAAGCCATGCAGGAGGGCTCCATCTTTACTAAGGGCAACCTCTACATCCCCCCACACTGGGTAGAACCAGGAGGCACACAAGAGGGCGCCATCTTTACTAAGGGCAAATTCTACAGCCCCTCTCCCCCCAACATCCACCCACACTGGGTGTAAGCAGAAGGCACACCAGAGGGCGCCATCTTTACTGAGGGCAAAGCCCTTCCCACCTTTACCCAGAGATTTGGGGGGGGGGGGAGGGGAGTTTAAGGTCAGGGTTGGAGCTGGGGGGGGAATCAAAGGAGGCCCAGAGCCCAGGGCAGCTTCTGGCCAACGTAACCTGGATGGCACCACAGAAATTTCTCACAGAAATAAAACCTGGTCCTGATGCATGGGGGGAGGGGGTGGGGCACCCCAGAATCCGATTGGTGGGGGGGAGGAGGGGTGCCTCCAGACCCCTCCCCCCCGCCCCAAGCAGCCAAGAGCAGCTATAGGAAGGGGTTGGTGGTTGGGTGCTTGATGCCGAAGGGAGGCCCCGGGGCTGGCACGGTCTGGGGGAAAGAGAGAAAGGAGTCAGGGGGGAGGGGAAGGGCTGAGAAACATGGGGAGGACAAGATAGGTGTGAGAATTGGGGGAGGGGATAAAATGGGGAAGAGGAGTAAGGAGAAGGGGAGAGAAGGTAAGAAGGGGGGTAAGGGGGTAAAAAGGGGGTGAGGTAAAAAGCAGGGGTTGGGGGAGAAAAAGGGGAGTAAGGGGTAAAGGGGAGGGGCAGGGGGTATAAAAGAGGAGAAGTCAGGGTAAGGAAGGGGGAAAGGGGCTGGGGGGTAAAAAAGGGGGGACCAGGGGGAAAAAGGAGGGGTAGGAGGTAAAGCAAAGAGGCTGGGAGCAAAAATAGGGGGGGGGAGGAGTGAAAGGAGGGGGGAAGGGGCTGGAAAGGGGGGAGTCAGACCCCCCCTCCCCTATTTGCCCCTCCCCCCCAGGCTCACCACGAAAGGATTGGTTGAAGCTTTGGCAATGCTGAACCCACCGAAGGCTGCACCTGGGGGTGGGGGGGAAGGGGTGTAAAAATAAAGGGGGGGAATAAAAGGGGTCCCCCCTTTGCCCCCCCTAACCCTCCAGAGGCTTCCTGGTTCTTCCCCTCAGCCTGGGGAAGTGGGGAAGGGACTGGGGAAGCCCCGGGGGCAAAGGGGACCTAAAGCTTGCGGGGGAAGAATTTAGGGGCCCCCACAAGCCCCCTAAAAGCAGGGAGAAGGTAAGTGAATTGGGGGTTGGGGGGTGGGAGGGGACTAGGAGAGGCTGGGAGGGGATTGGGAGGGGACTGGGAGGGGACTGGGAGGGGACTGGGAGGGATTGGGAGGGGATTGGGAGGGGCTGGGAGGGATTGGGAGGGGATTGGGAGGGATTGGGAGGGGCTGGGAGGGATTGGGAGGGATTGGGAGGGGCTGGGAGGGGATTGGGAGGGGCTGGGAGGGATTGGGAGGGGCTGGGAGGGATTGGGTGGGGCTGGGGGGAACTGGGAGGGGCTGGGAGGGAACTGGGTGGGGCTGGGAGGGGACTGGGTGGGGATTGGGTGGGGCTGGGAGGGATTGGGAGGGGATTGGGAGGGGCTGGGAGGGGATTGGGTGGGGCTGGGAGGGGATTGGGTGGGGCTGGGAGGGGATTGGGTGGGGCTGGGAGGGGATTGGGAGGGGCTGGGAGGGGATTGGGTGGGGCTGGGAGGGGATTGGGTGGGGCTGGGAGGGGACTGGGGGACTGGGGGGATTGGGTGGGGCTGGGAGGGGATTGGGAGGGGACTGGGAGGGGATTGGGTGGGGCCTGGGAGGGAACTGGGAGGGGATTGGGTGGGGCTGGGAGGGGACTGGGAGGGGATTGGGTGGGGCTGGGAGGGGATTGGGTGGGGATTGGGAGGGGCTGGGAGGGGATTGGGGGGGATTGGGAGGGGCTGGGAGGGGACTGGGGGGGGGCAGGAAATGGATTGGGGAGTGTCTGGGGGAGGGTTCCAAGGGGAGGTTAGGGGGACTGGGGGCAGGGGGGTCCAGGAGTATTTGGGGGTGCTTGGGGGGTCAGGGTCGGGGGCACTGACCTGCAGCAGAGCCATTGGGCTGGAAAGGGTTGGTGGAGGCCCTGGGGGTGCTGGGGGCACAAAGGGATTGCTGTAGCCTGGGGGAGGGAGCACAGAAGTCACTCTGGGGACCCCCCCCCAGTCCGGGTTTGGGGGGGGGGGATCTAAAGTGGGGAGATCTGGGGGGGAGGCAGTTAAGCCTCAGCTTACCTCCATAGGGGCAGGGGGCAGCGCTGGGGGGCCCAAAGAGGCTGCTGGGGGAGGGGAGGAGGGGGAGGAGATTAGGAGCTGCCCCCAAACTCCCAGTGAGAGCCTGGGGGAGCAGGGGAGGGGGAATTGGGGGTGGGAGGTACCTGGCTGAGGCTCCGCCCTCTGGGGGTGGGGCAGAGTTGGCCACGCCCCTCACGGCGGCACCTGGGGCGGGGGGGGGGGAGAGGGGAATGACACACAGGAGCCCCCAGGACCTCCAAACCCCTGAGACCCTCCCCAGGACCTCCAAACCCCCTGAGACCCCCAGGACCTCCAAACCCCCTGAGACCCCCCAGGACCTCCAAACCCCCTGAGACCCCCAGGACCTCCAAACCCCTTTGAGACCCTCCCCAGGACCCCCAAACCCCCTTTGAGACCCTCCCCAGGACCTCCAACCCCCTTTGAGACCCTCCCCAGGACCTCCAAACCCCCTGAGACCCCCAGGACCTCCAAACCCCCTGAGACCTCCCCAGGACCTCCAAACCCCTCTGAGACCCTCCCAGGACCCCCAAACCCCCTTTGAGACCCTCCCCAGGACCCCCAAACCCTCTGAGACCCCCTCCAGGACCCCCAAACCCCTGAGACCCCCCCAGGACCCCCAAACCCCCTCTGAGACCCTCCCCAGGACCCCCAAACCCCTGAGACCCCCAGGACCCCCAAACCCCCTTTGAGACCCTCCCCAGGACCCCCAAACCCCCTGAGACCCTCCCCAGGACCCCCAAACCCCTGAGACCCCCAGGACCTCCAAACCCCTGAGACCCCCAGGACTCCCAAACCCCCTGAGACCCCCAGGACCTCCAAACCCCCTGAGACCCCCAGGACCTCCAAACCCCCTGAGACCCCCAGGACCTCCAAACCCCTTTGAGACCCTCCCCAGGACTCCCAAACCCCCTTTGCCCCCAGAATGAAGAGAGTACCCCAGAACCCCTCAGGCCCTCCCCCAGGGGGACCCCAAGCCCCCTCCCCATTAAGCCCTTGGCTTGGGGGGGGTGGTCCTGAGGTACCTGTGGGTGCAGGGGGGGTGTGGAAGGGAGGTGCAGCCCCCCCCAGGGTGGGGGCTGGGCTGGGGCCGAAGGCATCGAAGGAGGAGAAGGCAGCAGGGGGAGGGGCTGGGCCTGGGGGGGGGGAGGGTCACAAAGTGGGGGTCGCGGGGGGGGATGGATGTGTGGGAGCATCCTGAGCCCTTCCTCTATGCTCAGGACCCCTCCCAGCCCCTCCAGGCCTCCTCCTGGAGAGTCAGGACCCCCCCCCCCCAGGCCCTCTAGGACCTCTCCTCTATGCTCAAGGCCTCCTCTCCCCCTCCCCCCTCCCCCAGGCTCAAGACCTCCACCCCAGCCCCCAGCGCCCCCCAGACCCTGCTCTCTATGACCAGGACCACCCCCAGCCCCTTCAGATCTCCTCCTGGAGGGTCAGGACCCCCAGTCCTCCTCCTTCACGCTCAGGACCCCCAGCCCCTCCAGGCCTCCTCTTGGAGGATTAGGACCCCCTTCCCCCAGCCTCCCTCCCCTCAGGCAAACTCCCTCCCAGCTTCCCTCTGCTCTCCTCCTCCAGGCTCAGCCTCCCCCCCCAGCTCCTCCAGCGCCCCCCCCCGGAGGCCCAGCCCCCCCCAGGCCTCACCAGGGAACGCTGGGAAGGCAGCAAAGCTGGGGGCAGGCTGGGGGGCAGCGAAGGGATCCCCCCCAATGGCAGCCAGCAGGTCAGTGCTGCCTCTCCTGGCAGGCTGGGAAGGCCTCTGGGGGGCAGCCCGGGGCTGGCAAGGGCAGAAAGGAGGCTGAGAGGGGGCCCTGAGACCCCCAACCCCCCAAGCCCCTGCCCCTGCCCCCAGCTCACCTGCACCAAGGTGTCCCCAAGGAGGGGCTGGGTGGGGGCTGGCTCTGAGGAGGAGGAGGAGGAGGAAGAGGAAGGCTGAGGGGGTTTGGACTGCTCTGGAGCCACATACCTGGGGAGGGGGAGGAGGAGGAGGAGAAAGGCATTGAAAGACTTAATCAAGGGGGACCCCCGGGGTGTCCCCCCACCCTCTACTCCCCCCTCCCCTGCCCTCCCCCTCCCCCTTCCTCACCACTTCCTCTTCTCATACTTCTCCTGCAGGAACTCCTTCACCTTCTGGGGGTCTCGGGAGTCAGGCAGCAGAGAGGTCCTGGGGTCGAAGGTGCCCAACCAAACCTTCCTGCAGGCCTTGGGGAGGGGGCAAAGGGGGCACCAAGATATTGAGGAAGGGCTTGAGGACTCCTCCCTCCCCTCCCCCCTCCCCTCCCCCCCTCACCTCGTTGCCTCTGGCCTGCAGGAAGAGGACTTCAGCCTCGGTGAAGGTGGTCATGGAGATGGACTTCACCCGGTGGGGGGGGTTCAGCCCCCGCCTGGGGGGGAGGGGTTAAAGGGGTCAGGACCACACCCCCCCCCCCCAACCACCCCCAGACCCGCGGGAGCAGATGTGGGACCCCAAGAGGTTTGTTTTCCCCTCCCCCCCCCAAACCCGATCGAAAAGGAAGGTTTCAGCCCCCAAAGCGGCAGCGCCTGAGGGGGCGGAGCCGCCCCACACCACGCCCCCTCCGGCTTAGCCACGCCTTCTTTTCCTAGCCCTGCCCAATCGCTGCTCGGTTGTGGGTGTAACTCTGCCCCCAGCCCCTCCCAGCCCTGCCCCCTGTCCCCCCACCCCCTGCCCTCTGCCCTGTCCCCATCCTCTCCCAGCCCTGCCCCTAGTGCTGCCCCAGTCCCTGCCCCCAGCCCTGCCCCCTGCCCTCGCAGCCCCTGCCCCCAGTCCCTCCCAGCCCTGCCCTCTGTCCCCCCATCTCCTGCCCCCATCCCTGCCCTGTCCCCAGCCCCTGCCCCCTGTCCTGTCCCCAGCCCCTGCCCTCCCACCCCTACCCCCTGTTCCCCCAGCCCTGCCCCCAGACCCTGCTGTCCCATCCCCTGCCCCCAGCCGTGCCCCTAGCGCTGCCCCCACCCCCTGCCCCCGGCTCCCCAGGCTGCCCTGCACCTACCCCGCCCCCCAGCTCCCCCCGCCCCTTCCTCCGCCCCCCCCGGGGCTCACAGTGCTCCGGAGCAGGCGGTGCACACCAGGCTGCCCAGGGTGATGTCCACGTAGGTGACGCCGCGCTGGCCGCACTCGAAGCAGAGGCGGTTGGCGGGGGCGGAGCTCACCACCTCCCTCACCTTGCGGCTCCAGACCTCCGCCTCCGCGTCCCGCCCCGCGCCGCCCTTCCGCGCCCCGCAGCCTGCGCCGGGGCCGGGCCCGGGGCCGCCGCCGCCGGCGGTCGCCATCCTCCTTCCCTCCTCCCTCGGCCGGCAGCGGCGGCGGCGGCGGCGGCGGCGCACTGCGCGCGCGTCACGCACGGCCCAGCCCCGCCTCTTCCGCTCCCCTCCCTCCCCGACGCCGGGCCGTGATTGGCCGAGGGGGCTGTGCGCGGAGGGGTTGGGGGAGTTGATTGGCTCAGGGCGGTCGGAGGGGGTGGAGCCGAGGGGGGGGCGGTGTGGCGAAGCGAGGGGGGCGGGGCCACGTAGCCCCAAGCCTCCTCTGGCCCCGCCCCTCGCCGTGCCCCGCGGTCTCTTCCCGCCCGGCTCCGAGGAGGGGTCGAGACCCCCGGAGCCGCCCCCCCCGCGCTCCCCCCCTCCAAGTGGGGCTAAAAAGGCTCAGTTTGGGTCACCCCCGCCCCCAAAATCAGCAGCCTGCCCCATCCCCCCCCCCCCTCCGAAGGGCTGCTAAGCGATGAAACCCGGGGAGGGGTCTCAGCCCCCCTTTTATTTTGGGGGGGGGGTGTGTGTGTCTTTGCCCCCTCCCTTCCCCCGGCGCTCCCTCGGTGCCTTCACCCCCGAAATGGGGAGAAAAACGCCGAATTTGGGCCATTTCCACCCTAATTCATCAATTACCTAGCGCCCCCCTCCCCCCCCAAGGTGAAATCTGGGGAGGGGTCTCACCCCCACCCCTCGCGGAACCTTTCGGTGCGAGGGGGTGACAAAAAAGTGCAATTTTGAGCGTTTTGGCCCAAATTCACCATTTTTAACACCCCCCCCCCATTCTGCCCTCCCCCTCCCCGTCGAGAAGGAAATGGGGGGGAGGGGGCCCTTCATTAAGACCCCCCCCCAAATATCTCCACACCCCCCCATTAATTACTTTCACCCCCCAAAAGAGAGAGCTGCCCCCCTCCCCCTCCCCCCCCACCCAAGAACACTTTGGGGAGGGGTCTCGGCCCCCAGCCCCCCCCCAAGCAGACCCTTTCCAGCTGCTTCTCTCTTTAATAGTGCACAGAACCACGTTACAAAAGAGCCCCCCCCTCATTTGGGGTCACCTCCCCCCTCCCCACAATATTACCACCCCCACCGCACCCCCACCCCCTCCCCTCACTCGCCCCCTCCCCCCCCCGGACCCCGCAGGAGACAAAGGCAATTGTGGTAAGGGGGAAGGGGGGGGGCACACTGGGCTGGGGGGGGGGAGTTGGGGAGGGGGCAACCCCAGGCACATTTTGGGGGGGGAGGGGGGGGTCCCAGGTAAGGGTTGAAGGCTCCCTGCCTCCCCCCCCCTCAAATTCCACTCCCCCCCCCTCACTTAGTCATTAAGGGGGGGAGGGGTCCCCACAAACTCTTCCCCTCCCCCCCCCAAAGGATTCGTTGAGGGGGGAGGGGTCCCCACACCTAAACACTCACTGAGGAGGGGAGGGGTCCCCTCAAACCCCCCCCGCCCCCAAATATCGATTAACGGGGGAGGGCTCCCTTCAAACTGCCCCCCTCCCCTTAGCGCCCCCCAGTCCAACCCCTTGCAGGCTGCGCCGCAGCCCCCGCCCCCTCCCCTTCCCCCCCCCCCGCGGGGAGCGGAATCCCCCTCCCCAAACCCTCTTTCGACCTCGGATGCAACCCCCGAAATCAGCCCCTTCCCCCCAATAACCCCCAGACCCCTCCCCGCCGCCCCCCTCCAATAAATACATTTGCCAAGCAGATACAGCGCCCCCGGCCCCCTCTTAGTTGGGCGCGGGAGGGGTGAAGCCCCCTTCCTCTCTTTTTTAAGGGGGCTCTACCCCCTTTAAAATATCCCCCCCCCCCCCAAATTGAAGAGGTGGAGGAGGGGAGGGGGAAGCTGGACGCCCCCACTTATTGAGGAGGGGGTCTTTATTTTGGGGGGGGGGGCTTTAACCCCACCAAGGGGGCTCGACCCCGCCCTCCCCCTTCTATGGAGCCCCTCCCCGCTTTTATTCGGGGGTCCCCTTCCCCCTTTAATTAGGGAGGGGCTTTTAAGGTACCATAAATACCCTCCCCCTCCCCACCCCCGAGTCTGCCTCCAACCCGGCCCAGCCGTGTCGAGCCCCCTCCCCTCCCCCTTCAAGTTAAGAGTCCCTGGCTTGCAGCCCCTCCCCACGACCCCGCCAGGAGGCTCCTTTCAAGTTAAGAGTCCCATCAAGGACCCCTCCCCTCCACACCCCCCGCCCCCCACTTCAAGTTAAGAGCTGCTGTGGGTGGCGACCCTCTTTTCACGTTAAGAGTCCCTCCCGCTCGGGACCCCTCCCCCACATTGCATGTGGAGCCCCCCCCTCCCCCAATAAGTTAAGAGCCCTTTCAAGGACCCCCTCCCCATTTCAAGTTAAGAGTCCCTTCCAGCTCGGGAGCCCCAGAACACTCCTCGGGACCCCCCCTTCAAGGTAAGAGTCCCCTCAGCGACCCTCCCCCTTCCAGCTAAGAGCCCCCATAAGGGCCCCCCCCCTTCAAGCTAAGAGTCCCTCGTGTGTTCCCCACCCTCATTCTAGGAGCCCCCGCTCAAGTTCAGAGTCTCCTTCTGCCCCTCGGGACCCCCCCTTCAAGTTAAGAGTCCCCCTCCCCACTCTGCCTGCTGCCTTCCCCCCTTCCAGGGGCTCCCCCCGTCAAGCTCAGAGGCCCCCTGCTCGAGACCCCCCCCCCCTTCCAGGTAAGGGTCCGTCGTCGCCCCCACCCTCATTGCAGGGGGCGTCCCCTTCAAGTTAAGAGCCCCCCTCCTCCTTTCTCAGCCCCCCCCCCCCCGAAGCCCCTCCCTCCCGTTGAGAGCGGGGCAGCCCCTCCCCCCATTGACTCCGTACTCCCCGCTGGCGTTTCAGGGCTGGGCTTATTTCGGGGGGGGGTCAGAGATGCTCCAGGCACCCCCTGGGGGGGGTCGGTTCTGGTTTTGTGTCCCCCCCCTGCAGAGGGAGGGGAGGGGAAGGGGGGGGGAAGGGCCGAAGGTCAAATGGCTGTGTCCCAAAGCACAGCGTGGGGGCGCCGGGCCGGGGGGGTCCCCGGGAGGGCAGGCGGGGGGGGGGAGGGGGCGGGGGAGGGGGCGGCGGTGGGGGCGGGGTGGGGGCTGGGGGTGTCCGTCGCCGCCCCTCCTCCCCCCCTCCTCCTCTCCAGACTTGGGGGCGGGCAGGGTGGGCAGAGAGTCCTGCTTGCTGAGGCCCCCGGCGTGGCCCCGCCCCCGCGCCGCCCCCGCCCCCGCCCCCACGCCCCCGGCCCCCGGGCTTTGATCTCGGTGCAGACGCAGCGCTTGCGGTCGATGACCTCTTGGAGGCGCCCGTCCCGCGGGCGGGGGGCCAGGGGGACGCCCCCCCCGGAGCCGGGGACACCCCCGGACAAAGGGCGAGGGATGCCGGCCCCGCCCCCGGCCCCGCCCCGCGCGAAGGGGGGCGGAGCTCCGGCCTGGCGAACTCCTGAGGTGGAAGCCGAGCGGCCGAGGCGGTGCCCCCCGGGGTGCTCTGGGGGGAGGGCGGGGGAGGGCGCGTCAGGGGGCACTGGCACAGACCCCCGCCCAACCCTCAGGTACCATCCCCCCTCGGTGTCCTCAGGCCCCCCTTCAGTGCCCCCAGACCCTCCCCCAGACCACCCTCAGCATCCTGACCCCTTGAGCATCTGCAGACCCCCTCCAGTATCCCCAGCCCCCCCCCCACTCCAGACCCCCTTCAGAATCCGCAGCCCCCCTCAGCATCCCGACCCCTTCAGCATCTCCAGACCCCTGCAGTATCCCCAGACCCCTCCTCAGAATCCCCAGCCCCCTCAGCATCCCGACCCCTTCAGTATCTCCAGGCCCCCCACACTATCCCCCGCCCCCCATCATCCTCAGCCCCCGGTGCCCCCAGCCCCCAGCATCCCAACCCCTTCCGTATCTCCAGCCCCGCCCCCAGTATCCCCCAGCCCCGCCCCCTCCCCCCGCGCACCTGCGCTGCGCCTGCAGGCAGGGAAGGTCTGGCAGGGGAGGGCGGGGCCGGCCCTGCCCCCCCGGGGTCCCTCGGCTCGCACCGGGATGCCGGAGGGGGGGAGGGGCTCCGGCGCCTCTGCGGGGGGAGGCGTGGCCGAGTCACCGCCCCGCCCCCCGCGGGGCGCCGCGGCCCCGCCCGCCCCCGGGCCCCGCCCCGGCCGCCACTCACTCTCGGCCTCTTTCCCGCGGCGGCACGCGGCGGGGGCGGAGCTTCCGGCGCCCCCCCGCAGGCTGTCGTAGGCCGGGGGCCGCTTGCCGGGGTGGGGAGGGGGCAGGTCGGGGGCGATGGGGTGGGGCAGAGGGCCGAGCCCCGCCCCCCGCGGCGCGTGGGAGGAGGAAGAGGAGGAGGAGGAGGGGGAGGGGCGTGGAGTGGCTGCGGGCGCGCGCCGGGGGCGGGGCCTCGCGGCGCGGCAGGGGGAGGGGCAGGCGCGAGGCCTCCGGGGGCGGGGCCGCGAGCAGCGGGGGGCGCGGAGGGAGGAGGTTGGGGAAGGGAGGGGGGATGGGGGCGTGGCCCAGCAGCGGCGGGGCGTGGCCTAAGAGGGGAGGGGCGTGGCCGGGGAAAGGACAGAACGGGGAGGGGGCGGGGAAGGGCGGCAGGGGGGCGTGGCCGGGGAAGGGGGCGTGGCCGGCAGGCTCCCCCGCGGCCGGCAGGGGGCAGCTCATCTCCTCGTAAATGGCTTCCGGCTCCTCCGGGGGGGACCCGGGGCCGGGACCCCCTCCCGCGCCCCCCCCCGCCCCCAGCCGGCCGGCCCCGCCCCTCCGGGCGTCCCCCACCATCTCGATGTACACAGGCTCCTCCCCTTCCGCGCCCGGCCCCGCCCCATCCAGGGGGGCGGCAGGGGCGTGGCCCAAGGGGTGCGGCCCCGCGGACAGCCGGGTCTGGGGGCTCCGGGAGGGCTTCGGGGGAGGGGTCTGGCGGAGACAGCCCCCACGGGGGGCACCTGGGGGGGGGGGAAGGAAAGGTCAGGGGTGGGGGCAGCGAGGAACAGCCCCAGCCCCCCCCAGAGATCCCCCCCGAGACCCCCCCCAGACCCCCCCAGACACCCCCCTAGAGACCCCCCCCCAGACCCCTCCTCAGCCCCTGTGGGACCCCAGAGACCCCCAGGACACCCTCCAGACCCCTCCCCAGCCCCGAGGGGCCCCAGACCCCCAGACCCCTCCCCAGCGACCCCACCAACCCCCAGGACTGCCCCTGAGCCCCCCGTGACCACAGACCCTCCCAGAACCTTCCCCACCCCCACGGGACCCCAAAGGCCTCCCCCAGAGCCCCCCCAGCGACTGCTAAGTGCCCCCCAGAGCCCCCTCGCCCCACAGGGACCCCAAAAACTCCCTCAGAGATGCCCCAGCGACCCCCCAGCCCCCCTCACCTCCCCGTTTGGCCGGGGGAGCTTCCAAGCCCCGGGGCTCGGGGGGGGCGGCGCGGGGGGGCGCGGGGGGGTGGCGGGGGGGCTCGGGGGGCAGCCCCACGGCGTGGCAGGAGAGGGAGCGGGGGGCCATGCCCGGGGGGCCGGGCCGGGGGCCGCGCTCCTGGGGCGCCGGCAGCGTCAGGAAGCCGACCCGCAGGGGGCGCCGCAGGGAGCCCTCCCGAGCCTTGGAGGGCCTGGGGGCACCAAGAGTTAGGGGGACCTCGGGGACCCCATTCACCCCCCCTAAAAAGCACCCGAAGTGCTTCCCCCCCTCCCAAACCTTTTAACCAGCCTGGGGGGGCTCTGGGGTCCCCCCCCCCGAGGGTTCTTCCTCCACCCCCTCCCCTGACCCCCTCCCCTGACCCCCAAACCCCTTAAGATTCAATCTCCTGGACGCCCTCAAGGCTTTAAGGTTCTAGGGAGACACACCAACCCCCTCCCCCAAACCCCCTCCCCCAATTCCCTCCCCCAAAGCCCTCCCTCCAAACCCCTCCCCCAAAACCCTCTCAGGACCTCTCCTGCCCCCCCCCCAGGACACTTCCAGGCTGCAAGAGGACCCCAAACTCCTTCAGTGATCTTCTTGACCCCCCCAGGACAATTCGGGGTGGGGAGGCAGGTGGGGAGGTGGGGGTGTCAGGAACCTTTGGGGTGCCCAAAGTTTCTCCCCCTCACAAGCCCCCCCCCTTCGCTGCCCCCAGGGCTCCCTCCCCCAAGCAGGGGTGTTGGGGGTGGGGAGGGGCTTACCCTTTCCTGGGCTCCTCCTGGCGGGGGTGGGGGGCGGGGGCGGCGGGGGCGCTCTGTTGGGGGTCTCCAGTCCGGGCGGGGCTTGCGCTGCAGGAGGTGCATGGCGGCGGCGGCCGCCGGGGGGCGCTCCTCGCCCAGCCGCAGGAAGGCAGCGGCGGCGGCGGCCAGCTCCGACCGCTGGGGGGCGCTCATGGCTGCGCCGCGGGGAGGGGGCGGGGCCTGAGGGCGAGGCTCCGCCCCCGCTGACCCTCGCTGACCCCTGCGGGGATGCTCAGGGCGGGGATCCCCACCCGCCCCCCGCCCCGGAAAGGACATCCTGGGGACCCCTCCCCAATTCCTGCGACCCTCCTGACCCCCTGGGACCTCTACCCCCGGGACCCCTCCCCATGGGACCCTCCCCAGCCCCCGGGACCACTCCCCACATTCTTGGTACCCTCTGACCCCACAGGAGCCTTCAGACCCCCGGGACCCCTCCCCAATTCCTAAGCCCTGCCCTCCCCCAACCGATTTCTGAGCCCCTCCCCCGTTTCTGCCCCCTCCCCCCAAAGCCCCAGGCAGCCCCCGGCCCCCTCAGAGCCCCTCCCCAATTCCCCTGACCCCCTCCCACCCCGGGGACACCCCCCCCCAATTCCCGCGCCCCCCCCCTCGAGCTCCTGGGACCTTCCTGACCCTCTCCGACCTCCCCAGGGATTTCTGCGACCTCCTCCCGCCCCCCCCAATTCCTGAGACCCTCTCCCCAATTCCTGGCACCCCCCGTGCCCTCCCCGCCCCAAGCTGGGTCCCTCCCTCGCCGCTCCCCAAACGCTTCCCTGCCCCCAGCCCCTCCCATACATCAGGACCCCCCTCAATTCCTCCCCCAGCCCCCCTTTACCTCTTGCTCCGTTATCGCCGGGGGCGTGAGGGGAGGGGGGGAGGAGGGGGGGGGAGGACACTTAGCTTCCCCCACCTCCACCTCCTGCTGCTTCCGGGGGAGGGGAGGGGAGGGGAGGGGGAGGTCCGCGGGGGTCCTAGGGGGCGGCGACTCATGGCGGGGCCTCAATGACCTGCGGGGGGGGGGGGCAGCGGTTAGCCAAAGAGGTTAACGAAAGGCGGCGAGGGGGGGAGGGGAGGGGCGGCAGTCAGGCGGTGTCCGTGTGTCCCGTCCCGTCCCCCGGCTCCCATCCCCATCCCCCCCCCATCCCCTGCCCCCTTCCCTCCTCCTCCTCCTCCTCCTCCTCCCCTCCAGCCCCTACCGGCCGCTCGCGCCTCCCGCTCGCGCCGCTCCATGGGGCGGTGACGCAGCATCCGGGCGGCGCGCGGCGGCGGGGCGGGGCGGGGCGGGGCGGGCGGGTTGGGGGGGGGCGGCGCGAGGCAGGCGGCGGCGGGGGGCGGGAAACAGAGACAGAGAGAGAGAAACAGACAGAGAGAGAGAGAAAGGGAAAGAGAGAGGGAGAGGCGCGGGCGGGGCTGCGGCGCCGCCCCGCGGCGGGGAGGACTCAGCGGCGCCAAACAGGGAAGGGCAGGGAAGGGAAGGGGCGGAGCAAGGGGCGGGGCCAGAGGGCGGCCGGGCGCTTCGGGGCCATCCCCCCAGGGCCTCCTTCCGGCGCAGGCCACTTCCGGGGGCGCCGCTGCCGCCGCCATGTTTGCGGCGCCGGCGGCTCGGCGGCCGCCTCCCGCTCCGCCATGAGCCGGAAGCGCAGCGGCTTCGCCATCACCAGCGTCCGCGGCGGCGAGGCGGGGGGAAGCGGAAACGCCGCTTCCGCTTCCGCTTCCGCCGGCCCCGGCGCCGCTTCCCGGTTCCGCCTGGTGCGGCTGGCCGGCGAGCCGCTGCGCCGGGGCCGCTGGACCTGCCGCGACTACTACGAGCGGGAGGCGGCGGCGCGGGGGGGCTGCGGCCGGCTGCCGGCCTCCCTCGGCTCCCCCCCGCGCTTCCTCCAGCCCCGGCCGCCGCTGCCGCCCTGCCCCCGCGCCCCCCAGCACCAGCCCAGGTCTCTCGGGGCCTTCGCGGAGCTGGTGCAGGTGAGGGGCGGGGTCTGGGGCGGCCACGCCCACCGGGAGGCGGGGCCGGCCGCCGCGAACCAGCTCCTCCCCCTTCCTTGCAGGCCCTGCCCCCCGGACACGCCCCCCTGGCCCGCCCCGCGCGGGGATTGGCCGGCGAGGAGAGCGAGGAGGAGGAAGGGTGAGGCAGGGCGCGAGGGGGGCGGGACTTCCTGTTTGAGGCTGCCGGGGGCGGGACTTCCGGTCTGGCTGGGTGACAGGTGCTGGGGGGAGTTGCGGCTTCGGGGGGAGGGGCTTCCTGCGTCGGGGGGGTGACGGGGGCGGGGCTAGCCGCTTTGGGCGGGCTCGGGGGGTGGGGCTTCCGTGTATGACCGCAGCCAGGGGGCGGGGCTTCCGCCTCCGGGGAGGCCCTGGGGTGAGGACTTCCTGCGCAGGCAGCTGCGGGAACTCCCCCGCCGGTGAGGGGCGGGACTTCCGGTCTGGGGCTGCTGGGGGGGCGGGGCTTCCTCTTCAGCCAGGTGCTGGGGGTGGGGCTGCTGACGGGGGGGCGGCGGGGAAGGGGCTGGGAGGCGGGGCTTGCCTGACCACGTGGTCTCTCGCTCCCGTCCAATCGCAGCGGAGCTGGCAGCGGGCTCTCGGCCATCGACAGCAAGATTGAGCAGGCGATGGTGAGACCCCCCCCGCGCAGCCCCCGCGCCGCTTTTGGGGTCATCTGGGGCTACCCTGGGGGCATCTTGAGGCTACCTTCCTTCATTTTGGGTCCATTTGAGGCTATTTTGGGCTCATTTTGGCTTAGTTTGCTCTGATTTGGGTCCCCTTGGGGCTATTGGAGGTCATTTGGGGTTCTTTTGGGGCTATTTTGCTGCAGTTTGGGTCCATTTGGGGCTCTTTTGGGCTCAGTTTGCTCTCATTTGGGTCCCCTTGGGGCTATTGGAGGTCATTTGGGGTTCTTTTGGGGCTATTTTGCTGCAGTTTGGGACCATTTGGGGCTCTTTTGCTCTGGCTCCTCTGGCTCTGGGGGTATTTTTTGGGTCTATTTCCTCTGCCTTTGATCATTTTGGGTCCTTTTGGGTGCGTTTGGGGTGTTCTTGGGTGCTTTTTGGGGCTGTTTTGCTTAGGTTTGAGTTGCTGTTGGGTGCTTTTGGACGGTGCCAGGGCACCTCCTGGGCTGTCCTGGGGCAATGTCGCCTGGGTTTGGGTTTCTGTTGGGTTCATTTCTGTCCCTCCCCTCCCCCCAGGAGCTGGTCAAGGGCCACCTGCTGCTGGCGGTGAGGGAGGAGCTGGAGCTGCTGCGGGAGAGGCTGCAGGAGCTGAGGGCCAGGAGGGCAGGGCTGGAGAGGGAGAATCAGCTCCTGAGGAGCCTCTGCAGGCCCCCAGACCCGCCCTGACCCCCCAGCCCCACCCTGGCACCGCACCGAGGCCTTACTGGGACCCAACCAGGACCAAAGCAAAGCCTTTTGTAATAAAGAGAGGAGGAGTTTGTAAGGGCGTGGTCAGCGTGGGCGTGGCCAAAGGGGGAGGTGCCCGAGGGGGTGTGGGCAGGGTTAAGCAGGGTGGTTAATTAGGGGCGTGGGTAATTGAAGCGTTCTGAATGGGGGTTTGGTTGGAAAGGTGGTTAATTAAGGGTGTGGTTAATTAAGGGTGTGGTTAATTAAGGGTGTGGTTAATTAAGGGTGTGGTTAATTAAGGGTGTGGTTAATTAAGGGTGTGGTTAATTAAGGGTGTGGTTAGTTGGGCTGCAGATGAGCAGGAGGGAGGTTTCTTAGGGAGAGATTGAAGCAGGGTCGTTTAATTAATTACAGGAGTCATTCATTGAAAGCAGATAATTAGGGGCCCATTACAGTGTGCCTAATTAGCATACTGAGAGTTAATTAGGAGCTTAGTCAATCGAGCATGGTTAGGTCGTTAATTAAGGCTGTGGTTGACCAGGTGGTTAATTTGGGGTGTTTCTGAGTAGAGACAGGGCGTCGTTACTTAGGGCTGCGTTAATTAGCAGCTTAATTAGGGACATAACTGAAGAGGTTCATTAAAACCCCACCGAGCCGCGGCGGGACTCGAACCTGCGGCCCCCGGGGCGGGGAAAGGCCGCAGGAGGCTTGCGGAGGCCATCTTGGGAAGGTCGCAGCCAGCAGCTCGGCCACTGGCTGGCGCCATCTTGGTGAGGTCGCGCCTGACCGGAAGAGGCGTGGCCTCCGCCGCCACGAAGCCTCCGTGGGGCAGCGGGCCGCGGGGGGGGCGGCGCGGGGGCAGCTCCCGGCAGGTCAGTTGGGGCCGGGGGGGGGGGGGCGGGGAAGGGAGGGACGACGACCCCCGGCGCGAGCCCGGCCCCGTGCGACTCTCTCCCCCTCCCCCCCCAGGAGCGCTTGGAGCTGAGCCCCGCGGAGCGCTGCGGGCAGGAGGCAGAGGAGGAGGAGGAGATGGAAGAAGGAGGAGGGGGAGGCGGCTCCGCCTGCCCTCCCCCCCCCTTGGCGACCCCCACCCCGCACAGCAGCCTGGGCTGGGCTCTGGGGGGGTCGCTCCCGGAGCCTTTCGACGCCCCCCGGGCGGCCGCGGCGCTCCTGGGCAGCTCCTTCGCCGCCCGCTGCGCCCTGGGGGCGGCCGCCGGAGGTGAGTCCTGCAGGGGAGGGGGCTGGGGGCGCTTCTGTGACCCCTTCCCCTCCCTCCCCCAATTTTAACCCCAATCCCTTTCCTCCACCACCCCCAGCCATCAACGTCCCCCGCCCAGCGCCTCTACCGGGACCTCATCAGCCTGGCCGTGCCCCCCGCCCGCACCGCGCAGGGGGCGCTGACCCCCGTGCCGCCCCCAAGGTGAGTTGAACCCTCCCCCACCCCCGATCGGGGACCCTCCCCAAGCAGCTCAGGTTGCTAACGGGGATTGCCCCCGTTTTCTGCACCTCCCCAGGTTCCAGGCCCGGCCCTGGAGGCGCTGGGGGAGGGGGCGGAGGGGGCCCTGGCTGCCCCCTCCCTGCCCCCTCGCCCCCCGCGCGCTCCCCCGTCCCCCGGAGCCACCTTCGCCATGTTCAGGAAGCTGCAGCAGTGGGGAGGGGGCTGAGGGGGACACCCCCAGTGCCCTTCCTCCCTCCCCCATTGCCCCTCTCCTTTTCCTCCTTCCCAGCCCCCTCCCCAATAAATTCTGTGTTTCCAACTCCTCTGCGTTGGGGGAGGGGGAAGGGAAGGGGCCGTGGGTCACGTGGGTGCTCTCCCCCCTCTCCCCCTAGTTCCCCTTCTCCCGCTCGAGGCTGGCGCCCTCCCGGCAGCCCCCGCGGCCCCTTCGTAGCATCCCCTTGGTCGGCGCTGCGGTCGCCATGGAGCCGGCGACGCCGATTGGGCAGCGCCTGCCCCCCGAGCCCCGCCCACCCCCTCAGCCCCGCCCCCAAGCCCTCCGCGGGCTGAACCATTCCGGAGGGAGCTGCTCCCCAATTGCCCCTAGAGGGGCCAGGACCCCCCCTGGGGTGCAGACCCCTCCCCACAGTGCCCCCCCTGGGCCCCAGTGGAGGTTGAACCCCAGACACAGCTCCCCTCCACCACCCCCCCCCAATCCCACCCTGGCCCTAACCCCCCGAGGGTCAAGACCCACCCCCCCAAAACTGCACCCCTGGCCTTAAAAAGGGGGTCAGGACCCCCCCAGAATGGAGCCTGAACGCCCTGAGGGTCAAGACCCCTCCCTCCCCCCCCCACATGGCCCTGGAGCCATAGTGGACTCAGGACCCCCGGCCCCCCCCCTCCCCAAGACCTTCACTGAGACCCAGAAGGACCTCAAGACCCCTCCCCCAATAACATGACCCCCCCAAATCCAATCACCTCTTTTATTGGGGACCCCTCCCCATTTCTGGGGGTCCCCCAGCCAACACAACCAAACCACTGCAAACAGCTTCCCCCCCCAACCCCTTCCCCGAGAACAGAGGAGGAGGGAGGCGGGGAGAAAGGAACAGCTCCAAACTGGGGGGGCTCCCACGGCCCCTCCCCCCATTTGGCAGCGGGGAGGGGGGGCCAGGGGGTTCCCCCTCAACCCCCTCCCCTTTTAATTGGGGTGTCCCCCTCCCAAATGGAGGAGGGGTCCCGGGGGGGGCTCAGGGAGCATCACTCGGCCCTTGTGGAAGAGGTAAATTGACGCTGGAAGCCTGGGGGAGGGAGAGGAGAGAAGGGGACCCCCAAAAGGGCCCCCCCAAACCAGTCAGGGGGGTGGGCAGGGCAGAAAGGAGACCCCAAACCCCTGCCATGCCCCCCCCCAACGTTTTTGGGGGTGTTCTCCTCCCCAACAGCTTTAGAATCACCCCAAGAGAGCCCCAAATCAGCCCAGATTCACCCCAAAGATTTGGGGAGGGAACCCCACCCCCAGAAAAATCCTGGGGCTCCCCCACCCTGAAACCCTTTTCTGAACCCCCAAAATCCTCCTTTGAACCCCAAAATCCCACCCTGCCCCCCAACCCCTGGAACCATTTAGTGACCCCAAAGCCCTCTCCCCAACCCCCAAACCTCCTCACAACCCATCCAAACTCGTGGTGCCCCCCCTCCAGCCCCCACCAATGTAGGTCTAAATCACCCCAAAAATCTCCCTCTGCACCCCCAGACCCTCCTCTGTACCCCAACTCCCTCCTCTGAGCCCCCAGACCCCCTCCCTCCCCCCCCCCCCCTCCGCCCCGGATCCATTCAGTGTTCTCCAATCCCTCTCCAGCCACCCCCAAGCCTTCCTCAGACCTCCCAGCTTTTGGGGTACCCCCTCCGGGGCCCCCCCCTCACCTTTAGCCGCGTGCTGGGGGGTCCCCAAAAGTTCATAGCTGTCAAAGCCAACCTCTGGGGAGGTCAGATAAGAAGGGAACTGCTCAGGCCTCAGCCTGATCCTTTGGTAGTTCCTGTAGATGGTCTCCTGGGGGGAAGAGGAGAGGAGATCAGATTTGGGGGAGGGGGGTCACCCCCAAAACCGAGCTGGAGGTGTGTGGAACAGGGAGAGGGTCTAAATGTTGGGGTTCAGGCTCCCACTTCAGCCTGGAACCCCCCAAAGGCAGCCTGAGCCTCCCTCACCCCCAACCCTGGGATGGGAGAGAGAAGCAGGGCCTCAACCCCACCACCCCCAACCCCCCCCGAAGATGGACCCTGGAGCCCCCCCAAATTCAGCCTGGGACCCCAAAATTGAGCCTGGAGCTCCTCAACATTAACCTGGAACCCCAGAGACTCCATGGGGGTTAGGGGACCCTCCCCATAGATTCTACAGGGGATAGAGAACCCTCCCTAGACCCTATAGGAGTTATGCCTCCCCCCCTAAACCCTCCAGGGTACCCCAAAACCCAGCAGGGGAGGGGCTGGGAGATGGGGCTCAGGCTCACAGGGAGGCCTGGACCCCCCCCTAGATTCACCCCGGGGCCCCCCCAAACTCCTTCCCAAAGGTCAGTTCAGGTCCCCTGGCTGTGGGGAGGGGAAGGAAGGAACAGCATGGAAACCCAAGGGAGGCCAAATTCGGGGGGGGGACCCCAAAACCCAGCAGGAGTTGGGGGGGGAGGAAGTTGGGGTTGAGGCTCACAGGAAGGCTTGAACCCCCCCCCCAGATTCACCCTGGGGTCCTTTGAGCCCCCTCCCAAAGGTGCCCTGGTGGCAGGGAGGGGAGGAGGTGGTGAATGGGGGGGGGCGGGGGCGGGGCCAGGCCAGGAGGGGGCGGGGCCGGGCAGCAGGGGGCGGGTCGAGGGGGTGGGTTGGGGGCGGGAGGAAGCGGGGCGGGGGGCGGGGTCGGGCGGCAGGGGGCGGGGCCGAGGCAGAAGGACGCGGGTTGGGGGCAGTAGGTGGCAGGGCAGGGCGGCAGGGGGCGGGGCGCTGCGGCAGGGGGCGGGTCGGGGGGCGGGGCCAGGCTCACAGTCAGGCTCTTGCGCTTGCGGTAGGAGGCCCAGGGCTGGGGCTCGAGCAGCAGCAGCCCCCCCGGGCGCAGGTGCCGGTAGAGGCGGCGGAAGAGGCGCTTGAGGCCCTCGTCCCCCCAGTTGAGCTGCACCCACTTGGTGAGCGACAGGCACAGCACCACGTCGAACTCGGGGCGCTGCGAGCGCACCCCCGCCTCCCCCGGCGGCACGTAGTTGGCCTGGGGGCACGGCACTGAGCTGCACTGCACTGCACGGCACCGTGCTGTGCTGGGGGAGGGAGGAGGAGAGAGAAGGGAGAGGGAGGGAGGGGGGAGAGGGAGGGGGAGGGAGGGGGAGGGAGGGGGAGGGGAGAGGGAGGAGGGGGGGGGAGGGGGAGGGAGGAGGGAGGGGGAGGGGGGAGGGAGGAGGGAGGGGGAGGGAGGAGGGAGGGGGAGGGAGGGAGGGGGAGGGAGGGGGAGGGAGGGGGGAGGGAGGGGGAGGGAGGGGGAGGGAGGGGGAGGGAGGGGGGGAGGGAGGGGGGGGAGGGGGAGGGAAGGGGGAGGGAAGGGGGAGGGAGGGGGGGAGGGAGGGGGGGGAGGGGGAGGGAGGGGGAGGGAAGGGGAGGGAGGGGGAGGGGGAGGGAGGGAGGGGAGAGGGAAGGGGAGGGAGGAAGGGGGAGGGAGGGAGGAAGGGGGAGGGAGGGAGGAAGGGGGAGGGAGGGAGGAAGGGGGGGAGGGAGGGAGGAAGGGGGGGGAGGGAGGGAGGAAGGGGGAGGGAGGGAGGAAGGGGGAGGGAGGGAGGGGGAGGGAGGGGGGAGGGGGAGGGAGGGAGGGGGAGGGAGGAGGGAGGGAGGAGGGAGGGAGGGAGGGGGGGGAGGGAGGGAGGGAGGGGGGGGGAGGGAGGGAGGGAGGGGGGAGGGAGGGAGGGAGGAAGGGGGAGGGAGGGAGGGAGGGAGGGGGGGAGGGAGGGGGAGGGGGGAGGGAGGGGGAGGGAGAAGGAGGAGGGTACAGGGGGCTCTGGGGTCATTGCTGGGCTGGGGTAGGGCCCAAGGGAAAACTTTGGGGGTTGGAAATGAGGATTTGGAGAAGGAAAAGGCAAAATCAAGGCAGAGGAGGAAGAATTGGGAGAGAGGAAGCAAAAGGGTGAAGGGGCCTGGAAAGGGTTAAAAGGGGCTGGGGGCAGGAAAACTTGGGGGTTGGGTTGAGAATTGAGACAGGAAGGGCATTGGGGAGGGGGAAGGGAGGATTGGGAAGGAAGGGTTGGGAGCAGGGAAGGGTTAAAGGGAAGGGCTGGGGCGGAGTTTATTCAGGGCCTCCCAAGCCCCTCCTGACCCTCCCCCAGCTCCCTTTTAACCCTCTCCAAGCAACTTTCAGCGCCCCCAGGCCCCATTTAATCTCTCCAGCCCCCTTTCACCCCCCAAAGCCCCCCCTGAGCTCCCCCAACAACCTCTTAACCCATCCTAGACCCCCAAACCCCTCCCTGAACCCCCAGCCTCCTTTTAACCCTCTCAAAGCAACTTTTAGCCCCCTGCCCCCTTCTAGCCCCCTAAACCCCTCCCTGACCCCCCAGCCCCTTTAACCCTCTCAAGACACCTACTAGCCCCCAGTCCCCATTTAACCCCCTGCCCCCTTCTAGCCCCCTAAACCCTCCCTGACCCCCCAGCCCCCTTTTAACCCTCTCAAGACACCTACTAGCCCCCAGTCCCCATTTAACCCCCTGCCCCTCTAGCCCCCTAAACCCTCCCTGAACCCCCAGCTCCCTTTTAACCCTCTCAAAGCAAGTTTTAGCGCCCCCAGTCCCCATTTAACCCCCTGCCCCTCCCTGAACCCCCACCCCCTCTTAACCCCTCAAGGCACTCTTTACACCCCCCGGCCGCCCCCCCGCCCCCTCCTCACCGTGACGAACACGACGTTGTGGGGGAAGTCGGCGGCCTCGGGGCCGTCGGGGGGCAGGCGGGGAGCGGCGATGGGCCCGCGGCTGGCCAGCAGGGCGGCGGGGAAGCCCTTCCTGCCCCCTCCCCCGGCTCCTCCTCCTCCTCCTTCTCCTGCCACCGCGGCCTGGGCTTGGATCTCCTCGGAGAGGTAGTGGCGAATGTTCTGGCGGGCGGAGCGGATCAGGCCGCCGTCGATGTCCAAGCCCACGACCCGGGCGGGCTTCCAGCGCTTGGCGATGCTGAGGGTCAGGTGCCCGACGTTGCAGCCCACGTCCAGCACCTCCTTGCCCTCGAACCACTCCGGCTTCATGGCCTTCAGCCTGCCGTCCTCGCAGTCGGGGTTGCGGTAGCCGTAGTACTTGCAGTAGTTGCCGTACTGGAAGCGCTGAGCCTGGCGGCGCTGCCGGGGGGGCGGGTGGGAGCCTCGGCCGCCGCCCCTGGGCGCGCAGGAGGAGGAGGAGGAGGAGGAGGACGGAGGGAGGGGAGGGGGAGGAGGAGGAGGGGGAGGAGGAGGAGGATGGAGGCGAGCCGGCTCCGATTTGCTACAAGTCCGTCGGCGCTTGCGGTGGCGACCGGAGGAAGGGCAGGAGGAGGAGGAAGAGGAGGAGGCGGCGCAGGGAGGAGGGCAAGGGGCGGCGGGGAGAGAAGAAGAAGAAGGAGGAGGAGGAGGAGGAGGAGGGGGAGGGCAAGAAGAGGAATCCGGGGTGGGGGTGGAGGCGCCGGGGGTGGTCGAGGAGGCGGCGGCGGAGGAGGAGGAGGAGGAGGAAGCGGCGGCGGCGGCGGCTGCGGCTCGTTGCTGGCCACGGTGCCGGTGCCGGCGGCGAGAGGTCTTGGCAGGGGAGGCCAAGCGGAGGCCTTCTCCCGGCGCGTTGAGGCTGAGGGGGTCGGTGATGTCCCGCGGCACCAAGATCTCCACCGGGTCGCGGCCGCGGGCGGGCAGCGGAGAGGACTGCGGGGTCCTGGCGTTGAGGGCTCGGCTCACCTCCTCGTCCAGCAGGCTGTTGAGGTTCAGGGGGTCGAAGATGTTGCCCCCCAGGAAGAACTCGGAGGGCAGGACCGGGCCGCACTCGGAGGCCGCCCGGCGGCGCCGCTTCCAGGCAGGCTGCTTGGCGCCGCAGCTGCTCCGCCGCTTGCCGCCGGCCGAGCGGAAGCCGTTGCGCGGCCTCGGGGCCTCGGCGGCCGAGGAGGCCTCTTCTCCATCCTGAGGCGCGGGCACGGCGGCGGCGGAGGAGGAGGAGGAAGATGAGGAAGGAGGAGGAGGAGGCGGCGGCGGAGGGACCAGGAAGGCCTCAGGCTGCGCCGCCATGTCCAGGCCCGCCCCGCGCATGCGGCCTGAAGGGGCCGGTGCGCATGCGCCGCAGGGTGGGGAAGGGGGCCGCTGTCGGGGCAGAGGAGCGGAGAGCAGAGGCAGAGAAAGGGCCGCGGAGGAGCTTCCGCCCGCTGCCACCTCCCGCCTGCGAGAGCAGCGGGCGCCGGCCCGCGCGGACTTATATAGGCGCGGGGGGGGCGGGGCGAGGGGGAGGGACGCCCGCCGCGGAGCGGCCAATGAGAAGGGGAGAGCGCCGGGGGCAGGGGCCAATCGGGGGAGGCGGCGCGCGCGGGACGGGGAGAAACTGGGGGGAGGAGAGGGGAGGGCCTCGGGAGCGAGGGGTGGCTGAGGAGGTGCCTGAGCGGAAAGAGGGTGCGAAGGGAGGGCCTCAAGGCGAGGGCTGGCTGGGGAGGCGCCTGAGCGGAGCGAGGATGAGGCCGATGAAGAAGGGAGGCGGCCGAGCAGCGGAGGCGGAGAGCGGGAAGGGGGAGAGGGGACCCCGCGCCCCACGGAGCTGCCCGAGCGGACGGAGGGGAGGGGGCGGGACCCAACGGGACAGCAGCCAATGAGAAGGGAGACGCTCAGCGAGAGGCGACCAATCCGGGAAGGGGGCGCGCGGGAAGGAGGCGAGGCCTGCGCGGGGCGTGCGCGCGCGGGGGTGGGGGGCCCTAACGGCCGCGGGGTGGCCGCGGAGAGTGCCTGAGCGGGCGGGGAGGGGAGGGACCTCGGGCGCGCGGGGTGGCCGCGGCGCTGCCTGAGCGCAGGCAGAGGCTGGGGGGGGACGGGGAGCCCTCACCCCGCGCAAAGCAGGCTGGGAGTTGGAGGCTGCAGCCAGCGAGGACCTCACACACCCCCCAACCCCCCCAGCCCTTCCTCTGTGCCCCCCCGCACCCCCTCCTGCCCCCTTGGAACCCCTCGACCCCCGCGATCCCCCTCCCCACTTCCCCCTCCCCCAGCCCCACTTCCCCCTCCCCCGCCCCATTCCCCCTCCCCCAGCCCCATTTCCCCTCTCCCCGCCCCATTTCCCCCCCCAGCCCCATTTCCCCCTCCCCGCCCCATTTCCCCCAGCCCCATTTCCTGCCCCCAGCCCCATTTCCCCCTCCCCTGCCCCATTTCCTCCCCCCCCCCATTTCCCCCAGCCCCATTTCCCCCTCCCCTGCCCCATTTCCCCCTCCCCGCCCCATTTCCCCTCCCCAGCCCCATTTCCCCCTCCCCCCTTTTCTCACCATTTTTTCCATTTTTCCACCTTTTAATCATTTTTGGTTCCCCTGCCCCCAGGCCCCGGGGGAGGGAGGGTTTGGGGGGGGGGAGGGTCCCCCTCCATGTGGGGAGGGGCTCAGGGCACTTCCTCTCCACGCACTGCTTCCCCCTCCTCGTACTCCTGCTTGAGATCCACATCTGCTGGAAGGTGCCCTGGGGTCGGGGGTCAGATCCCCCGAGCCCCTCCCCTTTCCTTTTGCCCCTCCCTCCTCCTCCCCTTCCTCCTCCCTCCCCCTTCCCTTTTCCCCTCTCTCTTCCCTCCCTTCTTCCTCCTCTCTTCTTCTCTCTCCTTCCTCCTCTCTTCCTCCCTCGTTCCCTCCCTTCTCTTCCTCCTCTCCCTTCCTCCCTCCCTCCCTCCTCCCTCCTTCCTCTCCTCCTCATTCCCTTCCTCCTCCCCTTTCTTCCTCCTTCCCCCTCCTTCCTCCCATCCTCTTCATTCCCCACCTTCCTCCTTCCTCCCCCCTTCCTCCTTCCCCCTTCCTCCTTCCCCCCTTCCTCCTTCCCCCCTTCCTCCTTCCCCCCTTCCTCCTTCCTCCTCTTCCTCCTCCTTCCTTCCCTTCCCCCTCCTCCCCTTCTCCTCCTCCTCCTTCTCCTCCTCCTCCTCTCTCCCTCCTCACCCCCTCCCTCCCTCCTCCTCCTCCCTCTCTCCCCCTCCCCCCTCCCCCTCCTCCTCCCCCTTTCCCAAGGCCCCCCCTTCTCCCCCCCCCCTCCCCCAGCCCCCTCCCCACTCAGCCAGGCCAAGCAGGAAGCCTCCAACCCCCCGGGGAGCTGGAAGCCCCTCCCCCTCTTCTCCTTTCCCTTTTCCTCCTTTCCCCTCCCCTTGGGCGACCCCCTGCAGCTTTCTCGCCCCCTCCCCCGGCAGCCCTCCCCCTGGGAGCCCCTCCCCACCAGGGAGGCCAGGATGGAGCCCCCGATCCAGGGGCTGAAGCGTCTCTCCATGGTGCTGTTGCTGGCGATCAGCTTCAGCCTCATGCTCTGGGGGGGGGGGGGGAGGGGCTGCTGGGATCAGCTGGGAGCCACTGGCAGACCCCTCCCCAGCCCCCGACCCCTCCCCAAATCCAACCAGAGGTCCCCCAGACCTCCCCGAGAACCAAGACCATTTCCCCCAGGACCCCCAAAGTCCATCCAGATGCCCCCAGGACCCCCAAGACCCCCCAGGACCCCCAGGACCCCCAATGTCCACTCCAGCCCCCAAATCCAAGACCCCACCCCAGGACCCCCTAAGCTTCTCCCTCCCCAAACCCCACTGGGACCCCCAGACCCCAATATCCTGATGGGGGCTGGGGGAGGGGGTCTTGAGGGGGTCCTGAGGGGTCTGGGGGATCTCGTGGGGTGGCCTGAGAGGTTCCTAGGGGATCTTGGGGGTTCTGAGGGGGCTTGGGGGTCTCGGGGAGGGGGTCCTGAGTGGTCTGGGGGGCTTGAGGGGGCCCTGGGTGGATTTGGGGGCGGGGGCTCCTGGGGGTCCTGGGGGTTCTGAGGAGAGAGGCCCTGGGGGTGGGTTCTTGAGAAGGGGTCCTGGGGGCTTCTGAGGGGGTTCTGAGGGGGACTCCTAAGGGGGTCTTGAGGGAGGGTCCTTAGGGGGAGGGTCCTGAGGGTGGTTTCTGAGGGGGGGTCCTAGGGTGGGGTCCTGAGATGGGACTCCCGGGTGGGGAGTGGTGTCTTGAGGGGGGCAGGGCCAGGCCCTGAGCCACCCTCCCCCATCCCCTCAGCCCAGCCCAGAAGCCCCCTCCCCAAATTCCCCTCTCCCCTTCACCCTCACTTCCTCTCCCCCCCCCTCCTCCTCCTCCCCCCCTCAGCTTCCCCTGGGGACCCCTCCCCCCCCCCCAAATCCCGCTCGGGGGGGTGGCTGAGGGCCCGGCCCCGCGGGGGGGGGAGGGAATTGGGGCGGGGGGCTCACGGGGGGGGTCTTCTGGGCCAGCTCGCGGTTGAGGCGCTCGGTGAAGCCCTGCAGCAGAGTGTTGCCCCCGGTGACGATGACGCTGCCGTACAGCCCCTGCCCGGGGGGAGGGGAGGGGAGGGGAGGGGGCGTCGGCGAGGGGGGAGGGGGCTGCGACCCCCCCACACCCTCCCCCGCTCAGCCCCCCCCTCAAAAAGGGCAAAGGAAGCAGCGCAGGGGCCGGCTCGGAGCTCCTCCTCCTCCTCCTCCTCCTCCTCCTCCCCGCCCCGGAAAGAAGGCTTGGAGACCCCTCCCCAAATTCAGACACCACCCCCCCCCCCCGCCCAGGACACACCCCACCCCCAAAGCCCCTGGGACCCCCGCCCACCTCAGAGCCCCTGGGACCCCCAGACCCCCAAAGCCCCTGGGACCCCTCAGACCCCCCCAAAGCCCCCTGGGACCCTTCAGGACCCCCCAAAGACCCTTAGGATCCCCTCGACCCCCTCAGGACCCCCAGAGCCCCTGGGACCACCTCAGGACCTCCCCGAGCCCCTGGGACCCCCAGACCCCCCCCAAAGCCCCCTGGGACCACCCGCGACCCCCTCAGGACCCCCCCAAAGCCCCCCCGGACCCCCCGGTGGGGGGGGCGGGGCTCACGGGCCGGATGTCGATGTCGCACATCCCGATGCTGGTGGTCACCACGTGGCCGACCCCCAGCATGGTGTTGCCAGAGAGCCCCTGGGGGAGGGGCGAGGGGGGAAGAGGGGGAGACCCCGGAGCGGGGGAGGGGGAGAGGGAGCCCCGAGAAGGGAGCAAAGGGGAGGGGGAGGGAGAGGGAGGAAGGACAGGGGGAGAGGGAGCCCAGAATTGGGGGGGAGGAGAGGAGTACAAGGGGAAGGGGACCCCCAAATGGGGGGAGGGGAAGAGGGGAGGTGCAGGGACCCCCAAAAGGGGGGAGAAGGGGAGGGGAAGGGGGGAGGGGAAGGGGGGAGGGGAGGAGGGGAAGTGGGAATTGAGGGAGGGGGGAGGGAAAGGAGAAGGAGAGAGAGATGTGGGGGTCAGGACCCCTCCCCCCCAAGCCCCCAGCCCCATTTCAGCCCCCCCCAACCCCTCTCCAAGCCCCTCCACGAAGCCCCCAGACCCATTTGAGCCCCCCAAGCTCTCCCTTTACCCCTCCAGACCCTCCCAAATCCACCCCCAACCCCTTCAGGAGCCCCCAAAGCCCCCAGCCCCATTTCAGGCCCCCAGCCCTCCAAATCCCTCCCTTAGGAAGACCCCCAAAGCCCCCAGCCCCATTTCACCCTCCCCTCCCCCAGGCCCCTCCCCCAAGCCCCCAGCCCCATTTCAGGCCCCCAGCCCTTCCAAATCCCTCCCAAAGCCCCTCAGGATCTCCCCCAAAGCCCCCAGCCCCATTTCAGCCTCCCCTTCCCCAGGCCCCTCCCCCAAAGCCCCCAGCCCCATTTCAGCCTCCCCTTCCCCAGGCCCCTCCCCCAAAGCCCCCAGCCCCATTTCAGGCCCCACAGATCTTCCCAAAGCCCTCAGGATCTCCCCTGAAGCCCCCAGCCCCATTTCACCCTCTCCCCCAAACCCCTCCCCCAAAGCCCCCAGCCCCATTTCAGGTCCCCCAGCCCCTCCAAATCCCTCCCTTAGGAGGACCCCCAAGCCCTCAGTCCCTCCCCCAAAGCCCCCAGCCCCATTTCACCCTCCCCCTCCCCAGGCCCCTCCCCCAAAGCCCCCAGCCCCATTTCCCCCTCCTCCCCCAGCCCCGAGTGCCACCGCGGCCTCCTCCAACCTTCTCTTCTGCCCCTCCCTGAGTCCCCAGCCCCCCGCGCCCCCCGCCCCCGGCCCGCCCCCGCGGGCGCCCCCTGCCCACCTTGACGTTGGAAGGGTCGAAGAGGCCCTCGGGGATGCGCAGGCGCTCGGCGCCGTAGTCGGTGTTGAAGCCGTTGGGCAGCTCGTAGTGCACGGTGGGCATCTGGGCTGCCACCCTGGGGGCGAGGGGGCGAGGGGCTGGCACCCCCAAAATACAGACCCCATCCCCCAGAAAGAGAGGCCTGAACCAACCCCCCCCCCCCGCCCCCAACCCTGGCAAGGCTTCGGCTTCCACCCTGCCAGGAGCGCCCCCTCAGGAGCGCCCTCAGGACCCTCCCATCAGGCCCCCTCAGTACCCCACCTCAGAACCCCCTCAGAACCACCCCCTCAGGACCCCCTCCTCAAGACCCCCTCCTCAGGACCCCTCCCTCAGGACCCCCTCAGGAGCCCCCTCAGGACCCCCTCCCTCAGGACCCCCTCAGGACCCCCTCAGGACCCCCCTCAGGACCCTCCTCAGAACCCCCTCAGGACCCTCCCATCAGGACCCCCCTCAGGCCCCCTCAGTACCCCACCTCAGAACCCCCTCAGAACCACCCCTCAGGACCCCCAGGACCCCCTCCTCAGACCCCCTTCAGGACCCCCTCAGGACCCCCTCCCCTCAGAACCCCCTAAGGACCCCCCTCAGAATGCCCCCTCAGAACCCCCTCAGGACCCCTCCCTCAGGACCCCCAGGACCCCCTCAGGCCCCCTCAGGACCCCCTCAGGACGCCCCCTCAGAACCCCTCCCTCAGGACCCCCCTCAGGACCCCCCAGGACCCTCTTCCTCAAGACCCCCAGGGCCCCCAAGCCCACCCAACCCCCAAGATCCCTCAGGACCCCCAAAACCACCCCAAGCCCCCTGAGCCCCTCCCCAGGGCCCTCCCAAGCCCCCACTCACTGCTCGTCATAGGGGGAGTCGGAGACCTGCAGCACCGAGGCCTGGAAGTCCTGAATGACCTCCTGGGGGCGCCCGAGAGCAGAGGCAGTTGGAGCCCCGCGGCCCTGCCCCCCGCCCCGCCCCCTCCGTGACGTCACAAGCCCCGCCCCCCCCCCGCGCTCACGTTGCAGGCGAAGTTGTGCCAGGACTTGGAGACCTGAGGCAGCTTCTCCTTCTTCTTCCAGTTGGGAGGGGCCCCCTCCCGCACTGCCTCCTGGGAACGGGGGCGGGGCTTCAGCGCGGGGGGGTGGGGCCCGCAGGGGGAGGGGCCCGGCAGGGGGAGGGGCCAGGGCGGAATGGGAAAGGGAAAGAGGGCAGCGAGGGGGAAAGGGTTAGAGGGGGAAGGGAGGGAAGGGAGAAGGGAAGGAGGAAGGGGGCGGGGCTAAAGGGGCGGGGTCAAAGGGGGCGGGGCTAGAGGAGAAAGGGTGATGGGGAAGGGAGGTGGAAAAAAGGGAAGGGCAGAAGGGGGGGAAAGGGGGTGGGGCCAAAGAGGGCGGGGACAAGGAGGGGATTAAAGGGGTGTGGCGTGGGAGGGGTGGGGCTAGAAGGGGTGGGGCCAAAGCGGGTGTGGCCAAGGGAGGTGAGGTCAAAGGGAGACAGAGCGTGGAAGGGGAGTGAGGTAAAAATAGGCGGGGCTAAAGAGGGTGGGGCCCGGGAGAGGCGTGGCTAAAGGAAGAGAGGATTTCTAAGGGGGGGGCAGAGCTCAAGGGGGTGGGGAGGGGCGGGGCTAAAAGCAGGGGGTGTGGCCAAAGGGGGCGGGGCTAAGCGGAGGGGGTAGTTGGTGTGGGTGTGGCCATGGAAATGGGTGGGGCTGTGGTGGGTGTGGTTATTTTTTGGGGGGGGTTATTACAAAGGGAGGGTGTGGCAGATAGGAGGGGGAGGAGCCAAGGGAGAAGGGGCGGAGCCAAGGGAGAAGGGGGCGGAGCCAAGCCCAAGCCACCTCTCTCCCCTTTGCCCTTCCCTCTCGCTTCCACCAGGGGGCGCCGAAGGCTTCCTCCTTCTCCCTCCCCACCCCCCCCGTATCGCGATTGGCCGCTGGCGGGCAGGCCCCGCCCCCGGGGCGGGCTGTGATTGGCCCAGACCTTGGCAGCGATCATGTAGGGAGGCACAATGTCGATGCTGAGCTCCTGGAACAGCTCTCGGCACTGCATGGAGATGAAGTCCCCGGCCAGGGGAGACTTGACGATGCCTGGGGGGAGGGAGACCCTCAGACCCCTCCCACTGAGACCCCCACCCTCAGACCCCTCCCACTGAGACCCCTCCTCTGAGACCCCCACCCTCAGACCCCTCCCCTGGGACCCCCACCCTCAGACCCCTCCCACTGAGACCCCCACCCTCAGACCCCTCCCACTGAGACCCCTCCTCTGAGACCCCCACCCTCAGACCCTCTGAGACCCCCACCCTCAGACCCCTCCCACTGAGACCCCCACCCTCAGACTCCTCCCCTGGGACCCCCACCCTCAGACCCCTCCCACTGAGACCCCCACCCTCAGACCCCTCCCCTGGGACCCCCACCCTCAGACCCCTCCCACTGAGACCCCTCCTCTGAGACCCCCACCCTCAGACCCCTCCCACTGAGACCCCCACCCTCAGACCCCTCCCCTGGGACCCCCACCCTCAGACCCCCACCCTCAGACCTGTCCCCTGGGACCCCCACCTTCAGACCCCTCCCACTGAGACCCCTCCCACTGAGACCCCCACCCTCAGACCCCTCCCACTGAGACCCTCCTCTGAGACCCCCACCCTCAGACCCCTCCCACTGAGACCCCCACCCTCAGACCCCTCCCTGGGACCCCCACCCTCAGACCCCCACCTCAGACCTGTCCCCTGGGACCCCCACCTTCAGACCCCTCCCACTGAGACCCCTCCCACTGAGACCCCCACCTTTAGACCCCTCCCATGATGCCTCCCACTGAGATCCCTCCCACTGAGACCCCTCTCCAGAGACCCCTCCCCTGACACCCCCACCCTGAGACCCTCCCACTGAAACCCCAACCCCCCCCTCTGAGACCCCCGGGACCCCCTCAAGCCCCCTCCAGGCCCCAGCTGAAACCCCAAGACCCCTTCAGGAGACCCCTCCCGGACTCTCAGACCCTCCAGGACCCCCTCAAACCCCCAGGCCCAAACTAAAGCCCCCAAGCCCCCTCAGGATTCCCCAGACCCCAGAGACCCCCAGGACCCCCAACCACCTCCAGGCCCCAGCTCAACCCCTCAAGACCCCATCAGGACCCCTCCAGACCCACATAGAACCCCCAGGACGCCCCCAAACCCCCTCCCAGCCCCAGCTCAAGACCCTCTCACGACCCCTCCAGACCCCCATAGAACTACCAGGACCGCCTCAAATCCTTCCAAGCCCCCATAGAACCCCCAGGACCCCCAAGCCCCCTCCAGGCCCCAGCTCAAGCCCCCAAGACCCCCCTTCAGACCCCCATAGCCTCCCCAGGACGCCCTCTAGCCCCCTGCAGGCTCCAAGTGGAGCCCCTCCCGCCCCCCTCAGGCCCCCTCCGGCCGCCCATGGCCCCCCCCTGCCCCCCGAGGGCCCGGGCGGGGCGGGGCGCGCACCCTGCTGCAGGATGTAGCCGTCGTGCACGGGGATGGCGGTGGTGTGCGTGGCGCCGCTGTCCAGCACCAGCCCTGTGCTGCGCCCATTGGCGAAGCTGCGGCCGCCGCGCGGAGCCGTCAAGGGAAACGCCCCCAGGGCCGGCAGGGACCAATGGGCAGAGGGGAGGGAGGAGCCCGCCCCGGCGGCGGCCGATGGGCGGAGGGAAGGCGGGAAAGAGGGAGGAGCCAGGCGGGAGGGGGGAGGGAGACGGCGGAGCTGCGCGATCGCGGCTAGGCGGGAGCAATCGCTGCCCGAGCTGATCGAGCGGCTGCGGCCGCAACACGGCGGCGCAGCTCCAGGCACAGCCAATCGACCCCAGACCGAACCGATCGGCTCCAGAGCAGATCAATCGACTCTAGACTAAGCAAATCGACTCCAGACCGAACCGATCGGCTCCAGAGCAGATCAATCGACTCTAGACTAAGCCAATCGACCCCAGACCGAACCGATCGGCTCCAGAGCACATCAATCGACTCTAGACTAAACAAATCGACTCCAGACCGAACCGATCGGCTCCAGAGCAGATCAATCGACTCTAGACTAAGCCAATCGACCCCAGACCGAACCGATCGGCTCCAGAGCAGATCAATCGACTCTAGACTAAGCAAATCGACTCCAGACCGAACCGATCGGCTCCAGAGCAGAGCAATCGACTCTAGACTAAGCCAATCGACCCCAGACCGAACCGATCGGCTCCAGAGCAGATCAATCGACTCTAGACTAAACAAATCGACTCCAGACCGAACTGATCGGCTCCAGAGCAAATCAATCAACTTTAGACTGAACAAATCGACTCCAGACCGAACCAATCGGCTCCAGAGCAGATCAATCGACTCTAGACTAAACAACTCGATCCCAGACCGAACCGATCAGCTCCAGAGCAGATCAATCGACTCTAGACTAAGCAAATCGGCTCCAGAGCAGATCAATAAACTCTAGACTAAACAAATCGACTCCAGACCGAACTGATCGGCTCCAGAGCAGATCAATCGACTCCAGATCCAACCGATCACCTCCAGAGCTAATCATCTCCAGACCAAGCCGATCGGCTCCAGAGCTGATCAATCGAGTCTAGACTAAACAAATCGACTCCAGACCAAACCAATCGCCTCCAGGGCAAATCAATCAACTCTAGACTGAACAAATCGACTCCAGACCAAACCGACTGGCTCCAGAGCAGATCAATCGGCTCTAGAGCCAACCAATCACCTCCAGAGCCAATCCTATCCAGGCCAAACCAATCAGCACCACACTCAACCAATCATCTCTAGACCAAAGCAATCAGCTCCAGAGCAAGTCAATCAACTCTAGATCCAACCAATCACCTCCTGACTCGACCAATCTACTCCTAGACCAAACTGATCAGCTCCAGAGCGAATCAATCACCTCTAGACTCAGCCAAGCATCTCCAGACCCAACCAATCATGTGTAGACGAAATCAATCAACTCTAGACCCAACCAATCATCTCCAGAGGCAATCAAGCAGCTCCAGAGGCAGGCAAGCATCAAACCAATCATCTCCAGACCAAATCACTCAATTCCAGACCCAGCCAATCACCTTTAGAGCAAACCAATCGGCTCAAGACCAAACCAATCCCCTCCAGACCACGTCGACCCCCTCTAGACCCAAGCAAGCGTCTCCAGGCCAAATAAATCAACTGTAGAGCAAACCAATACCCTCCAGGCCCAACCAATCATCCCCAGACCACATCAACCACCTCCAGACCCAAGCATTCCCAGACCCAACCAATCACTTCTAGAGCAAACCAACCACCTCCAGACCAACTCAATCGATCCTAGAGCCACCCCCAGCCCCAACCCCCTCCAGACCCAACCAATCCATTCTAGAGCAAACCAACCACCCTCAGCCCCAACCCCCTCCAGCCCCAACCACTCACCCCCAGACCAACTCAGAGTACACCAACCCGCTCCAGCCCCACCCAACCCCCTTCACCCCCACCCCCTCCCAGCCACCCCCAACCTCCTCTCCTCCCCCAACCTCCTCTCCTCCCCCAACCTCCTCTCCTCCCCCAAACCCCCTCCCGCCCCGCCCCCCACACCCCCCGAGGTGGCCCCCGGACTGCCTCCCCGCGGCCCTGCCGGGCACGCCAGGGCTCGGTGGCGCCCCCTGGCGGCGCTGGGTACGCAGTGAGCACTGCGGTCTTGCAGAGGAAGAAGGCAGGGATGTTGTAGTGCTCGAACATCAGCTCCGTCAGCTTCTCCCGCTTGGCCCTGGTGTTCCACTGCCCCCCGCGGCGTGGGGGGGGCGCCAGGGGGCGGCCAAGGGCCGGCAGGAGGGGGGGGAGAGGAAGAGGACAGAGTCAGGAAGGCAGCAAGGGGGCGGCAGGAGGAGGAGGGCAAGGGGAGAGCAGGAGGAGATCAAAGGGGCTGGGGAGGGCGGAGGGTGGTGGAGGGGGACTGGGGGAGCTGGGGGCACCTACCGGGGCCTCAGACATCAGCACAGGGTGCAGGCCGGGCTCAGACTTGATGTGCTTGCCATAGGTGTGGTCCAGGATGGCCTGGAAGCACTCCCAGTCCTCGACTGGGGACAAGGGCACAGCCTGGAGACCCCGGGGTGACCCCAGGCTCCCCGAGGGACCCCAGACCCCATGGGGACCTCCCAGGGTGACCCCCAGATCTCCTCGAGGTACCCCAGACCCCATGGGGACCTCCCAGGGTGACCCCAGATCTCCCCGAGGGTACCCCAGACCCCATGGAGACCTCCAAGAGTGACCCCCAGGAGGGACCCCAGACCCCCATGAGACCTCCCAGGGTGACCCCCAGGCCCCCGAGGGACCCCAGACCCCATGGGGACCTCCCAGGGTGACCCCAGATCCCCCGAGGGACCCCAGACCCCATGGGACCTCCCAGGGTGACCCCAGATCTCCCGAGGCCCCCGAGGTACCCCAGTCCCAGCCCAGACCCAGACCCCATGGAGACCTCCCAGGGTGACCCCCACACTCCCCGAGGTACCCCAGACCCCACGGGAACCTCCCAGAGTGACCCCCAGGCCCCCGAGGTACCCCAGACTCCATGGGACCCTCCCAGGGTGACCCCCAGGCCCCCGAGGTACCCCAGACTCCATGGGACCCTCCCAGGGTGACCCCCAGGCCCCCCAGAGGTACCCCAGACCCCATGGGGACGTCCCAGGGGGACCCCAGACCCCACAAAGCCCTTCAGAAGTTGTCCCCACAGCCAGGGCTGTCCCTGGCAGGGGTCCCCAGGGTTGGGGGTCCCCCAACTCACTCATGCCATTCTTGAGGGGGAGAGGACCTCCATGCCCTCCTGGCCACGTGCAGGGCGTTGGTGTCGATGTAGTAGACCTTCCCCCCCCCTTTCTTCTCCTTGTCCCCATCCAGCTCCAGGGACACCTCCTCGGGGGACAGCAGCCCCACGGTGGTCGGGAAGTCAGCCTGGGGGAGGGGGAGGGAGGGGGAGATTGGTTGGGCCTGGAGTGGCTTGGTTGGATCTGGAGGTGATTGGTTCGGTCTGGAGGTGATTGGTTTGCTCTGGGATGGATTGCTTAGGTCTGGAGTTGATCGATTTGCTCTGGAGGGATTGGTTGTGTCTGGAGGGGATTGGCTCTGGAGAGGATTGGTTGGGTCTGGAGGGGATTGATTGGCTCCAGAGGGGATTAGTTGGGTCTGGAGGTTATTGATTGGCTCTAGGAGGGATTGCTTGGGTTTGGAGGGGATTGGTTGGGTCTGGAGATTATTGATCGGCTCTGGAGGATTGGTTGGGTCTGAAGGTTATTGATTGGCTCTTGAGGTTATTGATCGGCTCTGGAGGGGACTGGTTGGGTCTGATGGTTATTGATTGGCTCTGGAGGTTATTGATCTGCTCTGGAGGGGATTGGTTGGGTCTGGAGCAATTGGTTGGGTCTGGAGATTATTGATTGGCTCTGGGGAGGATTGGTTGGGTCTAGAGATTACTGATTAGTTTTGGAGATTATTGATTGGCACTGGAAAGGATTGGTTGGGTCTGGAAGTTATTGATTGGCTCTGGAGGGGATTGGTTGGGTCTGGAGAGGATTGATTGGCTCTGGAGGTTATTGACCGGCTCTGGAGGAGATTGGTTGGGTCTGGAGATTATTGATTGGCTCTGGAGGGCATTGGTTGGGTCTGGAGATTACTGATTAGCTTTGGAGGTTATTGATTGGCCCTGGAAAGGATTGGTTGGGTCTGGAGATTATTGATTAGCTCTGGGGGATTGGTTTGGTCTGAAGGTTATTGATTGGGTCTGGAGGAATTGGTTGGGTCCGGAGGTTATTGATTGGCTCTGGAGATTATTGATTGGCTCTGGGGGATTGGTTGGCTCATGGGGATTGGTTGGGTCTGGAGATTATTGGTTGGCTCTAGGGGGATTGGTTGGGTCTGGAAGTTATTGATTGGGTCTGGAGATTATTGATTGGCTCTGGAAGAGATTGGTTGGGTCTGGAAGTTATTAATTGGGTCTGGAAGAGATTGGTTGAGTCTGGAGCTTATTGATTGGCTCTGGAGGCTATTGATTTGCTCTAGAAGGGATTGCTTGGGTTTGGAGGTTATTGATTGGGTTTGGAGGAGATTGGTTGGGTCTGGAGGTTGTTGATTGGACCTGGAGATTATTGATTGGCTCTGGAGAGAATTGATTGGATCTGGAGATTACTGATTAGCTTTGGAGGTTATTGATTGGCTCTGGAAAGGATTGGTTGGGTCTCAAGGTTATTGATTGGCTCTGGTGAAGTTGGTTGGGTCTGGAGGTTATTGATTGGCCCTGGAAAGGATTGGTTTGGTCTGGAGATTATTGATTGGCTCTAGGGGGCATTGGTTGGGTCTGGAGCTGCCCAGGGGGCCGCGGGGGTCTCACCTTGGGGCAGTCCTCCCCGGCGTACCCTGCCCGCACCGAGAAGGAGCCAATGTCGAACACCAGGGCCCCGACCTCGTCTGGGGGAGGGGCGAACAGGGGGCGTGGCCACAAGCAGGCGTGGTCACCGAGTGGCAGAGGCCGCACCCCCGAGAGGTGGTGGCCCCAAGGGGGTGCCCCGCCCCGCCCCCCCCCCATGAGTGCTTCCAAGGCTCGGCCCTACAAGAGGCCTCGCCCCCCCGGTACGGATACGCCTTCCACGTTGACCACGCCCACCTGGGTTGGACACGCCCCTCCATGAGCCCCTGTCCCCCCCACCCCTCATTAATTGCCGACACCCATAGGAGAGGCGACGCCCCCTTCCAAGCGAGGCCACGCCCACGCTCCCCCCTATTGGTCCTCTGCTGGGTGGGCTGTGTTGGGGCCACGCCCCTTCCTCCCTAACCCCACCCTTCCCATAGCTCCACCCCTTCCAATAAGGACAGCCCATAGCCCCGTGCCTGTGACCACACCCCCACTGAGACTCCGCCCATAGCCCCGCCCCATCGCGTCCCTTTAACCACGCCCCCACAGCCCCCCGTCCAACCACACCCCTTAACACAAACCACGCCTCTTCTCTATAGCCCCTCCCCTTCACCTATAGCCCCGCCCCACCACAAAGCCCTGCCCCCATCTCGCGCCCCATTCTCCCCTACACCCCCCACTGGCCCCTCCTCTTAACCCGCCTCTGACCCCGCCCCTTTCCCCCTCTAACCCCTCCCCCAGCTCCGCCCACTTCCCGCTCAACCCCTGCCCCTTAGCCCCGCCCATCGCCCCACCCCCTCCTCACACAGCCACGACCCCTTTCCCCCTCTAACCTCGCCCACCCACCCTCAATCGCGGGCCCCCATTCACCCCCACGGCCCCCCGCCCCCAACGCTCCCCCTCAGCCCCGGCCGTCGCCCCGCCCCCCCCGCGAGCCGGCCCCACCCCCCTCGGGCCCTCCCCCCGCGCACCTCCTCCGTAGACCCCCCCGCTCATGGCGGCTGCAGCACCTCGGACAGCGCCCGGCAGCCGCAGCCCGCAGCCAATCAGCGCCGGCCCGGCGGGGGGGCGGGGCGGCGGGGACGGCGCGGCAGCCGATTGGGCGGCGGCGGAGGCCAATGGGCGGCGGCCGGCCGGCAGACAATGGCAGGAGGGCTCGCGAGGGGGCGGCGCCAGCGCGCGGCGGGGGGGGCGGGGCGCGCAGGAGAGGCTGCCCGGGGATTGGCTGAGGCTGGAGCAGGGGTGGGCGGAGCCTGGAGGCAGCAGATCGGAGCCTTCCCAGCGGCTCAAGGACCCTCCTCAGCCTCTCCCACATCTGTTCCGCTCCCCCCCGGGCCCCCCCCTCTCTCCGGGACCCCTCCCCCTCCTCTCTTGCTGCCTCCATGACCCCTCCCAGTCCCAACCCCCCAATCCCCCGAGCCTCCCCCGTCCAGCAGCTCCACTCTGAGGCAAACTTTGATTCTTATTCCATTCACGCAGACCCCAGCCCCACCTGGGGGGGGTCCCCATTTCTCGGGAAGGGGGTCCCAGGGAGGAGGGGCGGGGGGCAGGGAGGGGTCCAGCCTCACCCCGAGCCCCCCCCCCGCGCCAGCAGCCGCAGGGGCACCAGGAAGAGGTTGAGAGGGCAGAGCCCAACCCCCCTCCAGCCCTCCTCCGGGGGGGGCCTGGGGGCCGGGGGGAGGCTCCCAGGGGCTGGGGGAGTCTCGGGGGGGTCGCTGGGGGGCGGTCCGGGGGGGCAGGGGGCGGTCAGGTCGCTGTAGGCCCCCCGGAGGTGGCTCTGCAGGGGGGGAAGGTCCAGGCCCTGCAGCTCCTGGGGCAGGCAGCTGAGCAGGGTCAGCACCACGGCGGATTCTGGGGGGGAGGGGAAGGGAAGAGCATCAGGACCCCTCCCCCACCACTGCCCCCACCCCACAGGCCCCTACCCTAGGGGGATCCTAGGCAGCCCCCTCCCCAATTGACAGCAGAACCCCAAATTCCCTTCCCCCCAGCTCCAAGCCCCTCAGAAGGGCCTCAAATTCCTTCCCCCCCCAAAAGCTCTTCAGGGACCCCCAATCCCCTCCCCCAATCCCCCCCTTGGTACCCCCAGGGCACCCCTCCCCCTTTTGGTACCCCCAGGACTTCACCTGTGGTCCCAAACCTCTCCAGGGAATCCCCCAAGACCTTCCCCTACCTCCCCCCCAAAACTCTTCAGGGACTCCCCCAACGCCCCCACCCCATCCCCCACCCCATTTGGTACCCCAAGGCCCTCCCCTACTCCTCCAACACCCCCCAACCCCAACCTCTGGTAGCCCCAGAACTCCCCTGACCCCAAACCTCTTTAGGGGACCCCTAGGACCCTCCCCTACCCCCCACAAACCTCTTCATAGGCCCCTCCAATCCCCTCCCCATTGGTGCCCCAGGATCCCCCAGCACTCTTCAGAGGACCCCGGGGACCATCCCCCTCCCCTCCCTCTCCCCCTCCCCTCCCCCTCCCTCCTCTCCCTCTCTCCCTCCTCTCCTCTCCTCTCCCTCCCTCCTCTCCCCCTCCTCTCCCTCTCCCCTCCCCTCTCCCCCTCCTCTCCCTCTCCCCCTCTCCCTCCCCCTCCCCTCTCGCCCTCCTCTCCCTCTCCCCCTCCCCTCCCTCTCGCCCTCCCCTTCCTTTTGGTACCCCCAGGCCCCCCCCAACCCCAAACATCATCAGAGAACCCCCAGGACCCCTCCCCCATGCCCCCTCACCTGTAGGAGGCAGCTGGGGTCCCTTCCCCCCCCGGCAGAGCTGGGCCAGGAACTCATAGACCCTGGGGAAGCTGACGGCAAAGCCCCCGGGGGGGTCCTCAGGGGGCTCCTGGGGGGTCCCCGGGGCTGTCCCCCCCGGCTCAGGCGACACCAAGGGCTGGGGGGGGTTGGAGTGGTGCAGGCTCAGAGGCTCTGTGGCTGCCACGGTGAGGACCTGGGAGGGGGGGGAAGTGGCTAAAGAACCCAGAGAGGGGTCTGGGGAAGGGGGGGGAGACCCCTGCTGTGTGCTTCCCCCCCCCGCGTGCGCCCCCTCCCCGCTGCCAGAGCCCTCTGCTCACCTGGGAGAAGGCAGCAGCTGAGGCCTCCTCCAGGCCCTCTGCAAGAGCCTCAGCAAGCTCCAACCACACCTGGGGGGAGACAGGGAGCTGACACCGGGAGCGGGGGGACACCGGGAGCGGGGGGAGACACCGGGAGCTGGGGGAGACACCGGGAGCTGGGGGAAGGGGGAGGGGAAGAGCGGTCCCGGCGGGCCCCGGGCGCATGGCCCCGGCCGTACCTCGATGGGCGCCGGGAGCTGCGCGCGGCGGCGGCGCTGCTGCTCCAGGCAGTGCCGGTACCGAGTGCTCACAGCCTCCCGCGCCGCGCGGCCCCGCAGGCGGCTCAGGAAGCGCAGGATCTGTGCAGGACGAAAGGGGAAGGGGGAGAGGGGGAGTCACGGCCCAGCAGTCACCCTGGGGGACACCTGGGGGACACCCTGGGGAGCACCGCGGAGCGCCCCCGGGGGCAGCCTCCGGCGCCGCCTGACCTCCTCCTCGCTCCTGCGGGGCAGCTTCTCCCGCAGCAGCCTTAGCTCCGGCAGCTGCCGCCCGGCCTGGGCCCGCAGCGCCGCCAGCAGCGAGCGCTTCTCCCGCCCGCTCCAGGCCGCGCCTGGCCTCTGGCCCTCCCCCGGTCCCGGCCCCGCGGCGGCTCCGGGGCCGGTCACGAACCGCGCCGGGGCCAGGCGGGGCCGCAGCGGCGGCTTCATGGCGGCGCGCGCGGATCGACGTCACTGCCCGCGGCCGGCGCGCTTGGGAGGCGTCACTTCCGCCCCTCCCCCGGCAGCGCGGGGAGCCAATCGCCTGGCGAACGGCGCGCGCGAGCCCCGCGGCCCCATGCTCCGCGCGGGGCGCGCCGGCGACGTCACTCCCCGCCTTTCCCTCCCCTCCCGGCCGCCGCAATGCTCGCTGGGAAATGCAGTCCGCGGCTGCCCCCCGGCGCCGCTCAGCACTCACAGAGCACAGCCTGGGGGCGGGGGTGGGGAGGGCTCGCCTTTATTTCATGTCTGGGCGCGCTGGGGGTCGCGGGGAGGGGTCCCAGGGGAGTGTGGGGAGCTGGGGAGGTCAGAGGGAGGTGGGGGAGGGGTGGTCACGGGGGTCCAGGGTCTTCTCATCGTCGGGGGCAGTCGATGAAGTCAGCCAACATGGCGGCCGCGGGGTCCAGCTCCTGGGGGCAGGGAGAGGGATGAGGGGGCGGCTGAGCCCTGGGGCCCCCAACTGTCACCCTCCAGAGACACACCCCGGGAACCCCGAGCTGCTCCCCACCGGGACCCCAACTGCCCCCATCCCCACCAGCTGTTCTGCAGGACCCCCAGCCCCCCAGAGAACCCTCCCTGGAACCCCCAAGATGCTCCTCACCAGGACCCCAACTGCCCCCACCCCCGAGACTTCCCGGGACCCCCAACTGTCCTCCCCCTCTAGGGTCCCCCAGGACCCTCACACTGCCCCTCCCCCCAGCTGCCCCTGGGCCCCCCAAGCTGCTCCAATCCTGCCCCTCCCCCCCTTTACCTCCTCCTTGTCCCCGGGGGGGGGGGCTGGGGGCTCCTCCTCCAGCTCAGGGGGCGCAGGGGGGGGCCGGGGGCTGCTGCCCCCCTCGGAGCCTTCGGCGTTGGGTGGAGAAGAAGGAGGGGGAGGAGGAGGAGGGGGAGGGGGAGGGGGCGGTGGGGGAGCAGCCTCCAGGGCCGGGGGGGGCACCTCGGGGGGCTCCAGGAGGCTTGGGGGAGGCTCAGGGACCCCTGGGGGGGGCTCCTGCTCTTCCTCCTGCCCCTCTCGGGGGAGTTTGGGGCCTTCCTCCTCCTCCTCCTCTTCCTTCTCCTCCTCTGCCAGCGGGGGGGGCACGGGGCCTTCATCCACCTCCATCAGCAGGGGGTGCCCCGGGGCGGGGGGGGGCGGTTCGGGGGGCTGCCGCCCCTCCCCTTCCTCTTCCTCCTCCTCCTCTTCCTCCTCCTCGCTCAGGCCTTCCTCCTCGTATTCTTCCTCCTCTTCCTCCTCATACTCCTCCTCCTCTCCCAGCTCTTCCTCCTCCTCCTCCTCCTCCTCGAACTCTTCCTCCTCCTCCTCCTCTTCCTCCTCCTCAAAGAACTCGTCCTCAGCAAACTCCTCTTCCTCCTCCTCTTCTTCTTCTTCCTCCTCCTCTTCCTCCTCCTCCTCCTCCTCCTCCTCGCTGCTGTTGATGTTGATCACGGCCGGGTCCGGCTCCCCGGGAGGGCTCCCGGGGGGGGCCAGGGGGGGCGGGGCGGCGGCGGCAGGGGAGAGGGCGACGGAGGGGGGAGGGGGCACAGAAGGGGGCGGCAAGGGAGGGGGCAAGGCGGGGAGGGGGAGGGCCCGAGTCCTCTCGGGGTCGAGGAGGCTGAGCTTGGGCAGAGAGGGGAGGGGGAGGAGGAGGGGGAGGAGGAGGAGGAGGAGGAAGGGCCGGGGGCGGGAGGGGGCGGGGCGGGAGGGCGGCGGAGGGGGCGGGGGGGCGGGGGCGCGTCCCGGGGCGGGGGGGTCCCGGGGCGCCCCGCTTGGGCACGATGACGACGCTGTCGCCGGAGTCGCTCTCCAGCGAGATCTCCACGTCCGAGGGCTCCTCCTTCTCGTAGTGCACGAACACCGGGCGCCGCGGCCGCGCCCCGCCCCCCGCGCCAGGCCCCGCCCCCTCCTCCGCCGGCCCCGCCCCCGCCGGCCCCGGCCCCGCCCCGCCGGCTCCTCGGCCAGGCGCGGGGGGCAGAGCGGGTTGGGGAGGGCGGGGGAGGGCGGGGGGGGAGGGGCGCGGAGCGGGAAGGAGGAGGAGGAGGAGGAGGAAGGAGGGGGCAGGAGGGAGCGGAACTGGGGAGGGGGCGTGGGGGAGGGGCGGGGTCGGCGGAGGCGGGGCGGCAGGGAGGGTGGGGGCGCAGGGGGCACCCAGGGCCGGGCCAAGGCGTTGGCCACCACCAAGGCCTCGGTGCAGACCGAGGAGACCTGGGGGAGGGGAGCAGAAAATGAGGGGGGGGAAAAGGGGTCCCAGGGGGAGAAGGTTAAACGGGGCTGGGGGGCCTGGGGGGGTTCCAGTGGGTCTGGGGGTGCCTAGGGGGAGGGTCTGGGGGGGTCCTAGGGAGGTCAAATGAGTCTGGGGGTAGCTGGGGGCACGGACTGGGAGGGGGAGGCCCTGGGGGTCAAATGGGTCTAGGGGCTCCGGGGGAGAGGGGGGGGGAGCAGGGATGTTCAGTGGGTCTGGGGACTCCAGGGAGGGGTCAGGGTTCCTCGTGGGTCTGGGGGCTCGGGGTTGGTCTGGGGGCTCAGGTGGGTCTGGGGGCTCGGGGTGGGTCTGGGGGCTCAGGGGGTGGGTCTGGGGGCTCAGGGGGTCAGGGGCTCGGGGTGGGTCTGGGGGCTCAGGTGGGTCTGGGGGCTCGGGGGTCAGGGGGCTCGGGGGTGGGTCTGGGGGCTCAGGTGGGTCTGGGGGCTCTGGGGGGGGTCAGGGGGCTCGGGGTGGGTCTGGGGGCTCAGGGGCTCGGGGTGGGTCTGGGGGCTCAGGTGGGTCTGGGGGCTCGGGGGGTCAGGGGCTCAGGTGGGTCTGGGGGCTCGGGGGGTCAGGGGGCTCAGGTGGGTCTGGGGGCTCGGGTGGGTCAGGGGGCTCGGGGGTCAGGGGGCTCAGGGGGTCTGGGGGCTCAGGTGGGTCTGGGGGCTCGGGGGGTCAGGGGGCTCGGGGGTCTGGGGGCTCAGGGGGTCTGGGGGCTCGGGTGGGTCTGGGGGCTCGGGGGTCTGGGGCTCGGGGGTCTGGGGGCTCGGGGGTCAGGGGGCTCGGGGGTCTGGGGGCTCGGGGGTCTGGGGGCTCGGGGGTCTGGGGGCTCGGGGGGTCTGGGGGCTCGGGTGGGTCTGGGGGCTCGGGGAGTCTGGGGGCTCGGGGGGGTCTGGGGGCTCAGGTGGGTCTGGGGGCTCGGGGGCCAGGGGGCTCGGGGGTCTGGGGGCTCAGGTGGGTCTGGGGGCTCGGGGGTCAGGGGCTCAGGTGGGTCTGGGGGCTCGGGGGGTCAGGGGGCTCGGGGGTCTGGGGGCTCAGGTGGGTCTGGGGGCTCGGGGGTCAGGGGGCTCGGGGGTCTGGGGGCTCAGGTGGGTCTGGGGGGCTCGGGGGTCAGGGGCTCGGGGGTCTGGGGGCTCAGGTGGGTCAGGGGGCTCGGGGGGTCAGGGGCTCGGGGGTCTGGGGGCTCGGGGGTCTGGGGGCTCGGGTGGGTCTGGGGGCTCGGGGGAGTCTGGGGGCTCGGGGGTCTGGGGGCTCAGGTGGGTCAGGGGCTCGGGGTGGGTCTGGGGGCTCGGGGGTCAGGGGCTCGGGGTGGGTCAGGGGCTCAGGTGGGTCTGGGGGCTCGGGGGCCAGGGGCTCGGGTGGGTCTGGGGGCTCGGGGGTCAGGGGGCTCAGGTGGGTCTGGGGGCTCGGGGGTCAGGGGCTCGGGGGTGGGTCAGGGGGCTCGGGGGGTCAGGGGGCTCGGGGGTCTGGGGGCTCGGGTGGGTCTGGGGGCTCGGGGGTCTGGGGGCTCGGGGGTCAGGGGGCTCGGGGGTCTGGGGGCTCGGGTGGGTCTGGGGGCTCGGGTGGGTCAGGGGGCTCAGGGGGCCAGGGGCTCAGGTGGGTCTGGGGGCTCAGGTGGGTCTGGGGGCTCGGGGGTCAGGGGGCTCAGGTGGGTCTGGGGGCTCAGGTGGGTCTGGGGGCTCGGGGTGGGTCTGGGGGCTCGGGGTGGGGTCTGGGGGCTCGGGGTGGGTCTGGGGGCTCGGGGGTCTGGGGGCTCAGGTGGGTCTGGGGGCTCGGGTGGGTCTGGGGGCTCAGGTGGGTCTGGGGGCTCGGGGGTCAGGGGGCTCGGGGGTCTGGGGGCTCAGGTGGGTCTGGGGGCTCGGGGGTCTGGGGGCTCGGGTGGGTCTGGGGGCTCGGGTGGGTCTGGGGGCTCAGGTGGGTCTGGGGGCTCGGGGGGTCAGGGGGCTCAGGTGGGTCTGGGGGCTCGGGTGGGTCTGGGGGCTCGGGGGTCAGGGGCTCAGGGGGTCTGGGGGCTCGGGGGTCTGGGGGCTCGGGGGTCTGGGGGCTCAGGTGGGTCTGGGGGCTCTGGGGGTCAGGGGCTCAGGTGGGTCTGGGGGCTCGGGGGGCCAGTGGGCTCGGGGGTCAGGGGCTCTGGTGGGTCTGGGGCTCGGGGGTCAGGGGGCTCGGGGGTCAGGGGGCTCAGGTGGGTCTGGGGGCTTGGGGGTCAGGGGCTCAGGTGGGTCTGGGGGCTCGGGGGTCAGGGGGCTCAGGTGGGTCTGGGGGCTCGGGGTGGGTCTGGGGGCTCGGGGGTCAGGGGGCTCAGGTGGGTCAGGGGGCTCGGGGGTCAGGGGGCTCGGGGGGTCAGGGGGCTCAGGTGGGTCTGGGGGCTCGGGGTGGGTCTGGGGGCTCGGGGGTCTGGGGGCTCAGGTGGGTCAGGGGGCTCAGGGGGTCTGGGGGCTCGGGGGTCAGGGGCTCAGGTGGGTCTGGGGGCTCGGGGTGGGTCTGGGGGCTCGGGGGTCAGGGGGCTCGGGGGTCAGGGGGCTCAGGTGGGTCTGGGGGCTTGGGGGTCATGGGGCTCAGGTGGGTCTGGGGGCTCAGGTGGGTCTGGGGGCTCGGGGGTCAGGGGCTCAGGTGGGTCAGGGGCTCAGGTGGGTCTGGGGGCTTGGGGGGGTCAGGGGGCTCAGGTGGGTCTGGGGGCTCAGGTGGGTCTGGGGGCTCACCTGCAGGGCGGGGTCGCGCTGCCCCAGGGCGAAGGCTCGCAGGGCGCAGTGCAGGGGGGGGGCCCTGGCGGGGGCGGGGGCCAGCAGCAGCCCCAGCAGCAGCTGGTAGAGGCCTGCCCGGCACTGGGGGGCGGCGTAGGGCGAGCCGGGGGGGCCCTGCGGCCCGGGGGGGGGCGGCTGGCAGCCCCCCGCGGGGGGCTGGGCCTCCCCTTGGGGCAGGCGAAGCACCAGGGGCAGCACCAGGTCCTGCAGCCGCTGGGGGGGGGAAAGAGGAGGGGTCAGGGACACCCCCCCCTAAAAGGGTAACCCTACCCCAACAGGCCCCAGAGACCCCCCCCAAGGAGCCCCCCTGAGAGCCCCCAGAGACCCCCCCCCAATTATCCCCAGGACCCCCCCAGACCTCCCCTCAATGCCCCCCAGGACCCACTCAAACACCTCTAGGACCCCCAAGCCCCCCCCTTAATTAGCCCCTCCCCCTCCCCAAAACCCACCCAGGACCCCCCCATGCCGCCCCCCACTCCCCTAGGATCCCCCAAGGACCCCCAGGCAGTCCCCACCCCCAGGACCCCCCAAGCCACCCCCCCAGGCAGTCCCCAGTCCCCCCCAGGACCTCCCAAGCCACCCCCACCCTTTCCAGGACCCCCAAACCCCTCCGAGACCCCCAGCCCCACCCAGCCCCCTAAACCCCCTCAGGATCCCCTCCAAACACCCCACGACCCCCAAGCTGCCCCCCTTTCCAGGACCCCCAAACCTCCCCGGCCCCCAAGCAGTCCCGAGCCCCTCTAAGTCCCCCAAGACCCCCAACTTGCCCCCACCCCTAGGCCCCCTCCCAAAACCCCCAGCCCCCTCAACCCTCCCCAATTACCCCAGGACCCCCGGCCCCCAGCCCCCCAGCCCCTACCCTGTGAGTCTCCTCCTTGATCAGAGGCCCCCCGGTGAGGATGATCCTGCGCAGGGCTGGGGGGGGGGCACGGAATTAACGGGGGGGTCTTGATGATGACGTCATAGGAGGGGTCCCCTTTTCTCCCACCCCTCCCAACATCCCCTGAGGCCTGAGACCCCAGAAAGAGACACCCAAGGGGTGGGGGTGGGGGCTGGGGGCAGCCCTGGGGGCTGGGTTGCTGGGGGGGTCAGCCCTGGGTGGGGGTCCCAGCTTTTTGGGGGGGTCCCCAGTTTTCTTTTGGGAGGGGGTCCCAGGCTTGGGGGAGGTTCAAGCGTTGGGGGTCCCCAGCTTTTTGGGGAGGGGTCCCAGGCCTGGGGGGGTTCCCAGTCTTCGGGGGGGGTCCCCAGTTTTCAGCAGGGGGTCCTATGTTTTTTGGGGGTGTCCCAGGCTTAGGGGAGGTTCGAGCCCTGGGGGTCACCAGTTTTTGGGGGGGTCCCAGGCTTGGAGAGGTTCAAGCCCTGGGGGGGTCCCCAGTTTTTGGGGGGGTCCCAGGCTTGGGAGAGGTTCAAGCCCTGGGGGGGGTCCCCAGTTTTTGGGGGGGTGGTCCCAGCCTTGGAAAGGTTTCAGCTTCTCTGCTGGGGGGGAAGTCCCCAGTTCCCTGAGGAAGGGGGGGGTCCCCAACCCAAGGAGGGGGCAGTTCCAGGGTGGGGCCTCCAGCCTGGGGGTCTCCTGTGCTCCAGGGGGTCCCCAACCCCGGGGGGCAGGGGGCAGTTCCAGGGGGGAGGGTCTCCAGCCCGGGGGGGGAGGCAGTTCCAGGGGGGAGGGTCTCCAGCCATGGGGAGGGGGATGGGGGAGGGTCTCCTTCGTTTTGGGGGGGGGGTCCCCACCTCTGAGGGCAGCCCCACAGACGTCACTGTTGGCTGCTGGCTCCAGCTTGCGGTGCAGGGGGGGCCCCTCCGAGCCCCCCCCCCCGGGGCCCAGCTTCGGCCTCTTGGGGGCGCTGGGCTTGGGCTCCGCCCTCAGCTGGGGGGGGACAAAAGGAGGGGGGGGCCCAATGTGAGGGGGTCCAGGAGGGTCTTGGAGGGGGGGCTGAGGGTACTGGGGTGGGGGTCCAGGAGTATTGGGGGTGGAAGTAGCAGGGGAGGGACTCTGGGGGGTCCAGGGGGATTGGGAAGGGCAAGAGGTAGTGGGGAGGGGGCCTGAGGGGGTCCTGGGAGGGGCTGGGGGCAGCCAGGGGGCTGAGAATATTGGAAGGGATGGGGGGTGTCCAGGGGGATTGGGGGATTGGGAAGAGTCTGGGGGTCCAGGGGATTGTGGGGGCTGGAAGTGGTGGGGAGGGGATTGGGGGGGGTCAAGGGATTAGGGGGCTGGGGGTGGTAGGAAGGGGGTCTGGGGGGTCAAAGGGATTGGGGGCTGGGAGGGTCAGGGGATTGGGGGTCAGGGAATTAGGGGGCTGGGGGTGTCCAATGGGGGTCTAGGGGTATTGGGGGCTCCAGGTATGGTGGGGGTGGGGGGTCGGTGTGTCTAGGGAGGGCCGGGGGGGATCAGGGTGTGCTGAGGGGGGGGTCAGGGTCAGTGCATCAGAGGGGCTCGGGGGGGGGGTCCCCACCTTGGCCCCCTCGCTGGGGGGGCTGATGTCACTCAGGAGGTGTCCCAGGAGCACCTCGCTGGGGGCTCCCCCCCCCTGCAGCACCCCCGAGGCCGCCCCCGAGACCTGCACCCACAGCTCCAGCACCTGGTACAGCCTGCAGCGCAGGGCCCTGCCCGGGGGGGCACGGGGGGGGTCAGGGGGGGCTGCCAGCGCCCCCCACCGGCCACACAGAGCACCCCAGACCCACACAGCCCCCCCTGACCCACACAGCCCCCCCAGAGCCACACAGAGCACCCCAGCCCCACACAGCCCCCCCAGCCCCACACAGCCCCCCCGACCCACACAGCCCCCCCCAGCGCCCCCGTACCCGAAGGGCCTCTCCTGGCCGGGCAGAGCCTCCCTGGCTCCGCTCCAGGCGCTCAGCACCTGCGGGAAGAGCCCCCCCAGGACCGAGCCCCAGCGAACCAGCCGGGCCCCACAGCTGGGGGGCAGGGGGGTCAGCGCCCCCAGACCCACAGTGAGCCCCCAGACCCACCCTGAGCCCCCAGACCCACAGTGAGCCCCCAGACCCACCCTGAGCCCCCAGACCCACCCTGACACCCCCAGACCCACCCTGAGCCCCCAGACCCCAGTGAGCACCCAGACCCACCCTGACACCCCCAGACCCACCCTGAGCCCCCCAGACCCACAGTGAGCACCCAGACCCACCCTGACACCCCCAGACCCACCCTGAGCCCCCAGACCCACAGTGAGCACCCAGACCCACCCTGACACCCCCAGACCCACACGGAGCCCCCAGACCCACGCTGACACCCCCAGACCCACCCTGACACCCCCAGACCCACACTGAGCCCCCAGACCCCACAGGGCCCCCACACCCACCCTGAGCCCCAGCCCCCACAGGGCCCCCAGCCCCACGCTGACACCCCCAGACCCACACTGACACCCCCAGACCCACACTGAGCCCCCAGACCCCCACAGGGCCCCAGCCCCACGCTGACACCCCCAGACCCACCCTGCCTGAGCCCCCAGCCCCATCCCAGTCTTCCCCAAGTCCCTCCCAGCCCTTCCCTAGCCGCTTCCCACTGCTTCCCTGCGCCCTCTAGCGGCTACCGCTGGAACTGCAGGCAGCCGAATCCTCCCCAGCCCCCCCCAGTCCCTCCCATTGCCCCCCGGCCCCCTCCCAGGCTCCCCCAGTCCCTCTCACTCCCCTCCCAGTCCCTCTCTAGCCCCGTCCCACTCCCTCTAGTGGCCACCACTAGAACTGCAGGGAGCCAAGTCCCTCCCAGTCTCTCCTACTCCTCCCGAGTTCTCTCCTAGCTCCCTCAAAGTCCCTCCCAGTCGCTCCTACTCCTTCTCATTCTCTCTCCTGTCTCTCCCAGCCCTCTCCCAGTCCATCCCATTAGCCCCAGTCCCTTCCCAACTGCCTCCTAACCCTCCCCTAGTCTTCTTCCCCTGCTCCACATCCCCCTCTAGCGGCCATCTCTGGAACTGCAGGCAACTCAATTCCTCCCAGGTCTCTCCTAATCCCTTCCATTCCCCTCCCAGTCCCCTTCTAGTCCACTCCCAGTCTCCCCCACTCCCTCCCAATCCTCTCCCAGTCCCTCCCAGTCCTCCCCAATCCCCCCCCCAGTCCCCCCCAGTCTCCCTACGCCAGGATGAGAGCCGAGAGCAGGTCCAGCAGGTCCATGTGGATGGAAGGCAGCAGCAGCAGCTTCAGGGCTCCATCCCCAAACCAGCTCTGGGGAGGGGGGAATGGAAACAGAGGGCAGGAAGGGGTCCAGAAAGGTCCCAAGGGACCCTGGGGAGTGGTCCCCAGCCCCCCTTCCCCCCCCCACTCACGATGCTGTCGCTGGTGATGCTCAGCCCACGGCAGATCAGGTCCAGGATGTCCTGGACTGGGACGGTCACAGGGGCCACAAAGTCCTTGCTGGGGGTGGGGGGGGAGGAAAGGAAGGTCAGGGGGGTCTGGGGAAGGGTTCTGGGGGATCTGGAGGGGGTTTGGGGGCTAGGGGGAGTTTGGGGACAGGGAAGCGAGGAGGAGGTGTAGGGAATAAGATCTGGGGGATTGAGGGGACTGGAGGGCATTTGGGGGATGGGGGTCCTGGAGAGGGTTTGGGGGTGAGGGGGTCTGGTGGGGATTGAGGAGGTTGGGGGTTGGGGGTCTATGGGGAGACTGGGGAGAGGGAAGTGAGGAGGTGGGGTAGGGAATAAGACCTGGGGTAGTTTGAGGAAGGCCGGGGGCTGGGGAGGTCCCTGGGGGTGGTTTGGGGTTCTGGGGGTGGCCTGGGGGATCAGTGTGTGAGGAGGGGGCTGCAGAGTCTGAAAGGGGCCTAGGGAGGGGCTGGGAGGGGAGCTGGGGGTCTAAGGGGTGTCTGGAGGTTTTGGGGGGCTCTGGGGGGGCTCTAGGGGGGCCCGGGGGGGTCCCCACCTGAGCAGCAGCCGCAGGACCTGAGCCAGGCCTGAGAACCTTCCCTGCAGGGCCAGGACCCCCCCGGAGTCCCCAGCTTGGGGGGGGGGCAGCAGCAGCTCCATCCCAGGCCCCTCGCAGGGCAGCGGCTCTGGGGGCAGGGGAGTGAGACCCCCCCTGGAACCCCCAAATAACCTGAGACACCCCCCCCCAAAGCCCTCCCCAGCCCCCCAAGAGCCCCCAAGACCCCCAGAGCCCCTCCCCAACCACCAGAGGACAGCAGGGACCCAAGACCCCTCCCGAAACCCCCCCCTTGCACTCCAACCCCAGCTCCCAACCCCCCAAAACCCCTCCCCAGGACCTCCAGCCCCCTCAAGGTCCACCTCAGCCCTCAGTGCTCCCCAAGACCCCCAGGACTCCTTTTATTAGAAGGAGCCTAAGCCCCCCTCCCCAAATCCCCTCCCCGCACCCCAGCCCCATCTCCCAATCTCCCCAATGAGGCCTCCCACCTCCCAAACCCCTCTCCAGCCCCCAACACCCCTCCCCAATCCCTCCCCAGACACCAAAGGATAGCAAACACCCGAGACCCATCCCCAAATCCCCTTCCCCAGCTCCCCCAACCCCAGCTCCCAATCCCCCAACCCCCATAAAAGCCACCCCCTCCCCTCAAGCCCCTCCCTGCCCCCCCGCGGCCCGCCCCCCCCCCCCTCCGGGGGCTCACCACCGTCCCCGGTCTGGAAGAGCGCCGCCAGGAGGCGGTGGAGGGCGGCGAGCAGAGCGCCCAGCTCCTGGCGCCAGCACTCGGAGTGCCGCAGCCCCTGGGCGAAGCCTCGGCCCAGCGCCGGCAGCAGCGCATAGCACTGGCAGGCCAGCTGGGCGGGGCGCCCGTCAGACACGCCCCCGGGCCCGCCCCCTGCGCCAGGCCCCACCCACCGCCCGGCTCCGGCCCTTGCGCCGGGCCCCGCCCCCCACGCCAAACCCTGCCCCCGCGCCCGCCCCCAGCCAGACCCCGCCCCCCGCGCCCGGCCCTGGCCGCACAACACCGCCTGGCAGCCAGAGATGGGCTGGGGGCACTCGAGACCCCTCCTGGGCCCTCCCCAAAGACCCTGAGACCCCTCCCCAAAAGACCCCCAGACCCCTCCCCAAAGACCCCGAGATCCCTCCCCAAGTGCCCTGAGACCCCTCCCCAAAAGACCCTGAGACCCCTCCCCAAAGACCCCCAGACCCCTCCCCAAGTGTCCTGAGACCCCTCCCCAAAGACCCTGAGACCTCTCCCCAAGTACCCTCAGACCCCTCCCCAAAGACCGAGACCCCTCCCCAAAGACCCCCGGACCCCTCCCCAAAGATCCCCAGACCTCTCCCCAAAGACCCCCAGACCCCTACCCAAGTACCCTGAGACCCCTCCCCAAAGACCCCCAGACCACTCCGCAAAGACCCTGAGACCCCTCCCCAAGTACTCTGAGACCCCTCCCCAAAGACCCCCAGACCCCTCCCCAAAGACCCTGAGACCCCTCCCCAAGTGCCCTGAGACCCCTCCCCAAAGACCCCCAGACCCCTCCCCAAGTGTTCTGAGACCCCTCCCCAAAGACCCTGAGACCTCTCCCCAAGTACCCTCAGGCCCCTCCCCAAAGATCCCCAGACCTCTCCCCAAAGACCCTGAGACCCCTCCCCAAAGACCCTGAGACCCCTCCCCAAGTACCCCCAGACCCCTCCCCAAATGCCCCCAGACCCCTCCCCAAAATACCCTGAGGTCCCCCCCCAGAGTGTTTCGGTCTCCCCTCCCCCCCCCTACCTGCTGGAGCTGGGGGGACTCGGAGTCGATTCGAGCCAGGAAGTAAGCAGCCAGCTTGCCCTGGGGGGGGGCAGAGGTTAGGGGGGGCTTGGGGGGGGCTTGGGGGCAGCTCAGAGAGGATTTGGGGGTGTCTTGCAGGTCTCAGGGGTGTTTGGGGGCGTCCAGGGGGCTTAGAGGGGATTTGGGGGCTTAGGGGCATCAGGGTGGATTTGGGGAGGGGGCTCAGGAAGGGTCTGAGTCCTTGAGAGGGCTCAGAAGGGACTGGGGGGGGATGGGGGGTTAGAGTTCAAGGGGGGGCCACGGGGGGGGCAATGACCACCTCCCCCAAAAGTTAATCTGGGCTGGGGTCCCGGGGGGGTCCTCACCCTCATGGAGCCGCAGGCCCGGGGGTAGAAGGTCATGCAGGACTTGATCCCCTCCAGGGTGGAGACCTCACACTGGTGGGGAGGGGCAAGGGGGGGTCAGACCCCACCCTGAGACCCCTCCCCAAAAACCCCAAGCCCCTCCCCCCCCCAGCCCTTCCCCCCCGGGACCCCCAATTCCCTCTCCCCCCCCCAAATCCTCTTTAGATCTTCCATACACTGCTCTATGCCCCCACCCCAACACTTTAGATACTCTCAAGGACCCCCCTGAGACCCCCAAGTGGCCCCTCCCCACTTTGGGACCCCCAGCCCCTTGAAACCCTCCCCCAGCCCGACTTCAGCCTGCAGGGGGCAGCAGGGAGCTGAGACCCCCAGGGAAAGAGCTGAGACCAGAGGTGCCCAAGGTCACAGCTGGCTCCCAGGGCCCCCAGTGCCCCCACCCCTTTTGTGCCACCCCCAGCGCCCCCTCCCCACTTTGAGACCCCCAGCCCCTTTTTGACCCCTCCCCAGCCCCACTTCAGCCTGCAGGGGGCAGCAGAGAGCTGAGACCCCCAGGGAAAGAGCTGAGACTTGAGCTGCCCAAGGGCAGAGTTGGTCCCCGGCGGCCCCCAGGGCCCCCCCAGCCCCTCCGTGCCCCGCCCGGCAGCGCCCCCCCGCGGTCACCTCGGGCCTGAGGGCCAGCAGGGAGGTCAGCAGCCCTGGGATGTGGTCGGTGCCGATGTCCCTGGCCAGCTCTGGCAGCTGGGAGGAGAAGAGCAGCAGCTGGTGCAGCACTGCCACCCCCAGGGCCATGGTGGGCGCTGGGTCCTGGGACTAGGGGAGGGGAGAGGCACAGTTCAGCAGGGACCCCAGACCCAATACACAACCCCCCCCTCCCCCACCTGAGCCCTACAGGTCAGCCTCAGCCCTCCCCCCCCTCAAAAAGTGCCCTCCCAGGGCCACCCAGCACAGCTCCTGGCACCTCCTGGACCCCTCCCCAAGCTTTGGACCCCCAAAGACCCCAGGCTTTGAGACCCCACCCCAGATCTTGGGACCCCTCCAAAGGATTTTGGGCCACCCCTCGCCCCCGGGTCCCTGAAGGGATCCCCCCCCCCAAACTCGGGACCCCCTCCCCCCACCTCAAGCCCCCAAGAGCTCCCAAACTCTTCGAGGATCCTCCCAGGCAGCCCCCAGCCCCCATTTGCCCAAGGACCTCCTCAGGACCCCCAAGTCCCCCTGGGACCCCCCAGACCCCCTCAGGAACCCCAACCCTCCAGCCCCTCCCAGGACCCCCAAATCTCTCCCAGGACCCCTCCAGCCCCCAAAACCCCTACAGGACCCCCCCCCCAGGACCCCCTCAGGACCCCCAGGGGCCTGCAGGGCCCTGCCTGACCTGCAGGAGGTGCTGCAGCAGCCGGAGCCAGCCCAGGCAGTGCTGCTGGAAGGGCTCCGTTGGGCTCTCGCTCACCAGCAGGGACAGGAGGCAGAGGCCCTCGAACCTGCAACCCCATTGGCTGCTGACCGCGCTGGCCCCGCCCCCCCCAGCTGCTCCCCACCCCTTCCCTACATGGGGCTCTGATTGGCTGCAGTGGCAGGAAGTCTCCTCCCACCGACCCCCTGCCCTGGGCAGGGAGGAGAGGCCTGGGGTGGATTCGACGCCCGATTGGCTGCCGCCCTCATGTGGCTCCGCCCACCCGGCAGGTGCCGATTGGCTGCAGGGCTCCAGCTATCAGCCCCTGATTGGCTGTTTCCCAGCGTGACCCCACCCACCAGAGAGGAGAATTGCTGCTGATTGGGTGCTGGCCCAACTAGCTCCTCCCACTTTCTACCAGAGAGCCAATAGGGAAGCAGCAGCTGCGGTATGCCCTTCCTGATTGGTTGCTTCAACCAGCCAATACAAACAGCGCTGCAGGGGCGTGGCACTAGGGTAGCACCTCATTGGCCGCCCAGCCCCACCCACTCCAACAAACCAGCAAAGGGAAGCCGTGGGGCGTGGCACTTCCCGCCAATTCTCTGCCAGCCAATGGCTGCCCCCTGCCCCGCCCAGCCAGCAGGGGGCGGGGCGGCAGAGCCTCCCTGCGCCCCGATTGGCCGCCGCAGCTGTCACTCACCGAGTCTTCATGGAGCTGAGCCTGGCGCTGGTCACCCCCAGCAGCCCCCCCAGGGCCTGAGCGCTCTGGGGGCAGAAGGCAAAGGTCACCAGAGGTCATGGGTGGGGCTCAAGGGGGCGGGGCTTGAGGAACGCTCCACCCCCTAGGGGTCCTCCCAGTGTCCCTCCCCCAGGGCAATCCCATGGCAAATGTCCCAGGCTGGGGTTGGAGAGCCTGGTCGGGGGGGGGGGCTGGGATCGGGGAGGGGTCCCTGGGGATGACCCTGGTGCCCCCCGGGGGGGGCTGGGCTCGGGAGGGGTCCCTGGGGATGACCCTGGTGTCCCCCGGGGGGGGCTGGGCTCGGGGTGGGGTCCCTGGGGATGACCCTGGTGCCCCCCGGGGGGGGCTGGGCTCGGGGAGGGGTCCCTGGGGATGACCCTGGTGTCCCCCGGGGGGGGCTGGGCTCGGGGAGGGGTCCCTGGGGATGACCCTGGTGCCCCCCGGGGGGGTCTGGGCTCGGGGTGGGGTCCCTGGGGATGACCCTGGTGCCCCCCGGGGGGGGCTGGGCTCGGGGAGGGGTCCCTGGGGATGACCCTGGTGCCCCCCGGGGGGGTCCCGATGCCCAATCCCAGTCCCCCCAGGAGGTCCCCGGGCCCGATCCGGAGCCCCTGCTGGGGGTCGCAGTGCCCACGCTCGGTGCGGGGCTCCGGTGCTCGGCGCTGGGGGTCCCCAGGCCCGCTCCCGGTGCGGGAATGGGGAGGGGGGGGGAGGGGGCGGGGGGACGTTGTTCGCGGCGGCTTGTGTGTCCCCCCCCCCCCCGCACCTGCGTGCCCGCGCTGTCCCGCAGCCCCCGCACGAGCCCCGGGAGCGCGCCGCGGGAGGGCGGGAGCGCGCTCAGCGCCTCCAGGAGCGGCGCCGCGGGGGCGCGCGCCGCCGCCACCGCCGCCATGGCCTCAACGCCGCCGCCGCGAGGCCGCCGCTGTCGCTGCCGTCACCGCCGCGCGACGGATGCGCCGGGGGCGGGGAGGGGGCGGGGCGCCTGGCGATGACGCCAGCGCCGCGCGCCGGACGGCGCCGCGCGGGAAACAAAGAGGGCGGGGGGGGGGGCAGCGGTGACGTCACCGGCGGGACGCCGCGCGGGGCCGCAGGCGGCAGCGGCCATGGCCGGGTACGGGGTGGCCAATGAACGGCTGCGCGTGCTGGAGGAGCTGGAGCGCGAGATCGGCGCCTCCCTGCAGAGCGCAGGTGGGAGGGGCCGGAGAGGGGGGGGGGGTGGGGGAGAGGACCAGGTTAGGGCTGTGGGGCAGGGGCTGAGGTCAGTGGGTCAGGGGTTGGGTTCAGTGGGTCAGGGGCTGGGGCTCAGGGGCTAGGGTTGTGGCTGAGGGTCAGGGGTCAGAGGCGATTGTGACCCCATCCCCTCCCCCAGGCACGGTGATTCTGGGGTTGTCCAAGGACCAGCTCAGGGCTGTGGGGCAGGGGCTGGGGTCAGTGGGTCAGGGGTTGGGGTCAGTGGCTTAGGGGCTGCGGGTGTGGCTGAGGGTCAGGGGTCAGAGGTGAGGGTGACTCCATCAGGCACGGCGATCCTGGAGCTGTCCCAGGGCCAGCTCAGGGCTGTGGGGCAGGGGCTGGGGTCAGTGGGTCAGGGGTTGGGGTCAGTGGGTCAGGGGCTGGGGCTCAGGGTCTGGGGGTGTGGCTGAGGGTCAGGGGTCAGAGGCGATTGTGACCCTGTGCCCCCCTGCCCCAGGCACGGTGATCCTGGAGCTGTCCAAGGACCAGCTCAGGGCTGTGGGTCAGGGGCTGTGTCTCAGGAGTTGGGGTCAGTGGCTGAGGGTCAGGGGTCAGAGGCGATCGTGACCCCGTGCCCCCCTGCCCCAGGCACGGTGATCCTGGAGCTGTCCAAGGACAAGGCCGGGGAGCGGCTGCTGGAGCGCCAGGCGGCGCAGTTCGGGGCCGCGGTGCAGAAGGTGGAGGCTGAGCTCTCGGCGCAGATTCGCTACCTGACCCAGGTCGGGGGCGGGGCTGGGCTGGGGAGGGGGCGGGACCACGGAGGGGGGCGGAGGAGTGACGTCACTTCCTGCTTGTCCCCCCGCGCAGGTGGCCACCGGGCAGCCCCACGAGGGCTCCAGCTACGCCGCGCGCAAGGGCTGCCAGCTGGCGCTGACCAGGCTGGACTACGCACGCCTCAAGCTGGGCGAGCTGGCCCGGGCCTGCGAGGGGACCCCCGAGCCCTGAGCGGCCCCCCCGGGCCACCAGCGACCCCCAGGGCCTGCCAGGCGACCCTGAGACCTGACGGATCCCCCAGGGCCTGAGGGACCCCCTAGAGACCTCAGGCTGGAGGCACCCCTGGAGGTCTGGAGGGGACTCGAAGACCTTCAGAGACTTCCACAGGACCCCGAGGGACCCCCCAGGACCTGAGGGACCCTTGGAGGACTGCAGGGACCCCCCAGGACCCCCAGGGATCCCCCAGGACCTAAGGGACCCTGGAGGACTGCAGGGACCCCCCAGGACCCTGAGGGATCCCCCAGGCTTGAGAGGACCCCCAGAATCCTGTGGGACCCCCCCCCCCCAAGGCCTGGGGGGAACTCTGAGCCCTGAGGGACCCCCTGGGGTCTGAGGCAAGCCCTGGAGGCCTGAGGGGGCCTCAGACTCACCCTGCGGGACCCCCCGAGGCCTCAGGGGGACCCCCCAGAGCCCCTCCCCCCCCAGGCCACAGCCAATAAAGGTCCAGGAGGAGCAAAGCTGCCAGGAGTCTGAGTGCTGAGCTGGGACCCCCCCGGGGGGCTTGGACCCTTCCCCCCAGCACAGCTGGGACGCCCCCCCCCCATCTGTTGGACTCCCCCCATAGCACAGCTGCCATCCTCCAGCACATCTGAGACCCTCCCCAAACACATCTGGGCCCCGCCCCCCACATCTGGGCCCCCCCCCAAGCCTCTCTCTGCTCCCTGCCTCATTAAGAGCTTCGTTAATTACCCCGGGGGAAGGGGGAGGGGGAGGGCCATAAACAACTGTTTGAGCTGCGGGCGGGGCCGCCCCGGCCCTGATGATGTCACCGCCCCTCCTGATGACGTCACTGGTCCCACCCACCCCCCATGCACCTGTCCCGTCGGCCCCCCCCCTTCCCCCCATATACAGCAGCCTGCCCTGGCCCCCACCCACAGCCTGCTGCGGCGCCCGGGGAGCGGCTGGAGGGCACCCAGAGGGAGCTGCAGGGACCCAAAGCGACCTACAGGGAGCTGCAGGGATCCAGAGGGAGCTGCAGGGATCCAGAGGGAGCTGCAGGGATCCAGAGGGAGCTGCAGGGGCTGGGGGGAGGCTCCAGAGGCTCTGTAAGGGCTCCGGGAGGGCTCCAGGGGTCCCCAGGGACCTGTAAGGGATCCCCAGGGGTCTGCAGAGATCCAGCAGGATCCGCAGGGATCTAGGGAGGGCTGGTGGGGCCCCCAGGGAGCCACAGGGATCTTGCAGGGAGCTGCAGGAGCCCGCTGGGATCGACAGGAGGGGTCCAGAAGGATCTGCAGCAGCCCAGGAGGCTCCGCCGGCATCTACAGGGAGCCATACGGATCCACGGGGATCTACCGGGCTCTGCGGGGATCTACAGGCATTGGGAGGGGGCTGCAGGGATCAGTTGGGAGCTGGGGTGACCTATAAGGATCTGTAGTGATCTATAGGGATCTATAGTGACCTATAGTGATCTGTAGTGATCTGTAGGGATCTATAGGGATCTGTACTGACCTACAGGGGTCTGCAGGAATCTAGTCCAGGGACCTGTAGGGATCGACAGGGATCTAAAGGGCTCTGCAAGGGTCTAAAGGGATCTGCAGGGCTCTGCAGGGATCTAAAGGAGTCTAAAGGGATCTGCAGGGATCTCCAGGGCTCTGCAGGGATCTAAAGGGCTCCGCAGGGATCTAAAGGGATCCTCAGGGATCTAAAGGGCTCTGCAGGGATCTAAAGGGCTCTGCAGGGATCTAAAGGGATCTAAAGGGATCTGCAGGGATCTAAAGGGATCCTCAAGGATCTAAAGGGATCCTCAGGATCTAAAGGGATCCTCAGGGATCTGAAGGTCTCTGCAGGGATCTAAAGGGCTGTGCAGGGCTCCCCGGGCTGGGATGGCTCACGGGGGGCTGCAGGCGCTGGGGCTGGGGGTGGCCCTGCTGGGCTGGGTGGCCCTGGTGGCCGCCACGGTCCTGCCCCAGTGGGAGACCCTGTCCCTGGTCGGGGGCACCATCATCACCGCCGTGGGCATCAGCCAGGGGCTGTGGATGAGCTGCAGCAGCCAGAGCACCGGGCAGCTGCAGTGCAAGGCCTACGACTCCCTCCTGGCGCTCGACGGTGGGTACGGGGGGCACCGGGGGGGGCACGGGCAAAGGGGGCACTGGGTGGGGCAGGGCAGCTCCAGGCCGAGGCCTCTGACCCCCTCCTGGCTCTCCCTGGTGGGTCCTGGGGGCAGGGAGGGGCAAGGAAGCTCCAGGGCAAGGTCTGTGACTCCCTCCCCGTGCTGCCCGGAGGGTACCGGGGGTTGTAGGCACTGGGGGGCAAGGGGGCAAAGGGGGCACTGGGAGGGGGCAGTGGGACAAGGGCAAGGGGGGGCTGTGGGGGCAGCTGCAGGGCAGGGTCTGCAGCTCCACACTGGTGCTGCATGGGGGGCGCTGGGGGGGCACTGGGGGGCAAAGAGGCTGCAGGGCAAAGCCTACAACTCCCTCCTGGCGCTCTCCAGGGGGCACTGGGGAGCACTGGGGGCACCAGAGGGGTCCCTGGGGCGCCTGGGGAGGGTCTCTGCTCTTGGATGTGGTTTGGAGTTGCTGGGGGCAGGAGTCTGGGGAGTCCCAGGGGGTGCTTCAGGATGCCAGGAGGGGTCCCGGGGGGGCGGGGGGGGGGCCGTGTTCCAGGCAGGGTGGGGCTGGGGTTTATTGCCCCCTCCCCACCCTCAGACTTTGCCCTTCCCTAGGCAGGGGTTGGGCCTGGCCACGCCCTCCTCCCTCCCTCCCCTCCCCCCTCGCTGAGATCCTTGGGGGGGGCATGAAGCTTGGGGGGAGTCCCCAAAGTGCTCTGACCTCTCCCTGCCCTCCCCAGCCCCCCCCTTGTGCCCCCCAAGCCCTGTCCCCCCCCCCGGCTCTGTTCCCTGAGGCCATCCCCGGTGGGGGGGGTGGGGTGGAGGGGGGGTGGGGGCGGGGGGGGACTTTGCCCCCGTGCGCGGGGGGGGGCCCTGGCCGCACCCCAAGAGCTCAGCAGTGACTCAGGGCCCCCCCCGGGGGGGGGACAGGTATCAGTGAAACCGAAAACGGCTCCTGGGGAACCCCCCCCGGGCCCCCCCCCGGCCTCTGGGACCCCCACCTAAGGACTTTGGGACCCCTCTGAGCCCCGGGACCCCGGAGACCCCTCCCCATGAGACCCTCCCCCGGGACCCCTGAGCCCTGGGACCCCCTACCCCTGAAAGCCCTATCCCTGAGACACCCCCGAGACCCTCCCCGTGAGACTCCTATCCCTGAGACCCCTCCCCCTGAGATCCCTCCCCCTGGGACCCCTGAGCACTGGGACCCCCACCCCTGAGACCCTCCCCCTGGGACCCCGCCCCTGGGACCTCTTCCCCTGAGACCCCTATCCCTGAGACCCCTCCCCCTGGCACCCCTGAGCCCTGGAACCCCTCCCCCTGGGACCCTGCCCCTGAGACCCCCGCCCCTGAGACCTCTGCCCCTGAGACCCCTCCCCCTGGCACCCCTGAGCCCTGGGACCCCTGAGCCTGGGACCCTGCCCCTGAGACCCCCGCCCCTGAGACCTCTGCCCCTGAGACCCCTACCCCTGGGACCCCTGAGCCCTGGGACCCTGCCCCTGAGACCCCGCCCCTAGGACCCCTATCCCTAAGACCCCTGAGCCCTGAGATCCCTGAGCCCCCACCCCTGGGACCTCCTACCCCTGAGATTCCCATCCCTGAGACCCCTCCCCCTAAGACCCTCCCCCTGGGACCCCTGAGCCCTGAGCCCTCTCCCCCTGAGACCCCTATCCCTAGGACCCCTATCCCTAAGTCCCCTGAGCCCTGAGATCCTGAGCCCCTGAGACCCCTATCCCTGGGCCCCCTACCCCTAACACCCTCCCCCTGGGACCCCTACCCCTGAGACCCCTGCCCCTTAGACCTCCTCCCCCTGAGACCCTCCCCCTGTGATCCCCTTCCCTGAGACCCCTACCCCTAGGCCCCCTGCCCCTGACACCTCCTGAGACCCCCATCCCTGGGACCTCCCCCTGAGACTCCTATCCCTGAGACCCCCATCTCCCCCTGAGACCCTGCCCCTGGGACCTCCTACCCCTGAGACCTCTCCCCCTGGGACCTCTCCCCCTGAGACCTCTGCCTCTGGGACCCCTCCCCCTGCCCCCTGCCTCCCCCGTGCCCCCCCGGCCCCCTGCAGGCGGCGCGGGCGCTGATGGTGGTGGCGGTGGTGCTGTGCCCCCTGCCCCCTGACGCCCCCTGCCCCCCCGTGCCCCCCAGGCCCCCTGCAGGCGGCGCGGGCGCTGATGGTGGTGGCGGTGGTGCTGTGCCCCCTGGCGCTGGGGCTGGCCGTGGCCGGCATGAAGTGCACCAAGTGCGGGGAGCAGCAGCCGCGGCGCAAGGCTCAGCTGGCAGCCTGCGCGGGGGGGCTCTTCCTGCTGGCCGGTGAGCGCCGACCCCCACCCCCCCCGCACCGAGGGGACCCCGGACCCCCTCCCCCCCTCCCCGGACCCCTCCCCAGCTCAAGGACCCCCAGCTGGGGGCCCCCACCCCGCCCCCCTTCCATCCCCCCAGCGCCCCCTGGAGCCCAAGGGGGAGCTGGAGATAAGGGGGGGGGGTGCGGGGGGGGCACTGGGGGGGTGAGTCGGGGGGGTTGATTATGGAGGGGGACCTCAGGGTGCTGAATTGGGGGTGGGGGGGTGGGGTCGGGGGGGTGGGGGTCTCGGGGTGCTGAATCGGGGTGGATGGGGTGGGGTCTCGGGGTGCTGAATCGGGGGTGGATGGGGTGGGGGTCTCGGGGTGCTGAATTGGGGGAGTGGATGGGGTGGGGGTCTCGGGGTGCTGAATTGGGGGAGTGGATGGGGTGGGGTCTCCGGGGTGCTGAATTGTGGGGTCGGATGGGGTGGGGGTCTCGGGGTGCCGCGGGGGGGGTCTCGGGGTGCTGAATCGGGGGGGTGGATGGGGTGGGGGTCTCGGGGTGCCGCGGGGGGGGTCTCGGGGTGCTGAATCGGGGGGGTTGGATGGGGTGGGGGTCTCGGGGTGCCGCGGGGGGGGTCTCGGGGTGCTGATGGGGGTCCCCCCCCAGGGCTGGCCGCGCTGATTGCCTGCTCCTGGTACGGCCACAGAATCATCTCCAACTTCTACAGCCCCCTGGTGCCTGTCAACTACAAGTGAGAGGCTGGGGGGGCCAGGGGGGTGGGGGCTCAGGGGGAGCTGGTTTTGGGGGCTCTGTGGGGCTGGTTCGGGGGCTCTGGGGGCTGGGTTTGGGGGACTCTGGGGGCTGGTTTAGGGGGTCTCTATGGGGCTAGCTTTGGGGGCTCTGGGGTCTGGGTTTGGGGGAGTCTCTATGGGGCTGGAGCTGGGGGCTCTGGGGGCTGGGTTTGGGGGCCTCTAGGAGCTGCTCTGGGAGGAGGTCTGTGGGGCTGCACTGGGGGCTCTGGGGGGCTGGTTTGGGGGGGCGCTGTGGGGTTGGTTCTGGGGGTTCTGGGGGCCTGGGTTTGGGGGGGGCTGCTCTGGGGGCTCTCGGGGTCTGGTTTGGGGAGGGCTCTGTGGGGCTGGTTTGGGGGGGGCTCTGGGTGGCTGCTCTGGGGGTCTCTCACCTCTCTGGGGGTCTCTCATCTCTCTGGGGGTCTCCCCCCCGCCGCGGGCAGGTTCGAGCTGGGTCCTGCGATCTTCGTGGGCTGGGCGGGGTCGGCGCTGGCGCTGCTGGGGGGGGGGATGCTGGCCTGCTCCTGCCCCCCCAAACAGAGCCGGGCCAGGGCCTACCCCACCCCCAAGACCCTCGCGACCAGGCCCCCCTCCAGCAGCCGCGAGTACGTCTGAGAGGAGACCCCTCCCACATCCACCCGCACCGGGGACCACAAGCAGCGCTGCGGGACCCCCAACCCCCCCACCCCCCACCCCCCCGCGGCGATGCTAGGCCCTGAGGCCTACCCCAGGCCTTGAAGAGGGGGGAGGGGGGTGCTGGGGGGCGCCGCGCGCCGCTCGCCTGTGATTTTGTACGCAATACAAAGTGGTTATTTTGTCCGTGATGTGTTTTAACCCTTGCCGGCCTCGCTTTGCGTCTGGGGGGGACCCCCTCGCCCTCACTCCCACCCCCCCAAAACCGCCCTCCCGCCGTCGCGGCTCAACATGGCGGCGCCGGCGGCCGTACGGTGGCGTCATCGCGCTGCGCCGCGCGGCAGCGGCTTCGGGCCGCGGGTGACGTCACCAAAGGCGCGGCCGCCCGTCCGCCCCAGAGGCGGCCACGCGCGGTTGCCGTACGGTGACGTCACGAAGCGGCGCCCGCCCGGGCCGCCTGCCGTACAGTGACGCTTCCCGGAGGCGCCGGCGATGCTTCAAGCGCTGGTGGCGGGCGGCGCCGAGGGGCTGCTCCTCGTCCGGGGTCCGGGCAAGGGGCTGCTGACGGGGCTGGAGGGGGTCGCGGTGGGGGCTGGAGGAGCTGCGGTGGGTGGGTGGGTGGGTGGGGGGTGGTCTGAGCGTGATGAGTGGCCGCATGTGGGGCTGGGGGCTGGAGGGGATTCTGGGGAGGGGTCTAGAGGGGCCGTGGTGGGTTTGGGGGGGGATGTCTGAGGGTGATCAGTGGCTCCATGGCAGCCTGGGGGCTGCTTTTGGGGGGGCTGTGAGGTGAAATGGGGGGGGCGGAGAAGCTGGTTGGGGAGGACCTGGAGGACCCTGCGGGGGGGCTTAGGTGCTGGGGGGGGGGGCTGCTCTCGAGGGTCTCTGGGGGGTTCTCACTGCCGCCCCCCTCCCCAGACTCCGTCGCCTGTGAGGGTCGCAGCCTCCTCCGAGCCTTCGCCGCCGCTGCCGCGCAGAGGTGGGGAGGGGGGCTCGGGGTGGGGGTGGGGATCAGTGGGGCTCAGCCTCCCCCCCTTAATTCTCCCCCACCCCCCAGGGCCGAGCGCGTCCTCGTGGTGCTCTTCGAGACCCCCCGGGAGCAGTTCGAGGCAGGGCTGAGCCCCGCAGTGAGGCAGCGGTGAGGATTCCCCCCCCGAGCCCCCTTTCCCACCCCCCCGGAACCCCCCCAAGCCCCCTCCTGACCACCCCCTCGCACCTTGTCCCCCTCCCACAGGCTCCAGTTCCGCGATGGCTTCTCGAACCCCCTGGGCTGGACGGGGCCGGACTCCGAGCTGCGGGCGGAGGAGTTTGGGGAGGGGGTGCTGGCGGCGGGGGGGGGGCCCCTGACGGTGGTGCTGGACTCTCTCAGTTGGCTTCTGCTGCGGCTGCCCCCCCCCCGCCTCTGCCAGACCCTGGGGGCCATGCTGCAGGGGACCCCCAAATCCGGTCTGAGCTTTGGGGGTACCCTTGGGATTGGGGGGAGGGGGCAGGGTTGACGCTGGGGTGCCAAGGGGGGAGGGGGGGACATAGACTGGGGGAGGGGGCGTCCAGATATTGAGGTCCCCTTGGGGGTGGGGTCTGGGGGGGCTCAGTGCAGGTTTGTGTTGCACAGGGAAGGGGGCAGGGGAGGTGCAGGGGGGGCCTGGATTACAGGGGGGCCCTGGAAGGGATTTTTGGGGTGAGTCCCCCCCCCCTCAAGACCCCTTTTGTGCCCCCCCAGGCCCGGGCCCCCCCCGGCTGGTGGCGCTGCTGCACGAGGAGCTGCACCCCCCCGGGCTGCTGCGGGCGCTGGGGGCCATGGCCAGCACCCAGCTCGTCCTGGGGGGGTCCCCCCGGCCCGGCCCAGGCGCCCCCAGACTGGTCACCATCCTCAGCCGCCCCCGCAGGGGGGGAGGGGGCACCAGAAAGGTTGGTGCTGGGAGGGGGGGAGGGGGCACCCCCTCATGTGGCCCCCACAGGTTAAACCTTCCTCCCCCCTCCCCCTCCAGGATGAGACCTTCACCCTCCTCTCCGACGGCTCCCTGGGGGCGCCCCCCCCCGAAACCCCGCAGGAGCAGGGGGGGAGCAGCCCCCCCTTGGGCACCCCCCGGCTGCCTGCAGCCCCCCCGGGCCTGGGGGGGGTCACCTTCCGCCTGGGGCTGTCGGCGGCCGAGCGGGCGGCACGCGCGGCCCTGCCCCCCCCGTACCAGTGAGTGTGGGGACCCCAGCGCCCCCTCCCAGCACCCCCACCCCCAAGGGACCCCCAGTAACCTTCCCCCCACCCCCCCCCAGGAAAGCGATCCTGCTGCAGCGCCCCGGGACCATCCCCTGCCCCCCGGAACCCCTCGAGGATGAAGACCCTGAGGACCCTGACGACGACCTGGACGTGTGACCCCCCCCGGGATCACTGCGGGACCCCAATAAAGCTGCAGCCGCCGCCCCTGGCCTCTTGTGGTTGATTGGTGTTGGGGGGAGGGGGTCGCAGCCGAATTGGGTGGGTTGAGAGCATCTCCGGACGCTTGGGACCCCCATCCGCTGCCCCCCTCCCTGCCCCCCCAGCGCGGGGCTTGGGAGCCGCCGGGATCGGGGCTGGAGGGCACAGGGAGCCGGGGCGGGCGCGGGGGCGGCGAGGCCACGCCCACGCCGTGAGCCACAGCCACGCCCCCGGCGCTGTCGATCCCGGCTGCTGCCACGCCCCCCGCCGTAAACCACGCCCCCGGCGCCGTCCGATCGCTCCGCCGCTACGCCCCCGCCGTAAACCACGCCCCCTGCTACGGTCACGCCTCCCGGGAGGCCACGCCCCCCGTGTGAAGGCCACGCCTCCCCGGCCTGCTGGCAGCGGGGCAGCCCCGTGCCCCGGAAGTGCTCTGCCCGGAAGTGACCCCGCCGCGGAGAGCGCGGCGGGAGGGGCCGGGCGGGAGCGCGATGGCGGCCACCGGGAGAAGCCGGCGGTAACGGCACAGCTCCAGCGAGGCTCCCCGCGGTCCTGCAGCACCGGGAGCTCCTTCTCCGGGACCGTCTCTGCCGCGCCTCGCCGGGGCCGGCGCCGCCGCCGCCGCCTTCTCCGGGGGCCTCTCCCGGAGCCTCCGTCGCTGTCTGCCGACACCGGAGCGGATTCCCCCGGGCCGGCGGCTGCAGCGGGGCCGGGGGTCCCGGGGCCGGCCCGGGGCTGGGGTGGCCGCCGCCGCCCCCGGGGAGGGGGGAGCGAAGCTGGCGGAGCTGGGCCGGGCGGGGGGCGGCGGCGGCGGGGCCGGAGCCGGTGCCGGGATGATGCGGACCCAGTGCCTGCTGGGGCTCCGCACCTTCGTGGCCTTCACCACTAAGCTCTGGAGCTTCCTCCTCTACATGCTGCGGCGGCAGGTCCGCACCGTGAGTACCGGGACCCGGGGGCCCGCACCGTGAGTACCGGGGGGGAGGGGGCGGGGGAGGCGCCGGCAGCACCGGGACGTGGCGAGAGAGGCAAACTCCTAAGGAGCTTCTCGGTTCCCCTTACTCTTACTTCCTCGCGGGGAGGCTGGGAGCTGCCCCGTTGGTACCGGCGGCGGGGCCGGTGGGGACGATTCGGGTGCTCGGGACCCGGTTTTGGGCTCTGTTTCCCCACCGAGTGCCCTCCGCTTTATCCTTGGCGGGGGGAAGGGACACCGGCTCCGGGTCTTCCCGGTCGGAACTCGGGGTCACAGCGCCCGTGCCCCCCTCCGGTGTTGGCCGGGCGGGGGGGGGCGGTGACGAGGCGCAGCAGGTGACCGGATTAATTTAGCCCGGGGCGGGGGGGGGACACACACGAGGTCCCCTCCCGGGGCTCGGTGCCAGCGGCGGGGCCGGTGCCAGGCTCCCGGGGCGGGGGGCTGGGCGCTTGGGGCTATTTTCGGTATTGCCGCCGCAAGGGGGAGGGAGGGGGAGGAGGCAGCGGTGAAGGAGGAGGAGGGGGAACAGGAGAGCCTCGGGAGGGGGTTAAGGGAGCCGGGAGGGGTCTGGGGGTGTCCCCCGCGGTCGGGGAGGGCTCTGAGTGTGTCCCCCCTCAGGTGATCCAGTACCAGACTGTGCGCTACGACATCCTGCCCCTGTCCCCCGTGTCCAGGAACCGCCTCAGTGAGCCCCCGGGGGGGGCCTGGAGTGGGGAGGGGGGGCCCTTAAAATGGGGAGGGGGAGAGCCTAAAGCTGGGAGGGGGATGAGGAGGGGGAGCCCTTAAATTGGGGAGGGGGCTGGGGAGAAGGATGGGGAGAGGGAGCACTTGGAATGGGGGTGACTGTGTAAGGGGGAGGGGGGTGAGAAAGGAGAGCCCTTAGAATGGGGAGGGGGGGAAGGGGAGCTCCTAAACTGGGGGGAGGGGAAGCCCTTAGGGTTGGGGTGGGGGGTTTAGGGGACCCCTGTGTGTGCCCCCCCTCCAGACCAGGTGAAGAGGAAGATCCTGGTGCTGGATCTGGATGAGACCCTGATCCACTCCCACCACGACGGAGTCCTGCGGCCCACCGTGCGCCCCGGGACCCCCCCAGACTTCATCCTCAAGGTGGGGTCCTGGGGATCGGTTTGGGGGTCCTGGGGGGGAGTTTGAGGTCTTAAGGGCAGGATCTGGAAGCCTGAGGTGGAGTTTGGGGGTCCTGGGGGGATCAGCCTCTGGTCTCCCTGGGCTGCACTTTGGTTCCCTTGGGTGGGGTTTTGGTCCTCCCCCAGCTCCCATTGTGGGGTCCCCAGGCTGATCCCTTTGGGGGTCCCCAGGGTGGTCCATTTGGGGGTCCCCAGGCTGACCCCTCCTGGGGGTCCCCCTGCTCAGAACTGGGGCTCCCCCTTTCCCCTGCTGCCTCCAGATCCCCAGGATCAGACTTTGCTCACCCCTGGGTGGGGTTTTGGGGCTCCCCCCACTCCCACTGTGGGGGTCCCCAGGCTGATCCCTTTGGGGGTCCCTCAGGTTGGTCCATTTGGGGGTCCCCAGGCTGACCCCTCCTGGGGGTCCCCCTGCTCAGAACTGGGGCTCCCCCTTTCGCCTGCTGTCTCCACATCCCCAAGATCAGACTTTGCTCACCCCTGGGGGGGGTGTTGGGGCTCCCCCAGCTCCCACTTCGGGGCTCCCCATGCCGAGGGGGGCTGGGGGGGGTCCCCGTGCTGACCACTTTTGGGGGGGGTGGGTGTGTCCCCCCCAGGTGGTGATCGACAAGCACCCTGTGCGCTTCTTCGTGCACAAGCGACCCCACGTCGACTTCTTCCTGGAGGTGGTGAGTGAGACCCCCCCTAACCCCCCAGCCCCCGCTGCAGCCCCTCGGGGGGGGCCTGGGGGGCAGCCCACGAGCCGGCTGTGCCCCCCCCAGGTGAGCCAGTGGTACGAGCTGGTGGTGTTCACGGCCAGCATGGAGATCTACGGCTGCGCCGTGGCCGACAAGCTGGACAACAACCGCAGCATCCTCAGCCGCCGCTACTACCGCCAGGTGGGCGGGGCCCGGGGGGGGTGGGGCCCGGGGGGTGGGCGGGGCCAACCCTGTCAGGGTTGGGAGTGGGGGAAAGGCCATGGGGAGAGAGAGAGGAAAGGGGAGGGAGGTGGGGACATGGCTTGCTGGAGGGGGCGGGGCTGGAGGGGGTGAAGCCTGCACCAGGATAGGGCCAATACAGACAGGGAGTAGGCGAGGGGGCGGGGCTTGGGAGGTGCAGGCATGAGCTGGGGGCGTGGTCTAGTGGGGGTGGGTGGAGCCAAGCAGGTGCCTTGGCTGCTGGAGCCCCCTTGCCCCTGTCCCTCATTGGCTGCTGGGCGTTCTCCTCTGTCCCTCATTGGCTGCTGCTGCTGCCCGAGCCCCTCATTGGCTGCTGGGCGCCTCCCTGAGCCTCATTGGCTGTGGGGCCCCTCCCTGCCCCTCATTGGCTGCTGAGCTCCTGCTCCACTTCCCCCCTCTCCCAGCTGCCCTGTGGGCCGAGCTCAAACCCCTCAGTGGGTGTGTCCCCGCAGGGAGGGGGTGTGCACATTGGCCCGGGGAGGGGGGAGGGGGCGTGTCCCAGCGGTGACCCCGCCACCCCAGCACTGCACACTAGCGCTGAATAGGAGGGGGCGTGGCTTGCTGGAGGGGGTGGAGCTTGTCCCAAGTAGAGTTATGAGTGGGGGAAAGGGAACAGAGAGAGGAAGGACGAAGGAGGTGGAGGCGGAGTTGAATGGGAGGGGGCGTGGCTTGAGGTGGAGCTGAATGCAGTGGGTGTGGCTTGGGGAAGGGGGTGGAGCTTGTCCCAGGTAGGGTTAGGAGTGGGGGGGACTGGGAGTGGAGAGGAAGGAAAGGGACCTGGGGGTGCAGCTCCATGGGGGAAGTGGAGCTGAATGGCAGTGGGTGTGGCTTGCTGGTGGGGGAGGATGGTGGGTTAGGAGTGGGGGGAGCTGGAGAGGAAGGAAAGGGATGGCAGCTCCATGGGGGGGGGATGGTGGCTTGGAGTGGAGCTGAATGGCAGTGGGTGTGGCTTGCTGGTGGGGGAGGAGTTTGCCCCAGGTAGGGTTAGGAGGGGGGGAAAAGGGAACAGAGAGAGAGAGGAAGGGGGAGGGAGGTGGGGGCAGAGCTGAATGGGAGGGGGCATGGCTTGCTGGAGAGGGAGGAGCTTGCCCCAGGTAGGGTCAGGAGTGGGGGAAAGGGAACGGAGAGGGAGATTGGGGTGGAGCTTAATGGGAGGGGGTGGGGCTTACTGGAGGGGGTGGAGCCTGCCTTCAGTGGGGCCAATAGCGAGTGGGAGTGGACAAGGATGGAAGGGGTGGAGTTGGGGGTGGAGACTGATGGAAGGGGGTGTGACTTAGGGTGGAGCTGAATGGCAGTGGGTGTGGCTTGCTGATGGGGGTGGAGGGGGTGGAGCTTGCCCCAGATAGGGTCAGGAGGGGTTGGGAGTGGAGAGAGGAAAGGAGAGAGATGGGAGTGGAGCTCTGTGGGAATGGGCGTGGCTTGAGGGGGTGTGGGTTGTTGAGGGGGCGGGGCTTGCAGGGGGGTGGGGCTGGGGAGTGTGAAGGTGCCCTAGGTAGGATTGGGAGTGAAAGAAAGGGAGAGGAGAAGAAGAAAGAAGTGGAGCTGAGAAAGTTTAATGATAATGGGTGGGGCTTGAGGGGGTGGAGCTTGTTGAGGGGGTGGGGCTTGCCAGGGTAGAGTGGGTGGAGCTTGAGGCCAGGTGGGGTCAGTAGGGTTGGGAAAAAGGAGAGGAGAAAGAAGAAGAGGGATGTGGGAGTGGGGCTTAATGGCAGTGGGAGTGGCTTGAGGTGGGTGGGGCTTGCTGGAGGGGGTGGAGCCTGCCCCAGAGGTAAAGTCAGGAGGGGTTGGGAGTGGAGGAAGATGCAGTGGTGGAGCTGGGGGTGGAGCTTGCTGGAGGGGGTTGGGCCTGAGGGGGTGAAGCCTGCCCCAGGATAGGGCCAATATGGACAGGATGTAGGCTAGGGGGCGGGGCTTGGGAGGTGCAGGCATGAGCTGGGGGCGTGGTCTAGTGGGGGTGGGTGGAGCCAAGCAGGTGCCTTGGCTGCTGGAGCCCCCTTGCCCCTGCCCCTCACTGGCTGCTGGGTGCCTCCTGGAGCCTCATTGGCTGCTGGGCATTCCCCTCTGTCCCTCATTGGCTGCTGGATGCCTCCCGGAGTCTCATTGGCTGCTGGGCATTCCCCTCTGCCCCTCATTGGCTGCTGGGCATTCCCCTCTGTCCCTCATTGGCTGCTGGATGCCTCCCGGAGTCTCATTGGCTGCTGGGCATTCCCCTCTGCCCCTCATTGGCTGCTGGGCATTCCTCTCTGTCCCTCATTGTCTGCTGGGTGCCTCCTGGAGCCTCATTGGCTGCTGGGCATTCCCCTCTGCCCCTCACTGGCTGCAGCTGCTCTCCAAGCCCCTCATTGGCTGCGGGGCCCCTCCCTGCCCCTCATTGGCTGCTGAGCTCCTGCTCCGCTTCCCCTCTCCCCCAGCCGCCCTGTGGGCAGCGCCCAAACCCCTGGGGGCGGAGCTCAAGCCCCTCAGTGGGCGTGTCCCCGCGGGGAGGGGGCATGCCCATTGGCCCGGGGATGCGGGAGGGGGCGTGTCCTAGCGGTGGCCCCGCCCCCCTCAGCACTGCACCCTGGAGCTGGGCAGCTACATCAAGGACCTGTCGGTGGTGCACGGCGACCTCTCCAGCATCGTCATCCTCGACAACTCCCCCGGGGCCTACCGCAGCCACCCAGGTGAGACCCCACCAGGACCCCCCCTGGGACCCCCCTCAGCTCCCCCAGGCCCCTCACAGCCCCCTCCCCCCCTTCTGCCCCTCCCCAGACAACGCCATCCCCATCAAGTCCTGGTTCAGCGACCCCAGCGACACCGCGCTGCTCAACCTGCTGCCCATGCTGGATGCCCTCAGGTCAGCAGGGGGCGCTGGGGGGGCGGGGAGGAGGCAGGGTGAGGGGTGGGCTCCAAGGGGGTAGGGAAAGGGAGAATGGAGGGGGGAGGGCAGGGGAAGAGGGAAAGGGGCTGGGGGGTGCTGAGAGGGGACGGTAGGGGAGACACAAGGGAGGGTTTGGAGGAGCAGAAAGACTTTGAGGGGGACAGAGAAGGGTTGGGGGGCACAGAGGGGAGACTGGGGGCAGAGGGGGAAACTGGGGGACACAGAAGGGCCTGGGGGCACAGGGGTTTGGGGGTCACAGGGAGGGCTGGGGGACCACAGAGGTTTTCACAGGGGGGCTGGGGGCACACAGGGGAATCTGGGGGTCACAGGGAGGGCTGGGGGCACACAGGGAGTCTGGGGGTCACAGGGAGGGTTGGGGGCACACAGGAGGGGCTGAGGGGGCACAGGGAGGGGTCACAGGGAGGGTTGGGGGCACACAGGAGGGGCTGAGGGGGCACAGGGAGGGGTCACAGGGAGGGTTGGGGGCACACAGGAGGGGCTGGGGGGACACAGGGGTTTGGGGGTCACAGAGGAGGGTCTGGGGGGGCACAGGGAAGGGGTCTGGGGCGGCTGTCCCAGAAGGGTTTGGGAGTGCCTAGGAGGAAGCCCTTGGGGGTAAGGGGACACAGAAGGGGAAATAGGGTCGGGGGGGGGGGGGGTCCTGGAATTTGGGTGGGGGTCCTGGCTGTTTGGGGGAGGGGGGGTCATGGCATTTGGGGGGGTGCCAGAGCAGCTCTTTAAGCCCCCCTCCCGCCCCCTTGTGCCCCCTCCCCAGGTTCACAGCCGACGTCCGCTCGGTGCTGAGCCGCAACCTGCACCAGCACCGCCTGTGGTGACAGCAGCCCCCCCCCCGGGGACGGGGACCCCCCCTCAAGGACCGGGGACCCCCCCCCAGGACCGAGCCAGCGCCAGGGGGGTGCCCCCCGCCCTGCAGAGCACAGAGGGACTGCGCCAGCACCGCGGGGACCCCCCCCAGGAGCCCCCCAGAGAGGGAAGGACTCTGAGCCCCGAGCTGGGGAGGGGGCTGAAGATGCTTCCCTTTATCAGAGGGGGGGTGGTCTTACTGGGGGGGGGAAAGTGGGGTGAGATGACCTCCCCCCCCCCCAAAGCAGACAAATGGACATGGACAGATGCCCCCCCCACGATGCAGCCCCCCTCCTTCCCCCCCCCCCGTTTTTAAACAACCTGGGTCCCACCCCTGGCTCCTCCCTCTTTGTGCTTTGGGGTCCTGGGCCTGGGGGGGGCGGCTGAGACCCCCAGTGAGGATTTGGGGGGGGGGATGTGGGTTTGTGCCTCACTTTGAGACCCTCCCCCAACCCTGCTTTGTGGGGGTGTGTGCCCCAACTTGAGCCCCCCCTCCCCAGCCGTGCTCTAGGGGGGGGCTGAGCCCCCCAGCCCTGCTCTGGGGAGCTCTAAGCCCCCAACCCTGTTTTGGACGGGGGGGTCTGAGGCCCCCACCCCTGGTTTTGGGGGGTGAGGTGCCTTTGCCCCCCTCCCCAACTTTGAATGGTGGATGTCTGACCCCCAACCCTGTTTGGTTTTGGGGGGTGGGGGTGGTCTGGACCCTCCAAACATCTTTTGGGGGGGGTAGGTGGGAGGGGCTGTGCTCTCCCCCTGCTCTATTTCAGGGTGTCCACAGCAAGGTGTGGGGGAGGAAGAGCTTGTGCCACCCCCCCCCAGCCCCTCCTCCCGCGGGGGTCTGTGGGTCTGTGCCTCCCAGCTCTGTGTTGTGGGGTCCCCGGGGGTTGTCTTTGCCACCCCAACTTTGTGTTTCGGGGTCCCCTGTTCGTGCCCGGGGCGGGTTGGGGTCTCCCGCGGCCCCCCGCCGGTGCTTTGGGTTCCCCCCAGGGGCTCCCTTTGGGCTCCTCCGGGGCTGCTTTCCCCGCCCCCAGCAATGGTCGCGCCCGCCTTGGCCCCGCCCATCCTCGCCCTGGGCGCCCCCCCCTCGCGTGAGTCACGTGGTCTCTGTTTACCTCGCGGCCCCGCCCGCCACGTGACTCCCCCTCCCCCCCTCGCGGTGACGTCAGTCACATGACCGAGCCTCAGCACAGCCGCGGATCCTTCCGCCGCGCCACCGCCCGCTCCCTTTCCGCCTCTCCCATCCCCTCCTCGGGGCCAACCCCGCCGCCCCCGGCCGGCCCCCACCGCCCCCGGCAAGCGGCCCGGACGGAGGCCGAGTGCCCTGCGCCGTTTGCGTAGAGCCGCGGGGGCCGAGCGCGGCGGGCGCCGTTCGGCACCGCGCAAGCGCCACGTAACCTCCGCCGGCGCTTACGCAGCTTGCGCAGCGGCTGCGCTCCAGCCGCGCGGGCGCTACGCCCTTCGCGCGGGCGGCACGCCGCTGGCGCAGGCGCGGTCGCGGCTCCCCGCGGCCTCGGGGCGGCGGCCGCTACGCCGCTTGCGTGGCGCTGCGCTGTTGGCGTGGTGGCCGCGGCGCTGCTGCCGCCGCCGTATCCGTGCGCCGCGCACGCACCCTCCGCTCCCGGGCACCCCTCCCCCCCCTCCCCCCCCTTCTCTTCGCCGCCGCCGTCCCGGCCCCGACCAGGCCTCGGCGGCCCCCGGTGCCCTGCCCGGCCATGAAGTTCCTGTACAAGGAGGAGCATCCGTTCGAGAAGCGCCGCTGCGAGGGCGAAAAGATCCGCAAGAAGTACCCGGACCGCGTCCCGGTGAGGCCCCCGGGGACCCCCGAGCCGCCCCCAGACCCCTGCTCTGCGCCGCGGCAGCCCCCGCAGCCGGCTCGCGACCCCCACCCCGGGGTTTCCCGGGACCGTCAAGGACCTTCCTCCCCCCTCCGCCCGCCCCGCGGCAGCGCTGAAGCCTTTAGAGCCCTGCGGGGATCCCTGGGGGCTGCTCGGGACCCACCGAGACCCCTCCCGGGAGCGCCCGAGGAGCTGCCGCCGAGGCCTGGGGACCCTCCCCGGGGGAACCTTTCAGGATCCCCTGGGACCCTCCCGAATCCCCCTGGGGTTGTTTGGAGATCCCTGGGGGACCCCCCCAGAGCTGTTTGGGGATCCCCCAGGGCTACACCGAGAACTCCCCCCCCCCCCCGCCCCCAGGAGCTTGCGGGACCCCCACCCTGCGGGCTGTGTGTCCCCCACCCTCCCCCGTGACAGCCTCTCCCCTCCGGCTGACGTCGCTCCTCAGCACTTCCCCTCCCTGTCCGCAGGGCTGGGGAAGGGACCCTGGAGACGGCGGGGGGGGGGGGGGGGGCTACATTCTCCTAATTGTGGGCGGGGGTCCCCACACCCAATCCCCCTCCCCCGATCCCCCTCAGGTCATTGTGGAGAAGGCTCCGAAGGCTCGGATCGGGGACCTGGACAAGAAGAAGTATTTGGTGCCCTCGGACCTGACAGGTTAGGGGCGGGGGGAGGGTGGGAGTCGGAGGGGGGGCGAGGGTCGGGCGGGGTGGGGGTCTCCTGCCCAGCCCCTCACGGTGCGCTCCCCCTCCTCCCCCTCCCCCCCCCTCCAGTGGGTCAGTTTTATTTCCTGATCCGGAAGCGAATCCACCTGCGAGCCGAGGACGCTCTCTTCTTCTTCGTCAACAACGTCATCCCCCCGACCTCCGCCACCATGGGGCAGCTCTACCAGGTGCGGGCCGCCGCCAGGGGGCGCTGCAGCGCGGCGGGGGGGGATCGGGGGAGGAGGGGGCGCCGGAGGGAAGTGGAGCTGGAGAAGGTTTAGGGAGACTGAGAAGGAGAGGAAGTGGAATGGGGGGGAATGAGGGGGCGGTGGGGCTCGGGGGTGCTGGAAGGGTTGGGGGAAGGGCGGGGGTCACACGTTTGGGGCTGGGGGAAGCATTAGCAACCTGTGGGGGCTTTAGGGACAGCTTCGGGGTCTGGGGAGGGATTCTGGGGGGCTTTGGGGAGTGTCCGGGAGGGAGGTTGGGTTGTTGGGGGGTCTGGGGGAGGGAGCTCGGGGGGCTTCTGGGGCGCCCTGGGCCGGGGGGAGCGGGGGCTGGGGAGAGACCTGTGGGGTCCCGGCTCGCGGGGGGGGCGGGGGAGGGATGGTCGAAGAGCATCAGGCTGGGGTGGGCTGCGGGAAAGGTTACTGGGGAGGGGGCTGCGGCTGCCCGGGGGGTGCCTGGCAGCTCCCCCCCCCCCGGTGCCACCCTGCCGACCTCCGGCGCCCCTCCCCCGCCCCGCAGGAGCACCACGAGGAGGACTTCTTCCTGTACATTGCCTACAGCGACGAAAGCGTCTACGGGGCCTGAGCCCCGCCCCCTCCCCCCGCCCCCGCCGCCCCGGGCCCGCCCCGGGGTCCCCTGACCCCTTCCCCGGACCCCGCCAGGGCCCCGCGGCCTCAATAAACGCAACGGAGCCGCCGCTGCCGGAAGTGCTTTGCGGGCGCGGGGGGGGGGAAGGACTACGGCTCCCGGCGTGCACCGCGCGGGGCGCGGCCTGGCTGCCAGCCTGCGCGCGCGGGGAGCGGGCGGGGGGCAGGGCCGGGCAGCGCCGGGGGCGGGGCCGGCGCATGCTCGCTGTCCGCGGGGGGCGGGGCCGGCGGGCGGGGGCGGGGCCGGGGGCGGTGCGGGGCTGAGGCGGCACCGGACGGGAGCCACGGACGGAGCCGGGGCCCGACCCCGTCGCGGGGCCGCCGCCATGGCCGAGCCCGGCCCCGGAGGTACCGGAGAGGAGGGGGTGGGGCTTGGGGAGGGGAGGGGAAGCGGGGCCGCAGCACCGGGAGGCGTCCGCGGTACCGGCGGTGCCGGCACCGGACGGGGTGGGGGAAGCACCGGGAGCGCCGGTACCGGGCGAGGGAGGGGAGCGGCGGGAGCCGAGTGCTGAAGAGGCGCTGCTGGAGCGCTGGAATTGCCGGTACCGGAGGCGACGGGAGAGGCGGAGTGCCGGGAGGACCGGCACCGGAGGGGGGCGCGGGGGGGGAGGGGGGGGTTGTTGACCGGCACTTGGCGGGGGGGGGGGCATGAGGGGCACCGGGAGCGGCACCGGCGGAGAGGGAGTGGAAGCGGAGCAAGGAGGAGCGTCGGTACTGGCGGGAAGCGGAGCACCGGGGGCGGCGGGAGCGGGAGAGGAGAGCAGAGAGCACCGGGCGGGTACCGGGGCGCTGAGAGTGCCGGTACCGAGGGAAACCGGAGAGAGAGGAGTGCTGGCACCGCGGGGGCACACAGGAGGGGGGAAAGGGAGCACCGGGAGCGGAGGACGCGGGGAGCGGAGCGGAGGGACCGGGGCGGCGGGGGGGGGGACGGACGGAGGGACGCAAGAGCAGAGGCCAATACAAAGGGGAACCGAAGTACCGGGGAAGGGGCGAGCAGAGGCGGAGCAGCCGGGGGACCCAGAGAACCGGAGAGGGCAGCGAGAGGGGGGAGCGGAGTCACCGGGAGCGCGGGGGAGCCGGGGAAGCCGAGGGGAGCGGGAGCACCGGCGGAGAGAGAAAGAGAAGCGGGATTGCCCGGGGCGGGGGGGAAGGGGGCGCGGGAGTACCGGGAGCGCCTTCAGCGGGCGGGGGTCACCGGGAGGGAGGGAGGAGCGGCAACTGCGACGGCAGGGAGCGGGAGCGCCGGCACGGGGGGGCACGGAGCGGCTGGTCGGGGTTTACCGGGGCGCCCGGCGGGGGATGGGGGGGAACCGGGAGTGCCCGCGCAGGGAAGGGGGGAGGGGAGGGAAAAGCGTGGCCGGGAGCGAGGTCCCGGGACTGGGCGACCAAGGGAGGGGAGGGGGGGAAGAACCGGAGCACCGGGACCGTCCCCGGCGCACACAAGGGGGGCGGAGGGATGAGAACCGGAGCGTAGCCGGGGAGGGGGGGGGCGGGGAGGGGGCTCCGGGACCGGCAACAGCCGGCAGCGTGGGGGAGGGTTAGAAGGGGAGGGTCGAGGGGGGGGGGGGAACAGCCCAGTCCCGGGGCAGCCGCGCCCTCAGCTGCCGGTACCGGCTGAGGCGGGGCGGGGGGGGGAGGGGGCTGCCTCGGTAGCTTTGCTCTCTCCGCGGGGCTCTCGGTGCCGCCGGCCCCGGTGCGATCCCCCCGCCCCCTCCTCTCCTTTTTCGCAGACCCCCTCCCGAGCTTGAAGGCGGAGACGCAGGTAAGGGGGGAGGGGAGTTACCGGGCGTTACCGGAGGGGGAGGGGGGCAGGGGGATCCCCGTGGGTTGGGAGCACCCCCCCGGACATTCCCCCCCCCCTCCCCCCACCCCCGGTCCCACCCCTCGCTGGCTCGGACGGGCGGGACCGCTCTGGGCTCCTCCCGCCGCGGTTTAACCCGCGCGGAGCCGGTACCGGGGGCTGGGGGGGAGCAGGGGGTGTACCCGGGGCTGGGGGGAGGGGGTCCCGGTGCTCACAGCTCCTCCGACCCCTCCCCCGGTACCCCGCAGCCCCCCGAGAAGCGGCGGCGGACGATCGAAGACTTCAATAAGTTCTGCAGCTTTGTCCTGGCCTACGCCGGTTACATCCCGGCGGCCGCCGAGGTGAGCAGCGGGGCGCGGGGAGCACCGGGAGGGACCGGGAGGGGCACCGGGGGTGAACCGGGAGGTCCCGGAGGGAACAACGAGGCGCCGGGGGGGGGAACTGGGAGGTACCGGAAGAACACCTGGAGACACTGGAGGGGGACGAGGAAGCACCGGGGCGGCCTGGGAGGCACCGGAGGGAGCTGGGAGGTACCGGGGGGGAGGGGGGGTCGCCGAGGGCGAAACCGGAGGGAACCGGGGAGGCCCTAGGGGGACGCGGGTGGCACCGGGGGGTGTGGGTGGGCACCGGCAGGCTCGCGGCAGGCCTCGGGAATGCCGCTGCCCCTTGCTCGGTGTCCCCAAAGCCTCCGGGGGCCGCGCGGGAGCTCAGCCGCCGCCGCCCCAACCCCCTCTTGCGGCGGCGCCTCCAGTTCCCGGCGGGCCCTGCGGCGGGCCCCGCCCCTCTCCCCGTGCGCGGGCCAATGGGGCCGCTCGGGGGGCGTGGCGCGGCGCTAAGCCTCTCCTCCGCGGCGCGGGGGCTGCTGGGAGCCGCGGGCAGGACCTACAGCTCCCGGCGCGCCCCGCGCGGCGGCGCCATCTTGGCGCGGGGGGTGCCGGGAAATGAAGTGGCGGCGGGAGCCGGGGGCCGCTCCGGGGCTAACGGGGGAGGGGTGGGGGGGTCGCGGCGGGCCTGCGGCGCCCCGGGGCTTCTCCGGCGCAGCGGGGCGGGGGTCTCCGGCTCCCCTCAGCCTCCCTTCCTGCCGTGCAGGAGAGCGCGTGGCCGGCGTCAGGCCCCAGCTCGCCGCTGGGCCCCGGGCGGGCGGAGGCGGCGGAGGGTTGGGGCTCGGCCCCCGCCGCGCTCCGCACCATCGAGACCTTCGTCCGCAAGGCCAAGTCGTCCAAGAAGCGGGGGCTGGGCCGCCTGGCCCCCCCCGAGCCGGCGCTGCTCGACAAGATGCGGCTCAAGGACTCCCTCTTCGACCTGCCCCCCCCGCCCGGCGCCCACCCCCCGGCCCCCGGCGCCCCCCCGAACCGCCGCCGCGAGCGGAGGAACCGGCGAGGCGGGGGCGGAGAGACGGCGGGGCCGCGGGGGGGGCGGGGGGAGCCGCGGGCCCGCATCAAAAAGAGCAAAAAGCGGCGGTGGAAGAAAGGGGAGCGGGAGGGGGGCGGCCGGGGGTCCCCCAGCGACTCGGACTCGGAGGAGGAACCCAGCTCCCCCCGGCCCCGCCGCCGCTCCCCCCCCCGCCGCCGCCGCCGGCCCCACCGGAAATGGCGGGGGGTGGGGGGGCGCTGGCGGGGGGGGGTAAATTGGGGGTGGGGGGCGTCAAGGAGGGGGGCAGCACCGAGACCAGCAGGGACGGCGACGGCGACGGCAGCTCCAGCGAGGGGGAGGCGCCGGTGATGGACGAGGACATCATGGTGGAGTCCGGTGAGGGCGCCCGGGGGGGGCTCGCTTCGGGGCTGGGGGCTTCGGGAGGGCTGGGGACGACCCCTGAGCTGTTTCTCCTGCACCTCTGGGGGTCCTTCTTTCTGCCCCCCCAGGACACAGTCTCTGGGTCCTGATCCTGTGCCTGGAGCCCTTCCCGGAGCTGTGGCTCTTGGGGCCCTCTGCTGCTTTCGGGGCTCCCTTTACCCGGGGCTGATTTTGGGGGAGCCTCTGGCCGCCTCTCCCCCACTTTTTGGGGCCCCTCTGGCGCCCCCCAGGACGCAGCTCCCGGGTGCTGCTGCTCTGCCCTGTGCCAGCAGCCTCCGGGGGGCTCTGTGGTTCCCCTCAGCTCTTTCTCTCTCTTTTTTTGCTGCTTGATCTCCTTCTGCCTTTGGGGTTCCCTTTAGCTGACTCTCTTCTTCTTTCGGGGTGCCCCCTAACCCACTCCCCCCCGTTTGGGACCCCCTCTGCTGCCCCCCAGGGCGCAGCTCCTGCTGCTCTGCCCCTGCCAGCAGCCCCCCTCGGGGCTGTGCCTTTGTGCTTCGCCGCCGGCTTTCAGAGCTTCCCTTCCCCTCCCCTCCCTTTGGGGTCGTGTCCCCCCCCTCCCCCTTTAACCCCCTCTTCCCCGCCCCTCCGGGGCCCCTCTGCTGCCCCCTAGGGGACGACTCCTGGGACCTGATCACCTGCTACTGCCAGAAGCCCTTCGCGGGGCGGCCGATGATTGAGTGCAGCCAGTGCGGGACCTGGATCCACCTCTCCTGCGCCAAGGTGAAGAAGAACAACGTCCCTGACGTCTTCTACTGCCAGAAGTGCCGCGAGGGGGGGGCCCGCAGAGCCCCCCCCGCCCCCCCACGACCCGCTGCTGGGGAGCCCTGACCCCCCCCTCCCCCCCCAAAACCCTCTCCCCCCTTCCCCGGGTACCTCTTTCCCTCCCGTCCCTCCCAGCTGGCAGCAAGGGGAGAGGGTTTGGGGGAGACACACACACACACACCCCCCCCCGTGTGGAAAAGGGGCTGGGGTCTCTCGTAGAGAAGGTTTTTGGGGCCCCCCCCCGAATTAATGGGGGGTTGGGGGTCTCTCACCCTCGGTTCAGGAGGGTTTGGGGGGGGGGTGGTGGTCCTGGGACTCCGTGGTAGAGGTTTGGGAGACCCCTCCCCGTTAAAAGGGTCTGGGGGTGGCCTCAGATGTAGAAGGTTTTGGGGAACCCCTCCCCTCGAATTAGTGGGGGATTGGTGGGGGTCTCTCACCCCCAGTTCAGGAGGGTTTGGGGAGGCTTGAACCCAATTCAGGAGGGTTTAGGGGTCCCTTAACCCCACTGGCGAGGTTTTGGGGGCCCCCTCCCCCTGTTAGGGTCTGGGGGGGACCTCACTCCCAGCTTAAAGGTTTTGGGGACCCTCCCTCGAATTAATGGGGGGGCTGGGGGGTCCCTCATCTCCAGCTCAGGAGGGTTTGGGGGTCCTGTAACCTCACTGGAGATGTTTGGGGAGCCCCCCCTTACCAGAGGGGTTATAAGGGTTCTCTTAGCCCCCCAAAAGAGAGGTGGTATTAGGGGTCCCCCACCCCCAACTGGGGAGGGTTTGGAGGGAGCTTTAACCCAGGGCAGGTTTTGGGGGACCCCCCCAGGTCAGGAGTTTTGGGGTCCCCCAGCCCCATTCAGGAGGTTCTGAGGGACCCTGGCCCCCCCCCCAGCAGGAGGTTTTGGGGTCCCTCACTGAAAGCCGGGGGGGGAAAGGCTTTGGGGTTCCCTCCCCCCTCCCAGGCCCCAAACGTTTTGGGGGGGCTCCCCCACCCCAGGATAAAGGAGATTCAGGGGAGGGGTCCCTGATGCTGGGGGGTGCTGGGAGAGCCCAGGGTGGGTTTTGGGGGGCAGAGGGGGGGGTGCAGGTTTTGGGGTGCCCCCCCGTGTACAGGCTGTAAATAGTGGGGGAGGGGTCCGGGGGGGTGTATTTTTTTAAGCTTTTATTTCCCTGGGGTGGGACACCCCCAAAATGAGCCTTTCCCCCCCCCCCCAATGACAGGGGAGGGGGAGAGAGGTTTTGGGGTGCAGAGGGGGGTGGTGTCCTCCCCTCCCCCCTTTCTTTCCCCTCCCCCCTCCCCCAGGTGGGGTTTTGAGGGGTTCTTCCCCCCCCTGTTTTAAGTCTCTTTTGGAGCTGGTCCGGGGGGGGGCTGCAGCCCCCCCCCCTGTAAATAAAACCGGAGCCTTCGTAAGGGGAGGTCAGGGTCTGCCCTAGCGTCGAGGGGGACACCCCCAAACCCTGGGGGGGACCCCAAAATCCCCTCTGCCCCCGTTGCCGCTCTCGCCCCTCCCCCGCCGCAGCCCCTGGGGACAGCCCAGGGGCAGGGCCAGGCCCCGCAGGCTCCTCCCCGCGGGCGTGGCCGGGCTGATTGGGCGGAGCGACTCAGCGCGGGGACCAATCAGATCGAGAAGTGCCAGCCCGGGGGGGGGGGGGAGGAGGGGTGGGACCTTGTTTCCCGTAGCATCCAGCTGGGGGGGCGGGACGGCTCGGCGGCCAATCGGAGAGGCCGGTGGTAGCCCCCAGCTCTCCCCTCCTCCCCCCAATCCGGTGGGGGGTGGGATGAAGCGGTCAGGGAGCGCAGCGATTGGGTAGCGCTGCCGTTGCCATGGCGACCGCCGCCATTTTGGACCTGTGCTGGCGCCATCCCGTCGGGGGGGCGGGGCCATCCCGGGTCGTTTGCATAAGTGAGCAGCAATTGGCGTACACACCACGTAGCCCCGCCCCTTAACCCCTCCCGCGCGGGGACGCCAGACTACGGCTCCCGGCGTGCCCGGGGCCTGCCGGCGGGGGCGGGGCCTGGCCGCGACCTTGACCGCGAGGGGAGGGGCTTGGGGGGGGGGGGCACCGGGACACGGGCAGCGGGACACGGCAACCGGGACAGCCATGAGGGGAGCGGCCGGGCTGGGACTGGGGCTGCGAGCCCTCTGCCGGACCCCTACCGGGTGAGCGCCGGGAGCGGGAGCCGGGGCTCGGCAGCGGCGCTGCCATCAGGGTCGGGAACTGAGGATGGGGGAGCGGACACCGGGAGCGGGAGGTCCCGGAGGGCTTTGGGGGTTCCGGGAGCGGTCCCGGGAGGACTCCGGGAGCAGAACGGGACCGGGGCGGGGAGGGGAAGGGGTCCCGGAAGGCTTTTGGGGTCCCGGGAGCGGTGGGGGGGAGGGGAGACGGCACCGGGAGCGGGGAAGGCTCCGAGGGGAGGGAAAGGGAGGGGCGGGGGGTGCTGGGGATCTCGGGAACCGGAGTGGCCCCGGAGGGAGGTGAAAATCGGGGGAGCTCCTGGGGATCCTCGGTACCGGGGAGGGGCGGGGGAGGGGGCCGGTAACGGGGGAAGGGGCTCGGGGGGCCTCGCTTTGACACCCCCCACCCCCCCCACTGCCCCTCCCCAGGCTCGGGGGGTCGCGGCTGCAGCGCGCGCAGGAGGCGGAGGTACGGACCCCTCCCCCCCCCCCAACTCCCCCTCCCCATCCGAACCAACCGGGGACCCCCCCTCGGGGATTCCCCCCCCACCCCCCGCGTCATAAGTGGGGCAAAGGGCGCGCGGTGGAAACTGGGGCAAAGGTCAAGGCCGGGGGAAGGGGCGCGGGGGGATTGGGAGTCCAGGGGGCTCTGGGGAGGGAGTTTTGGGGGGGACACTGAGGGGGAATTGGGGTTCGGGGTGGAGGGGCTCGGGGGGGGTCTGGGGGTTCCCCAGGGAGGATTGGCGAGGGAGGAAGTTTTGGGGTGCAGGGGGGGTGAAGGTTTGGGGGGGGGTTGGGGTTGCCGTTTCGGGGGGGCGGGGTCTCTCCCCGGGGAGAGGATCCTTCTCCTCTTTTTGGGGGGTCCCCTTCTCTTTTTGGGGGATCCTCTCCTCTTTCCGGGGGGGTCCCCTCCTCACTTTTGGGGGTCCGCAGCCCCTGCCCCCCCGGCGAGGCTCAGCCACAGCAGCAGCAGCAGCTGCAGCCCCCCCCAGGGCACAGGCGGGGCCCGAGGTGAGTCTGGGGTCCTGGGGGAGGGGGGGGCAGGAAGTTTTGGGGGATGGGGGGGGAGGGGTCGGGGGGGGGTCAGCAGCACCCCAACATCTGTGCTCCCCCCACCCCCCCCCAGGAGTCGAAGTCCTTTGCCGTGGGAATGTTCCTGGGCAGGCTGCAGACCGAGCAGGTCTTCCCCTACCCCTCAGGTCAGAGACCCCCCCCGCCGCGGGAGGGACCCCCAAAAGGGGGTACCCCCAAAAAGGGGCACCCCAAAATCCCCAGCGGGCAGGGACCCCAAAAACGGGGCTGGAAAATGGGGGAGGGGGAAAGGGGAGGAGAGAGATCGAAGTGAAAGGGGAGGCTGGAAATGGGGAGGGGGCACCCCAGAAACGGGGGGGGACACCCCAAAAGAATAGGGGGACCCTGAAAAGGTAGAGCAGGAGCCCTAAAAGTGGGGGGAGGACTGAGAAATGGGGGGGGGAGAGACCCCCAGAAATGGGGGGGGCAGACACCCCTGAAGTGGGGGGGGGAGGGAGCCCGGGAAGAGAGAAGCTTGAAGGAAGAAGAAGGGAGCTTGGAAATGGGGAAGGGGCTGGAAGGTGGAGGGGAGAGAGACCTTTAAAGTAGAGAAGGGGCCCCCCAAAATAAGGGGAGGCCCCCCCAAAATTGGGGAGGGCTCTATAAGGAAAGGGGGAGACAAAATGGAGTGCCCCAAAAGTGGGGAAGGGGCTGAAAAATGGGGAGGGGGAGAGCCCAAAATCAAGGGAGAGCCTGCAAAGGAGCAGGGGGGACCCCCAAAAGTAAAGGGGGGGGGCACCCAAAAGAGGGGGGAGGGGTCCCGAAGGTGGGGAGGAAGTCAACAACGGGGGGACCCCAAAAGGGGGGGGAGGAGAGCTCAGGGCAGGGGGAGCCCCAAAAGAGGAGGAAGGAGGAGCCCAAGAGCTGGGGGGGGACCCCGATAAAGCTGGGGGGGGGTAGCCTGGCCATGCTGCTGGGGGACCACAACACGCTCTGAGGGACCCCCCCGAACCCCGAGAGGGGGTCCCTGATGTCGGGGTCCCCCCCTGCCCCCCAGCACTGAGCGAGGAGCAGGAGCAGACCCTGCAGGAGCTGGTGGGCCCTGTCTGCCGCTTCTTCGAGGTGGGGCAGGGGGCGGGGGGGACCCCCGGGGGGGCGAGCAGCACGGGGGAGGGGGCTTGGGGGCAGGGGTCTCAGTTGGGGCCGGCAACCCTGGGCGGGGAAGGGTTTGGGGGCTCAGGGTGGGGTCTCAGAGGGGATTTGGGGGTGCTGGGGGTGGGTGGGGGTTCCCTAGAGGGGGTTGTAGGTCCCCTGGGGAGCTTGGCAGTCCGGGGGGTGTGGGGTCCCCTGGGGGTTGGGGGTCCCCTGGGGGCTTGGGGTCCAGGGGGATGTGGGGGTTCCTTAGGGGGATTAGGGGTCTACTGGGGGCTTGGCAGTCCCGGGGGCTTCTGGGGTGCCCTAGGGGGTTGGGGGTTCCCATGGGGGTCTTGGTGGTCCGCGGGGGGGGGTGTTGGAGGTGCCCTAAGGCGTTCTGGGGGCACCCCAGGGAGGTGTGGAGGTTCCGGGGGTGGGGTTGGGGTCCCCTGGGGGTTCGGGGTCTCCTGGGGGCTTGGTGGTCCGGGGGTTCCCGGGGGGCTTGGCGGTGCCCTAGGGTGGTGTCGGGGTGCCCTGGGGGGGTGTGGGGGTGCCGCGGGGGCGTTGGGCGCTGGGGGGCGCCGGGGGGCGCCGGGGCGGTGCCGTCCCTCGGGCGCCCCCTCGGTGCCCCCCCCCGGCCCGGCCCGGCCTGACGCTGGCCGTGCGCTGCCGCCGGCGCCCCCTGGCGGCGCAGGAGGTGAACGACGCTGCCCGGAACGACGCGCTGGGGGCGGTGGAGGAGGGAACCCTGCGGGGGCTGAAGGAGCTGGGGGCGTTCGGCCTGCAGGTGCCCCCCGAGTACGGCGGCCTGGGGCTCAACAACACCCAGGTGACCCCCGCCACCCCCACCCACCCGGGACCCCACCCCCACCCTAGGGGACTGTCAGACCCTACCCTTAGATCCCGGACCCACCCTGAGACCTCAGACCCCATCCGGAGACCCCAGACCCAACCTGGGACCCCAGACCCCACCCTAGGAGACCCCTAGACTCACCCTGGGACCCCATTTTGGGACCCCAGACCCCACCCTAGGGGGCTTCCAGACCTCATCCTTAGACCCCAGTTCCCACTCTAAGGGACCCCAAGACACACCCTGAGACCCCAGACCCCACCCTAGGAGACCCCCAGACCCACCCTGGGACCCCAACCCTAGCCTAGGGGGCTCCCAGACCCCACCCTTAGACCCCAGACCCCACCCTGGGACCCCAGACTCATCCTAGGACCCCACCCTGAGACCCCAGACCCCATCCTGAGACCCCAAATACACCCTGGGACCCCACCTTGAGACCCCAGACCCACCCTGGGACCCCAGACTCACTCTAGGACCCCACTCTGAGACCCCAGACCCCATCCTAAGACCCCAAACACACCCTGGGACCCCACCTTGAGACCCCAGACCCCATCTTGGGACTCCAGCCACACCCTAGGGGGCCCCAGACCCACCCTGGGACCCCATCCTGAGACTCCAGACCCACCCTAGGGGGCTCCCAGACCCCATGCTTAGACCCCAGTCCTCACCCTAGGAGACCCTGAAACACATCTTGAGACCCCAGACCCACCCTGGGACCCCAAACACACCCTGAGACCCCATCCTAAGACCCCAAACGCAACCTGGGACCCCACCTTGAGACCCCAGACCCCATCCTGGGACCCCACCGCCATTCTAAGACCCCAGACCCACCCTAGGGGATCATCAGCCTCCACTCAGCAAGCCCAGAGCCACCCTTGGGACCCTCAAACCTCTCTGGGGAGCCCCCAGACCCTACCCTGAGGCTCCCAGCCCCCAGGACCCCTCCCCAGTGCCCCTGAGCCCCCTCCCCAGTGCCCCCAGTGACCCTGAGCCCCCTCCCCAGTATGCCAGGCTGGTGCAGATCGTGGGGCAGCACGACCTGGGGGTGGGCATCACCCTGGGTGCCCACCAGTCCATTGGCTTCAAGGGGCTGCTGCTCTATGGGACCCCTGCCCAGAAGCAGAAGTACCTGCCCAGGCTGGCCTCTGGTTTGTGTTGGGGGGGGGGGCTGCCTGGGGGGGGACCCCAGTGGCTTTGCAGGGTCTGGGGGGGGAGTCCCTGAGCTGGGTTTGGGGCACTTGGGGGGTCCCTGCCTCCTTTGGGGGGCCTGGGAGGGGTTCTTGGCCCCTTTGGGGAGAGACTGAGGGGCTTGGGGAGGGGTCCTGGGGTGGGGATTGGGGGTGCATGGGGATCTTAGGGGGCCTGGGGGCATGGTTGGGGCTCTGGGGGCTCACAGGGGTCCTGGGGTGTGTTTGGGGCTGGGGGTGGATCTGGGGGGGGCTGGGGCTCTGGGGGCCCTGGGGTGGTGTTTGGGGCTGGGGGTGGATCTGGGGGCTCACAGGGGGTCCTGGGGGCATGGTTGGGGCTCTGGGGGATCTGGGGGGCTCTGGGGGCTCTGAGGGGGTCGTGGGGAGGGGTCTGGAACTCTTGGGGGTCAGGAGCTCCTGGGGGAGAGCTCTGGAGCTCTTGGGGGCAGGAGCTCTTGGGGGTCTGGAGCTCCTGGGGGGTGTGGATCTCCTGGGGGTCTGGAGCTCCCTGGGGGCTTGGCTGGGGGCCGCAGAGAGCTTCCAGCAGCGGCCGGGGCTGGGGCTGGGGTCTCTGCCGGGTGGGGGGCAGGGGGTGTCAGCGGCTCGGGGGGGGTGTCAGCGGCTCGGGGGGGGTGTCAGCGGCTCGGGGGCCCCCCGCGACCCCCGCCCCTCCCTGTGCCTCCCCCCCCGCCCAGGGCAGGACCTGGCTGCCTTCTGCCTGACCGAGCCGGGCAGCGGCTCCGACGCTGCCTCCATCCGCAGCCGCGCCGAGCCCAGCCCCTGCGGCACCTTCTACACCCTCAGCGGCTCCAAGATATGGATCAGGTGCCGGGGGGGGGGCCCGGGGGGCGCTGAACCCTCCTGACCCCCCCCAAAGCTCCTGGGGGGATCCCGAGAGAATCGAAAGGGCTTCGAGGAGGCGGAAAAGGCTCTGGGGAGGGTTGCAGGGGAGACAAAAAGGGGCTGGGGGCGTCCCTGGGGGCTCGGGGGACTGAATCCTCCTGACCACCCCACCCCCCCAAAAAGCTCATTAGGAGACTTGGAGGGGGGCGAAATGGTCCTGAGAGAGGCTTGGGGAAGGCTGAAAAGGCTTTGGGGGGGCCCGGGGGGAGCTCGGGGGGGTCTTGGGGGGGGGTCCCGAAGGGGGTCTGAGCCCCTGTGCCCCCCCCCCAGCAACGCAGGCCTGGCTGAGGTCTTCACTGTGTTCGCCAAGACCCCCGAGAGGGACCCCCAGGGGGGGCAGAGCAAGGAGAAGATCACAGCCTTCATCGTGGAGAGAGCCTTCGGGGGGGTCAGCCAGTGAGTGGGGGCGGGGGTCAGCCAGTGAGTGGGGGAAGTGGGGGGCACCCGGTGAGGGGGGCGGGGGCGCGCCGGGGGAAGGGCTGGAGGGGGCTCAGCCTTCCTAACCAGCCCCCCGGCTCCTCAGGGGTCCCGAGGGGCTGCCAGGCTCCTGGGGAGAGGCTTTGGGGGTCCTGGGGGTTCTGATCTCGCCCGGAGGGGGTGCAGGGCGAGGGGGATCAGGGAGGGGTCAAGATGGGTCCGGGGGTCAGAGTGGCTCGGGGGTCCTGGGGAGGGGTCTGGGGGAGGCTGGACGGGGCTCGGGGAGGGCGGGGGGCTCCCGGGAGGGGTCCCGGGTGGGGATCAGAGCGTTTCGGGGGTCCTGAGGAGGGGTCGGGGGAAGTCGGGGAGGGGTCGGGGGAGGGGTCGGGGAGGGGTCCGGGCGGGGTGGGTCTCTCTCCCCGGGGTGGGGGGTGGGAGTCAGACCGTTTCAGGGGGTGGGGAGGGGTCCTGGGGAGGAGTCGGGGGTCCGGTGGGGGATCTGGGTCTCTCTCCCCGGAGGTGGGGGGTGGGGGTCAGAGCGTTTCGGGGGCCGAGGGGGGGGGGAGTGGGAAGGGGTGTCCGGGGAGGGGTCGGGGGGGGGGGGTCCGGGAGGGGCGGTGTCCGGGCGGGCTCCGGGGTCTCTCTCCCCCCGGGGGGTGGTCTCTGAGCCGTGGCCCCCCCCCCCTCCCCAGCGGCCCCCCCGAGAAGAAGCTGGGGATCCGCGCCTCCAACACGGCCGAGCTGCACTTCGAGGGGGTCCGCGTGCCGGCCGAGAACGTGCTGGGGGGCCGCGGTGGGGGCTTCAAGGTGGCGATGAACATCCTGAACCAGGGCCGCTTCGGCATGGCCGCCGCCATGGCCGGCACCATGCGGGGGCTGCTGGCGCGCGCCGTGAGTGCCCCGCCCCCGGGACCCCGACCCCCTCCCCAGCCCCCTCCCGGGACCTCTCCCCATACCCCTCCCAGGATCCCTCCCCTCCAGGACCCCTCCCACCCCCCTCCCATCCCCCTCCCATCCCCTCCCATCTCCCTGGACCTCTCCCTGGACCTCTCCCCTGGACCTCTCCCCATACCAACTCTCTTCCCAGGACCCCTTTCCCCCCGGGACCCCTCCCCCACACCCCTCCGACCCCCTCCCGCCCCTCCCATTCCCCCAGGACTCCTCCCCCCCTTGGCCCCCGCCCCGGCACTGACTCTCCCTGCTCCAGAGCCCTTCCCCACCAGGACCCTCCCCAAATACTGCCCCCACCCGGGACCCCTCCCCACCCTACTCCCCCAGGACCCCTTTTCTCTCTGAGACCTCTGCCCCGGGGACCTCTCCCCACCCCCTCAGAACCCATCCCACCCCCAGGACCCCTTTTCCCTCTGAGACTTCTCACCCCCAGCCTGGGAACTCTCCTCCCCACCCCTCCCCAGGACCTGTCTCCCACCCCCAGGCCCCCCTGCACTCTCCCATCAGGACCCCTTCCCCACCCCCTCGGGACCCCTCCCCACCCCACCCCGGGACCCCTTCCCCACTCACCCCCCCAGGCCCCCCCCACACCACCCTCGGGACCACTCTCCCACCCCACCCCGGGACCCCTTTTCCCTCTGAGACCTCTCTCCCCAGCCTGGGATCCCCCGCCCCGCCCCCCGCTCGCCGCGGGCCGGGGCTGCAGTTCCGCCGCCGGCCGCCAGGTGGAGCACGCCGCCTCGCGCACCCAGTTCGGGGAGAAAATCCACAAGTTCGGCGCCATCCAGGAGAAGTTGGCCAGGATGGCAGCGCTGCAGTACGTCACCGAGGTGGGCACCGCCGGGGGGCGCCGCAGGGGCCCGGCCTGGGGGCTGGGGGGCGGCTGGGAGCGCTGGGAGGGCATTAAGAGGGCACTGGGGGCACTGGGAGGGCACTGGGAGGGCATTGGGAGGGCACTGGGAGGGCATTGGGAGGGCACTGGGAGCGCTGGGAGGGCATTGAGAGGGCACTGGGAGGGCATTGAGAGGGCATTGGGGGCACTGGGAGGGCATTGGGAGGGCACTGGGGGCATTGGGAGGGCATTGAGAGGGCACTGGGAGGGCACTGGGAGGGCACTGACGGCACTGGGGGTACGGAGAGGGTACTGGAGCCACTGGGAAGGCATTGAGAGGGCACTGGGGGCACTGGGAGGGCATTGAGAGAGAGGGCACTGGGGGCAGTGGGAGAGCTTTGGGTGGGCATTGAGAGGGCACTGGGAAGGCAGTGGGAGGGCACACTGGGGGCACTGGGAGGGCATTGGGAGGGCATTGAGAGGGCACTGGGAGCACTGAGAGGGCACTGGGAGGGCATTGAGAGGGCAGTGGGAGGGCATTGAGAGGGCATTGGAAGGGCACTGGGGGCACTGGGAGGGCACTGGGAGAGCATTGGGAGAGCATTGAGAGGGCATTGAGAGAGCAATGGGAGGGCACTGGGTGGGCACTGGGAGGGCATTGAGAGGGCACTGGGAGGGCACTGGGAGGGCATTGGGAGGGCACTGGGAGGACACCAACCACATCCTGTGGCTGTTCCTGGCCCTGGCTGGCTCCCGGGGTGCCAAACTGGGGAGCACTTGGGGGGTCAGCCCGGGGGTGCCCCCTGCTCCCAGTGCCCCTCCCCCAGCTCCCCCTTTGCCCTCCCCAGTCCATGGCCTTCATGCTGAGTGCCAACATGGACCAGGGGGCCACAGACTTCCAGCTGGAGGCAGCCATCAGCAAGATCTTCGGCTCGGTGCGGGGCTGGGGGCCTGGGGGCTCCTGGGGGCTCTGGGGGTCATGGCCTGATGGGAGGGGGATTAGGGGACCTCTGACCTGATTTGGGGGGATCCTGACCCCATTTGGGGGGGCTTGGGGAGGATTGAAAGGGTCCCTGACCCAATCGGGGGCTGTGGGGGTCCCTGACCCACTGGGGAGGGGTCCTGGTGTGAGCTGGGAGGTCCTGACCTAATCTGGGGGGGGTCCTGGGGTACCTGACCCATCCTGGGGGGTCCTGGAGGGAGGCCTGGCACAATCTCAGGAGTCCTGAGGGTGTTCTGGGGTCCTTGACCCATCCTGGGGGTGTCCTGGGGGGTCCTGGGGTCCTGACCACATCTGGGGGTGTCCGTGGGGGGTGTGCAGGAGGCAGCCTGGACCGTGGCAGATGAATGCATCCAGGTGCTGGGGGGCATGGGCTACATGCAGGTGAGTCAGGGGGGATCCCCCTCAAGTGTGGGGAACCCCCTCCCTGAGCCCCTCCAGTGAGGGGAGGGAGCCCCCCCTGAGCCAGGGGGATTCTCTGACCCCCATCTCCTGGGGGGGGCCGGCAGGAGGCAGGGGTGGAGAGGGTCCTGAGGGACCTGAGGATCTTCCGCATCTTCGAGGGCACCAACGACATCCTCAGGCTCTTCGTGGCCCTCAATGGCTTCCAGGTGCCAGCAGGGGGCGCTGGGGTGGGATTGGGGGGGCGCTGGGGGGCTCTGGGGGCACTGCCGTACCGGCAGCAGCCGCTGGGGGGCAGGGGGAGGTGCTGGGGGGGAGCTGCAGTACCGGCGGTAGCCTCTGGGGGGCAGCGAGGGGCGGTGGGGGCGCTGCGGCAGTCGCTGGGGGGGCAGCAGGAGGCGCTGCGGGCGCTGCAGCAGTCGCTGGGGGGCGCTGCAGTACCGGCGGCAGCCGCTAGGGGGCAGCGGGAGGCGCTGGGGGGCGCGGGAGGCGCTGCAGTACCAGCGGGGGGCGCTAGGAGGGCTGCGGTCCCGGCGGCAGCCGCTGGGGGGCAGCAGGGGGCGCTGGGGGGGCTGCGGTCCCGGCGGCAGCCGCTGGGGGGCAGCAGGGGGCGCTGGGGGGGCTGCGGGAGGTGCCGGTGAGCTCTGGGGGGCGCTGCGGTCCCGGCGGTGGCCACTGGGGGGCAGCGGGAGGCGCTGGGGGCGCTGCGGTCCCTGCGGCAGCCGCCAGGGGGCGCTGTGGTGACGCCGTCCGGCCGCAGGCGCTGGGGGCGCAGCTCCGCGGGCTGCAGGCAGCGCTCAAGGCTCCGCTGGGCCACGCGGGGCTGCTGGCCGGGGAGGTGACCAAGCGGCTGCGCAGGTACCGGGGAGACCCCCGACCCCCCCGGGGACCCCCAAACCCCCCCTGGGGACCCTCTGCAAGCGCCCAGCCCCCCCCAACGATGGCCTCGGGGACCCCAAAACCCACCTGGGAGCCCCAAAACTCCCTCCTGGGACCCCAAGCCCCCCCGGGCACCCAACACCCCCAGGTACCCCCAACCCCTCCCTCGGGGACCCCCAAAAGCACCCTGGGGACCCCAGAAATAGCCCTGGAGACCCCCGAAAACCCTCCTAGGGACCCCCAAAATCTCCATGGGGACCCCAAAAATGGCCCTCGTGACCCCCAGCCACCCCCTAAACACCGCCCACCCCCCCAAATATGACCCCAACCACCCCCCGGGGGGGAAGTTGAGGTCTTTTGGGGGTCAGAGGGAGTTGGGGGGAGGGGAGGGGGGCTGGGGAGGCTGTTTTGGGGGGGGTCTCACCCTGCACCCCGCCTTCAGGAGGGCCGGGCTGGGCTCGGGGCTGTCCCTGGACGATTTGGTTCACCCTGAGCTGCAGGAAAGTGCCCAAAAGGTGGGGGGCAAGGGGGGGTCCTGAGGGGGTCTTGGGGAGGGGGTGGGGAAATGGGGAGGGGGCTCAGGGTGGGTTGGGAGGGGGCAGAGGAGAGTGTGGAGGAGTCCTGGGCAAGAGGATGAAGTGGGGGTGGGGGTCGGGTCCTAAGGGGTCTGGGGGATTCTCAGGGGTGTTGGGGAGGGGGCTGGGGGAAATGGGGAGGGGGCTCGGGGTGGGTTGGGGGAGGAAAATGGGGAGGGGGCTCGGGGTGGGCTGGGGGAAATGGGGAGGGGGCTCGGGGGGGGTTGGGGAGGGGTCAAAGGGAGCACGGAGGAGGCTGGGAGAGGGTCCTGGAAGGGATAAATTGGGGGGGGCAGCGGGGGGGGGGGTGAGGGGTCGCAGTCGGGGTCCGGGAGGGGGGGTCCGGGGGGGCGTTCGCCCCCGAGGTGGCCTCCCCCAGCCCCAGTTGGCGCCCCCAGACCCTGCAGTGCTTGGAGCTGTTCGCCGGCACGGCCGAGACCCTGCTGCTGCGGCACGGGAAGAGGATCGTGGGTGAGGGGCGGGGGGCCGAAATCGGGGGAGGGGCTGAGAATAATGAGGAGGGGTCCTACAAATCACGAGGGGGGTCTTAAAGAGGGGAGGGGTCCAAAATCGGGGCGGGGGCGCCGGAAATTGGGGCGGGGGCAGGGGGAAGCGAAGCTTGGAGCAGAGATAGGCAGAAGGGAGGGAGATGGGGGATGGTTTTGGGGGCGCAGAGGATTTGGGGCGGGGGGCGTCGAGGGGAGTCTGGAGGGATGGGAAGGGGGCTGGGGGCTGGGGCGCTGCCCTCCCCTGACTCCTTTGCCCCCAGAGGAGCAGTTCCTGCTGCGCCGAGTCGCCGACTGTGCCATAGACATCTACGGCAGCGCTGTGGTGCTCTCCAGGTCCGGGGGGACTCCGGGGGGGGGCTGGGGGGCTTGGGGGGCTGGGAGGGGGCTGGGGGGAGACCCTGGGACCCCCCCTCAAAAAAAACAACCCTAACCCCAAGCCCTCCTCTGTGCCCCCCCAGGGCCTCCCAGGCGCTGTCCCGGGGGGAGCCCACGGCTCAGCACCAGAAGCTGCTCTGCGACTGCTGGTGCCACGAGGTGAGGATGAGGAGGGGGAGGGGAAGCTTTGGGGGGGCTCAGGGGGGGTCCTGATCTCCCCTTTGAGCTCCCCTTGAGCCCCCCTCCCCCTTTTCTTGCCCCCCCCAGGCCCACCAGAGGGTGCTGGGGACCCTGCGGCCGCTGCCCTCCGACAGCTTCCGGCGGCTGCAGGACATCTCCGCGGCGCTGGTGGACAATGGGGGGGTCGTGCCCCCCACCCCGCTGGGCTTCTGACCCCCCAGACCCCCTTGACCTAGACCCCCTAAAGTGCCTCCAGACCCCCTCCCAAACACCCAGAGTGCCTCCAGACACCCCCAGGCCCTCAAGTGCAACCCAGGACCCCTCCCGACTTGGACCTGGACCCCCAGAGGGCCTCCCAGACCCCCGAACCCCCTAGCGCTCCCAGACCCCCAGTTGGACCTGGACCCCCCAAAAGGCCTCCCCAGACCCCCGAACCCCCAGCGCTCCCAGACCCCCCAGTTGGACCTGGACCCCCAAAATGCCTCCCCAGACCCCCAGTGTCCCCACCCCCAAGTGCAACCCCTGTCCCCCAGTTGGACCCCAAATCCCCCAGATTCATCCAGGACCCCCTAAAGCCCCCTCCCCCCCCCCCGAGCAGACCCCCTCAGCCCTCTCCCCTTTGGGGGGGGGGGGGGTGTCTCAGCACTCCCCGGGTGGGGTGGGGGTGTCACACTCTGGGCCCCCTCCCCAAATCCCCCCCCAGGAGCTTCTGTGCCTTAGGAGCTGCTCAGAGCCCCCAGCCCCAAGAAGGAGACCCCCAAGGTGGGGGGGGAGCTGGAGGGGGCTCAGCAGATTTAGGGGGGGTCTTTAAGGTGCCCCCCCCCCAATAACCGGGGGGGGTCTCTTTGCCCCTCCCCCGGACTCCTTGTGCCTAATTACTGAGCTGCTTAATAAAGAGCAACTGTGGACCCTGCCTGGCTCCTGGGGGAGGGGAGATCCGGGGTGGGGGGAGGGAGGGTGAGGAGGGGGGGGCGGTGGGGGGTCCTGGGACTCCATTTCCCGCCATGCCCCGGGGGACTCTAAATCTGCTCCCCCGGCCCTAAGCCGCAGCTCAGCCAGGATTAGCCTTGGGCATGGCGCTGGGAACCAGGGGTGAGAGTGGGGCTGGGGGCGCCTGGGGGCTCTGACACTCCGGGGGGCCTGGGGGCTCTGATACCGGGGTGCCCCTGGGGAGGTGCTGGTACTGCAGGGGAGGAGAGCAGGGGCTGGGGAAGGTCCCTGGGGCGTCCCGGGGAGGGGCTGGGGCGTCCCAGGCGGCTCTGAGCCTCCGGGGGCACAGATCAGGGTCTGGGGAGGGGCCCGGGGGTCCTGGGGTCTCTGACACTCCTGGGGGCAGATCAGGACCTTGGGGGAGTCGCTGGGAGCTTCCTGGGGTCCCTGACCCACCCTGGGGGCCCTGACCAATGAGGGGGTTTCGGGGGGCTTTGGGGGTCCCTGTCTTATCCTGGGGGGGGCGCTGGGGTTCCCTGCCCCACGCTGGGGTCTCGGGGGGGGGACACTTTTGGGGGTCTCGGGGAGGGTCCTGACCCAGGCTGGGGGTCCCGGGGGGGGCAGGGTCCGGAGCCCTGCGGCTGCTGGAGGAGGTCCTGGGCGCCCCCCCCCGGCTGAGGGCGCAGCAGCTGCTGGGGGTCCTGCAGAGCTCTCTGTTCCAGGCCCTGCTCGGTACGGGGGCGTGGGGGGCTTGGGGGCTCCGAGTTAACGGAGGGGGACCTGGAGGTGACGCGGGGTCAACACGGGGGCTTTAAATCCGCTTTAATTTGGGGAGGGGGCGTGGAGGGGAAAGGGGGAGGCGGGGGTATGGGGGGTTGGGGGTCCTGCGGGGGGGGGGCGGGGGGGGGGGTCCCAGCCCCTGACTCTCCCCTCCCCCTCCCTCCTCCAAATTCGCCCCCAGACATCCAGGAGAGCTATGAGGCAGCGCTGGCAGCGCCCCCCCCGGCCGCGGGGAGGCTCCGGGTGAGACCCCCAGAACAGAGACCCCCAGGGACACCCCCCGGAATGCAGACCCCCAGGAACCCCCCAGAACAGAGACCCCAAGGGACACACCCCCGGAATGCAGACCCCAGGAACCTCCCAGGAGACAGAGACCCCTCCGGGACCCCCGGTGCCTCCCAACCCCTGAGCCGGTCCCGAGATGCTTTTCCCCCTCCCCCCGGTACCGCCCCCCACCCCCAGCTCCTCCCGGGGGCGGCAGGGGAAGGGTTAAGCCTCTCCCCCCAAGCCCCCAGCCCCGCTCCGCCCCCGATCCCGTCCCCCTCCCCCATTCCCCTCCCTCTTCCCGGGTCCCTCCCCGGATCCCACCGGAACCGGCACCGTCGGGGGCTCCCGGGGGCTCCGCTCCCTCCCCAGAGCCGCCGCTCTCCATCCTCCCCCACCCCCTCTCCGCTCCTCTCCGTTCATTCCTTCCCCCGACCAAAAAGACCCCCTCCAAATTCCCCCTCCCCCCGCCCCCGCTCCTTCATCCTCCTCCCGCTGCTCCCTTCCTCATCCTCCGCTGCTCCATCTCCCCCTCCCCATTTTTCTTGGCCCCCCCTCCCCCTCCCCTCATTTTTCTGCCCCCTCCCCATTTTCTCTGCCCCCTCCCGCTTTGCGCTTCTCCTCCTCTCCCCAGGCCGCCCGGAGCCTTCATCCTCCTCCCGCTGCTCCCTTCCTCATCCTCCGCTGCTCCATCTCCCCCTCCCCATTTTTTCTGACCCCCTCCCCCTCCCCCTTTTCGGGTCTCCTTTCCTCTCCTCTGCCTCCCCCGCCCGGAGCCTTCATCCTCCTCCCGGTGCCTCATCCTCCTCCTCCTTCTCCTCCTCCTCCCGGTTCCTTCATCCCCCCGCCGCCACCTCCTTCTTCATCCTCCCGGTTCTTCATCCTCCCCCCCCCCCCCTCCTCCGGGGTCTTCATCGCTGCTGTATTCCCCCAACCCTTCCCTCCTCCCTCCTCCTCCTCCTCTTCCTCCTCCTCCTCCTCCCGGTGCTCCGGTCCCGCATCCTCCATCTCCCGGTCCCCGCAGCCCCCTCCCCCGCTCTCCATCTCCCACTTCTTCTCCCCTCCTCCCCCGTTTCCCCCATCTCCGGTTGCCCCCGTTCCCCCCTCCCCCGCAGCCCTCCCGGTACCCCCAGGGGCTTCATTTCTCTCCCCCTCCCCCTCCCGCTTTTCCATCCTCCCTCCTCTCCCCCCCTTCCCGTCCCCCTTTCCCCCTCCCCTCCCCCCTCCGCATCCCCCCGCGGTACCGGGCGCCCCCTTGAGCCCCCGGCCCATGAGCGCCGGTGCCGGTCCCGGCCATGGACTGTCTGTGCATCGTCACCACCAAGGTACCGGCGCCGGGGGCACCGGGGGCGCCGGGGGCGGCGGGGATGGGAATTGAGGGGGACACCGACACCGGGCACCGGCAACCGGGGCGGCCGCAGGCACCTGTAGGGGAGGGGGAGGGGATGCTGGAGGGGGAGGAATAGCGGGGGGTCCGGAGGGTCCCTGGGGGCTCGGGTGTCCGGGAGGGGTCCATGGAGGGGCTTGGGGGTGATGGGAGACCCCGGGGTCTCAGGCAGGTTGGGGGAGGTCTGGGGGTCTGGAGGGGCCGGGAGGGGTCTTGGGTATGTGGGGAGGGCCCTGGGGGCCCGGGGAGCTTGGGGGTGATGGGAGACCCCGGGGTCTCGGGGTGGGGGGCTGAGGGAGGCTCTTGCCAGGGGCATGGGGGGCGCTGGGGGTCCTGGGGAGCCGCTGGGGGTCCTACAAGGGTTCTGGGGGTCCCGGGGTTGCTGGGGTGGGGGTGAGGGTTGGGGGTCCTGAGGGGACCATTCTGGGATTTGGGGGAGGGGGCACTGCACAGAAGCCCCCCCCCAAAACTGTGGCCTGGCCAGGCCGGGGACCTGCAGCTCCTGGGGAATTGGGGGGCGTGATGGGGGGTCTTTGGAGAGGATATTTGGGGGTCTCGGGGATGATACTGGGGGTCTTTGGAGAGGCTTTTTGGGGGTCTATGGAAAGGGTATTTGGGGGTCTCGGGGGATGATACTGGGGGTCTTTGGAGAGGATATTTGGGGGTCTATGGAAAGGGTATTTGGGGGGGGTCTCGGGGGATGATACTGGGGGGGGTCTTTGGAGAGGTTTTTTGGGGGGGGGTCTCAGGGGATGATACTGGGGGGTCCGGGGGTGCTCTCAGGAGGGTGGGGGCCCCCCCGCAGGCTCTGGGCCAGGTGCGGGGGGGCGGTGTTGCCATGGAGCCGTGCGTGGGGGGGGGACACACACGCAGCCCCCCCCCCCCAAACACGCGGGGCCCTGCGGGGGGCTGGGGGGGATGTGGTATTTTGGGCCTGGTGTGGGCAGCGATTGGGGGCTGGGAGGGGGAGATGTGACACCCCCGCAGCGCTGCCTGGGGCCCTGCCTACAGCTCCCTGCCTGCCCCCCCCCAGCTCCCTGTGCCCCCCCAGTGCTGCCTGTGCCCCCCCAGTGCCCCCTGTGACCCCCCCCAGTGCTCCCCCTGCCCCCAGTGCCCCCAGTGCTCCCCCTGTGCTCCCTCCCCCAGTGCTCCCTGCGCCCCCAGAGCTCCATGTGCCTCCCCCAGTGCTGCCTGTGCCCCCAGTGCCCCCTGTGACCCCCCCAGTGCTCTCTGCCTGCCCCCAGTGCTGCCTGCTGCCCCCAGTGCTGCCTGACCCCCCTGCCTTGCCCCCAGTGCTGCCTTCGCCCCCCAGTGCTCCCTGCCTGTGCACCCCCCGCAGTGCTCCCTGCGCCCCCAGTGCCTGCCCCCAGTGCTGCCTGTGCTCCCCCAGTGCTCCCTGTGCACCCCCCCAGTGCTCCCTGCGCCCCCAGTGCTGCCTGTGCTCCCCCAGTGCTGCCTGTGCCCCCAGTGCTCCCTGCCTGCCCCCAGTGCTCCTGTGCACCCCCGCAGTGCTCCCTGCGCCCCCAGTGCTGCCTGTGCCCCCAGTGCTGCCTGTGCTCCCCCAGTGCTGCCTGTGCACCCCCGCAGTGCTCCCTGCGCCCCCAGTGCTGCCTGCTCCCCCAGTGCTGCCTGTGCACCCCCCCTGCCCTGCCTGCCCCCAGTGCTGCCTCCCTCCCCCTTTGCTGCCCCCTGCCCTCCTCCCCCTGTGCCCCCCAACTGCTGCCCGCACCCCCCTTGGTGTGTCCCCCGCACCCCCACCCCACTGCCTGCGCCCCCCCTTCCTGTTTGGAGCCCCCCGCTTGTCCCCTCCTTCCCCCTCGCCCCCGTTTCGTTGCCCCCAGCCCCGCTGCCCGCCCCCCGCCCGCCCGCTCGCGCCGTTGCCATGGAGCGCCTGGGCCCCGCCCCCGTTGCTAAGCGCCGCGGCCTCGCGCGGTTGCCAGGCAACGGCGCGCGCGGGTAGCGGCGCGGGGAAAAGGGGCGGGGCCCAGGGCTGCGGAGGGCGGCCGAGGGGGGGGAATGCGCGCGAGGCTCCGCCCGCACCACGTGCGCGCGGCCCCCGCGCCTGCGCCTCGCGCGCTCCGGCGCCCCGCGTTGCCATGGAGACCGCGGGCGGGGAGGGGGCTGGGGGCGGCCAGGACCGGGACGGTGGCTGGGAGGGGTCAGAAAGAGCTCCGCGCGGGGGCGGTGGTGCCGCTGCGGGGGCCGGCGGGGTTCGGAGCGGCGCCGCGGGGGCAGGCGGGGGGCAGGCGGCGTACGGTGGCTCGCAGGGGTCAGGCCAGGCCCGGGGCAGGTCCCCGTGCCGGGGTCTCGGTGCCGGCAGGGTCGCTCTGAAGGGCTTTGGAGCCTTTCTACGGTGGCCTGGAGGGCTCAGGCCGGGCCCGGTGCAGGTCCGCATGGGGGGTGGGGGTGGGGGGGTGGAATTGTGTCTTGTACGGCAGCCCGGAGGGCCCGGAGCCCAGCTACGGTGGCCTGCAGGGGTCAAGCCGGGCCCGGTGCAGCTCCCCATGGCGGGGTCCCGGTGCCCTCTCGGGAGGGCCACAGTCCGGCCACGGCCGGCTGGAGGCGGCCAGCCTGGGCCCGGTACGGGTCCCCGGGGGGGTCCTCGGTCCCCGTACGGTGTGCCCGAGGGGGTCAGTCCCGCTATGGATTACCGGAGAGGCCGTTAGGTCCCGGTCCCTCGGGAGGAACCAGTCCCGGTCCGGTGGCCCAGAGCGGCCAGCCCCGGGGGTCCTGGCAGAGCTCGGTCCCGGCACGGGGACCCCAGGGGATCAGTCCTGTCCCGGTGCAGTCACCGGAGGGCTCTCGGTTCTGGTACGGTGTCCGAGAAGGGCCATTCCCAACCCAGAACGGTGGCCCGGGGCAGACCGATACCGGCACCGGGGCCCCAGTGCGTTCAGTGGGGTCCGGTACAGCGTCCCGGGGGGGAGCCGTCCCTGCACGGGGGCTCGGAGAGGTCATTCCCAGCCTGGTCCGAGTCCCTGCAGGAGTCTCGGTCCCGGTACGCTGGCCCAGAGAGGCCAGTCCCGGTCCGGTCGCACCGGAGGGTCTCGCTCCCGATACAGTGTCCCGGGGGGGGGCTCTCGGTCCTAGTACAGTGGCACCGGAGGGTCTCGGTGCCGGTACACTGCTCCGAGGGGCTCTCGGCGCCGTTACGGCGGCCCGCGGGGACATCTCGGTCCCGATACAGTGTCCCGGGAGGGGGCTCTCGGTGCTGGTAGGGTGGCACCGGAGAGTCTCGGTCCCGGTACATTGCTCCGGGGTGGAGCTCTCGGTACCCTTAGGATGACACCGGAGGGTCTCGGTGCCGGTACATTGCTCTGGAGGGGTACGGCAGGCCCGCGGGGACATCTCGGGTACAGTGCGGGAGGGGGCTCTCGGTGCTGGTAGGGTGGCACCGGAGAGTCTCGGTCCCGGTACATTGCTCCGGGGTGGAGCTCTCGGTACCCTTAGGATGACACCGGAGGGTCTCGGTGCCGGTGCATGTACGTTGCTCCGTCCGGGGGACACACACACTGTCGGTACCCTTATGGTGGGTCTCGGTCCCGGTACATTGCTGCCGGGGGGCGGGGGGCTCTCGGTACCCTTACGGTAGCACTGGAGGGCCTCGGTCCCAGTACAGTGCCCGGGGCAGGGGGGGGCGGTCTCGATCCCGGTTCAAGGCCCGGTAACGATGAACGCGACCCCGCTGCGTGTCCCGAAGGGGTCACTCCCGGTCACTCCCAGCCCCCCGCCCCGTTAATCCCGGTTTATCGCGGCGGCGCTGGGCGGCGGGGGGGGGCCCTCGGGGCGGGGGGGGGGGGCCGGGATGGCAGGGCCGGGCGGGAGCGGGGCGCGGGGGGCGGCGGCGGCGCCGCTGCGGGCTCCGGGCTGCTTCTCGCCGCTGCTCTGCCAGTGCCGAGTGGTGTGGAGGGACCGGAGCCTGTCCCTCGCCTTCGGCTGCAAGGTGCACCGGGAGCGGGGACCGGCAGCGAGGGGAGCGATGGGAACGGGGACCGGGAGCAATGGGAATGGGGACGGGGAGCGCCGGGAACGGGGCCGGCAGCGCCGGGAGCAATGGGAACGGGGACGGGGAGCGCCGGGAACGGGGACTGGGAGCAATGGGAACGGGGACTGGGAGCGATGGGAGCAATGACAGCGATGGGAATGGGCATTGGGAGCAATGGAAATGGGAATGGAGGCAATGGGAATAGGGACGGGAGCAATGGGAGCACTGGGAAGGGGGAACAGGAGTGCTGGGAGCAATGGGGACAATAGGAAGGGCACTGGGAGCACTGGGAAGGGCACTGGGAGCAGGGGGAAGGGAACTGGGAGTGCTCGGGAGAGGACTGGGAGCAATGGGAAGGGCACTGGGAGTAGTGGGAATGGGACTGGGAGTGCTGGGAAGGGGAATGGGAGCAATGGGAAGGGCAATGGGAGCAATGGGAAGGGCACTGGGAGCAGTGGGAATGGGACTGGGAGTGCTGGGAAGGGGAATGGGAGCAATGGGAAGGGCAATGGGAGCAATGGGAAGGGCACTGGGAGCAGTGGGAAGGGGACTGGGAGCAATGGGAATGGCACTGGGAGTGCTGGGAAGGACACTGGGAGTGCTGGGGAGGGCAATGGGAGCGCTGGGAAGGGCACTGGGAGCAGTGGAATGGGACTGGGAGTGCTGGGAAGGGGACTGGGAGCAGTGGGAATGGGACTGGGAGCAGTGGAATGGGACTGGGAGCGCTGGGGAGGGCACGGAGAATGCTGGGAAGGGCACTGAGAGCGCTGGGGAGGGGAATGGGAGCAGTGGGAAGGGGAATGGGAGCAAAGGGAAGGGCACTGGGAGCAGTAGGATGGGGAGTGGGAGCACTGGAAGGGGATTGGGAGCAATGGGAAGGGGACTGGGAGCAATGGGAAGGGCACTGGGAGCAATGGGGAGGGGACTGGGAGCAGTGGGAATGGGACTGGGAGCAGTGGGAAGGGGACTGGGAGCGCTGGGAAGGGGAATGGGAGCAGTGGGAAGGGGAATGGGAGCAAAGGGAAGGGCACTGGGAGCAGTAGGATGGGGAGTGGGAGCACTGGAAGGGGATTGGGAGCAATGGGAAGGGGACTGGGAGCAATGGGAAGGGCACTGGGAGCACTGGGGAGGGGACTGGGAGCAGTGGGAATGGGACTGGGAGCAGTGGGAAGGGCACTGGGAGCAGTGGGAAGGGCACTGGGAGCGCTGGGAAGGGCACTGGGAGCGCTGGGAAGGGGACTGGGAGCAGTGGAATGGGACTGGGAGCAGTGGGAAGGGGAATGGGAGCGCTGGGAATGGCACTGAGAATGCTGGGAAGGGGACTGGGAGTACTGGGAAGGGGAATGGGAGCACTGGAAGGGACAGGGAGCGCTGGGAAGGGCACTGAGAGCACTGGGAATGGGACTGGGAGCACTGGGGAAGGGAATGGGAGCAGTGGGAAGGGGAATGGGAGCGCTGGGAAGGGCACTGGGAGCACTGGGGAGGGGACTGGGAGCAGTGGGAAGGGGACTGGGAGCAATGGGAAGGGCACTGGGAGCACTGGGGAGGGGACTGGGAGCAGTGGGAATGGGACTGGGAGCACTGGGAAGGGCGCTGGGAGCGCTGGGAAGGGGACTGGGAGCGCTGGGAAGGGCACTGGGAGCGCTGGGAATGGGACTGGGAGCAGTGGAAGGGGACTGGGAGCAGTGGAAGGGGACTGGGAGCAGTGGAAGGGCACTGGGAGCGCTGGGAAGGGCACTGGGAGCAATGGCAATGGGACTGGGAGCAATGGGAAGGGGACTGGGAGCACTGGGAAGGGGACTGGGAGCACTGGGAGCCCCCAACCCCGTACTGGGAGCCCTCAGCCCCATACTGGGAGCCCTCAGCCCCATACTGGGAGCACTGGGAGCCCCCAACCCCGTACTGGGAGCCCTCAGCCCCATACTGGGAGCACTGGGAGCCCCCAGCCCCGTACTGGGAGCCCTCAGCCCTGCCCCGGGAGCCTCTCAGCCCCTCCCTGCCCCCCCGGGGCTCCCCCTCCCTTCCCCCCCAGCTGAGCTCTTAATCCCTGCCTGGCCCTGGGCTGGGATTAACCTGGGGCTGGGATTAAGCCGCGAGGGGGCGGGGCCTGGCCGGCTGTGGGCCCGCCCCCGCGCTGACGTCACTCTTCCCTTCCCCCCCCCCGCAGAAGTACCGGTACCAGGATGAGGACAGCCCCCCCCTGGAGCAGAGCCCCGCCCACCTGCCCAGCCAGGTGAGCCCTGCCCCCTTCCGGGACACACCCGCGCCGTGCCCCGCCCCCCCCGCTGAAGCCACGCCCACGCCGGAGCCCTTTGGCCACGCCCACAAAGGGGAGGAGAAAACCTGTGCGGGTGGGGGGGAGGGGCACAGATGGGAGGGTGGTAGAGATGACATCACAGAAGGAATGATGATGTCATCAGCAAGGGGCGGGGCGTGGTGGTGATGTCATGGGGTGGTGACATCACGTGGGGTCCTGGGGAGGTCATCCCAGGTCGTGGTGATGTCATCAATGACGTCATTGGTGGGGGGTGATGCGTCCGGGTTGTGATGATGTCATCGAGGGGTCACCTGGGGGTCACTGTGATGTCATGGAAGAAGCTGTGACATCATCGAGTCCCTGGTGACATCACCAAGCTCCTGGTGACGCAATCAATACCCTGGTGACGTCACTGCAGTGCTGACGACGTCACAGAGGTCCTGATGACATCACAGAGGCCCCAGTGACGTCACAGTCTAGGGCTGTGCAGGGTCCTGGTGACGTCACGGGGGTGGGGGCGTGGCCGTTGGCTGCCAGTGACGTCACTACCCCTGATGATGTCATCCCTGACCACCCCCAGCTCCTGCAGCCCCTCCCCCCCTCCCCGGGCCTAGGGAGGGGTCCTGGGGGTTGGGGAAAGGATTTTAGTTCCCCTCAGGGTTGGAGGATGGGCAGGGAGGGTCGGGGGGGCTGGATGGGGTCAGGGGGCTTTGAGGAGGGGTCCTGACCCCCCCTGACCTCCCCCACGCCCCCAGGCCAACTCCCCCCCGGTCATCGTCAACACCGACACGCTGGAGGCTCCTGCCTACGTGAGTGTCCCCAGGACCCCCAGGACCCCCAGCCCGGGGACCCCCTGCGACCCCCCTCAGGGGTAACCAGGCCCCCCCTGCGCCCCCCCCAGGTGAATGGCACCGAGGGAGAGATGGAATACGAGGAGATCACTCTGGAGAGGGTGAGGCCCCCTTGGGACCCCCCAACCCCCCTGGGACCCCCAAAAGAACCCTGGGGCCCCTAAACCCTCCTGAGGATCCCCAACCCCCCCCCGGGACCCCCAAAACCAACCCCTGGGAACCCCCAACCCCCCTGGGACTCCCCACACAAACCCTGGGACCCCAAAATGTGCCCTGGGACCCCCCCTAACCCCCCTCCGGGACCTCCAGCAACCCCCCCCCGACCCTAAACGCCTTCTGGGGACCCCAGCCCCATGGGGAGGCTTTATTGGGGGGGGGAGGGGGGGTTGGGAGTTTTGAGGGGGCTAGGAGCCCCCCAGGATAACTGGGGGCTGGATTCAGGGGTTGGGGGTTCGGGGGTCTCAGGGGGGGCTGGGCTCGGGGGGGTTGAGTGTTGGGGGCTCAGGGCGGGGTTGGGTGTTGGGGGCGCAGGGAGCGCTGGGTTGGGGGCTGGGTGTTTAGGGGGCTCAGGGGGGTTGGGTGTTTGGGGTCTTGGGGGGTTGGGTGTTGGGGGCCTCAGGGGGTTGGGTGTTGGGGGCTCAGGGGGCTGGGCACAGGGGTTTGGGTGTTGGGGGCTCGGGGGGCTGAGTAGGGGCTGGGTTGGGGGTTGGGTGTTTGGGGTCTCAGGGGGTTGGGTGTGTCTCAGGGGCCGCTGGGTTGGGGGTTAGGTGCTTGGGGTCTCAGGGGCCGCCGGGTTCCAGCCCCCCCCCCTGACGCCCCCTCCCCCCCAGGGGAACTCGGGGCTGGGGTTCAGCATCGCGGGGGGCACTGACAACCCCCACGTGGGGGACGACCCCAGCATCTTCATCACCAAGATCATCCCCGGGGGGGCTGCGGCCCAGGATGGGCGACTCAGGTGGGGACCCCCGCGCAGCCCCCGCCCGCAGCCCCCAGGAACCCCCAAACCCCTCCCGGACCCCCCATCCCTCCCCAAAGCCTCTCTGCAGCCCCTCCAGGATCCACCACAAGACCCCAGGAGCCCCCAGTCCCCCCTCCCCGAACCTCAATATCCCCCAGGACCCCCCCAGGACCCCCTCAGGATCCCCCTTAACCCCCCCCAGCCCCCCCCCGCGGACCCCTTGAGGACCCCAGGGTGAGCAGCAGCATCCTGGATGTGCTGCAGGTGCCACACCGGAGTCCTTCTAGGTCCCTTGAGACCCTCCAGCTCCCCAGGCTCCGTCTAGACCCCCAGGACGCCCCCAGGATCCCCTTTTGCCCCCCAGCCCCCCCCTCCCCCCGGGGTGAGCAGCAGCATCCTGGACGTGCAGGAGGTCCCTCCGGAGCCTCTCCAGGCTCCTCTGGGTCCCTTTGGAGCCTTCCAGCTCCCCCAAAATACCTTCTAGACCGCTCCAACCCCCCCCAGGACCCCCTCAGGACCCCCTGAGGACCCTCTTTAGCTCCCCCAGCACCCCCCCGCGGACCCCTGAGGACCCCAGGGTGAAGGGCAGCACCCGGACCGCGCCGGGAGCGCCGCACCGGAGCCCCTCTAGGTCCCTCCAAACCCTTCCGGTTCCTCCCCAACCCCCTCTAGGTCCCCCAGACCCCTCCAACCTCCCAGGACCCCTCAGGACCCTCTTTAGCTCCCCCACCGAGGACCCCAGGGTGAAGGGCAGCACCCGGGAGCGCGCTGGGAGCGCCGCGCCGGAGCCCTTCTAGACGGCTTTAGACCGCGGCGGAGCCCCCGGGGACCCCCTCCACCCCCACCCCCCTGCCCGGGGAGCTTCCCCCCGCGCTGGGAGCCCCTCGGTGCCCCCCTCCCCCCGCAGGGTGAACGACAGCATCCTGTTCGTGAACGAGGCGGACGTGCGGGAGGTGCCGCACTCGGCGGCCGTGGAGGCGCTGAAGGAGGCCGGCGCCGTGGTGCGGCTCTACGTGATGCGGCGCAAGGCGCTGGCCGAGAAGGTGGTGGAGGTGAAGCTGATCAAGGGCCCCAAAGGTAACCCCCCGGCGAGGGGAGACCCCCCCACACCTCCCCCAGCCCCTCCCACCCCGCCCCCTCCCCTCCTTGCCCCGCCGGGGACGGCGCCGGGGAGAGCGGAGCGCAGGGACCTGCCCCGGAGCAGCCCTGAGGGGGCGCTGAGGGCAGCGAGGGGGAGGGGATCCCCCCCGGGTACCCCCCCTCAACAGAGACCCCTCCACAGGAGACCCCCGCGCCCACCCCCACCCCCTGACCCCCCCTCCCAGAGAGGCTCAGGGGTGAGCAGAGCTCAGGGACCCCTCCCCCAGGGACCCCCCACTCGGGAGACCCCTAGACCCCTCTGAGACCCCCAGACCCCCCCTCTGAGACCTCCCAGACACCCCCGAGACCCCCAGACCCCCTTCTGAGACCACCAGACTCCCCTGAGACCCCCAGACCGCCTTCTGAGACCTCCTGGACACCCCCGAGACCCCCAGACCTCCCCGAGACCCTCAGAGACCCCCAAGACCCCAGGTGCCCCCCTGAGACCACCAGACCCCCCCTCCGAGACGCCCAGACCCCCTTCTGAGACCACCAGACCCCCCCTGAGACCCCCAGCCCCCTCCTGAGACCCTCTGCCCCCCCCTTTGAGACACCCCCAGACCTCCCCCTGAGACCTGGGACCCCAAGCCTGAGGACCCCCCCCCCAGGATCCTCTCCGGGGTCTGCAGGAGGAGCCCCCAGACCCCCTGAGAACCTCCCTGAGCCCGGGAGGGGTCCCGGGGGGGGTCGCAGGGTTTGGGGGTCCCGGGGGGGGGGGTCGCAGGGTGTTGGGGGTCCCTGCTGACCCCCCTCTGCCCTGTGCCCCCCCAGGGCTGGGGTTCAGCATCGCGGGGGGGGTGGGCAACCAGCACATCCCGGGGGACAACAGCATCTACGTGACCAAGGTGATCGAGGGGGGGGCGGCGCACAAGGACGGCAGGCTGCAGATCGGCGACAAGATCCTGGCCGTGAGCACCGGCGGCGCGGGGGGGCACCGGGAGCGGCGGGGGGGCACCGGGAGCAGCGGGGGCGCACCGGGAGCGGACAGGGGGGCAATGGGAACGGGCGGGGGGCACTGGGAGGGGGCGGGGGGCACCGGGAGCGGACAGGGGGCAACGGGAACGGGCGGGGGCACTGGGAGGGCGGGGGACCGGGAGCCGCGGGGGCACCGGGTAGCCGCGGGAGGGCAACGGGAGGGGGGAAGGGGGCAATGGGAGCAGCGGGAGGGCGCCAGGAGGGGGCGGGGGGGCACCGAGAGGAGAGAGAGGGACATGGGGAGGGGGCGTGGGGCTAGAAGGAAGGGGACAGATGGCCCTGGGAGGGGCAGGGGGGGATAGAAGGGAGGGGTCTTGGGGGAGACGGGGAGGGGCTCGGGGACCCCGGGAGGGAGCTTGGGGACAATCTGGAGACACCCCGGGGTGGGGACCGCAGGAGGTCCCCTGGGGGGGTCCCGGGTGGGGTCCCCTGGGTGTCCCTTCCCCTTCCTCCCCCTCCAAGTGCTTCCCGCGGCCAGGTGGGGGGAGGGAGGAAGGGGGGAGGGACCCCGCGGGGTGGGGACCCCAAAAGCCCCCTGGGAGGGTCCGGGGGGGGTCCCTTGGGTGTCCCTGTCCCTCCTCCTCCTCCTCCTCCCCCAGGTGGTGGCCACCAGCCGTGGGCAGCGCACGGGGGGAAGGGGAGGGACGCCGCGGGGTGGGGGCCCCCGAAGCCCCCTGTGGGGGGCCCGGGGGGGGGGCGGGGGGGGTCCCCTCACGGTGAGGCGGGGGTCCCCCAGGTGAACAACGTCAGCCTGGAGGACGTGATGCACGAGGACGCGGTGGCCGCCCTGAAGAACACCTTCGACGTGGTGTACCTGCGGGTGGCCAAGCCGGCCGCCGCCTTCCTGGGCGACAGCTTCGCCCCCCCCGACGTCACCAGCTGTGAGCGGCTGGGGGGGGGGACGCGGACGGACCCCCCGGGGCCGCCCCCGCGGGGCGGGGCGGGGCGGGGCGCCGGGGAGGGGCGGGGCGCCGGGGAGGGGCACGGAAGCAGCCCAACCCCCTCGGCGGTGCGCGGCCGCTTAGGGCTGACGGGGGCGGGGTGGCCCTGGTGGCCCCTCCCTGTCCCCTCCCTGTCCCCTCCCTGCCCCCTCCCTGCCCCCTCCCTGTCCCCTCCCTGCCCCCTCCCCGCCCCCTCCCTATCCCCCTCCCTGTCCCCTCCCTGCCCCCTCCCTGCCCCCTCCCTATCCCCCTCCCTGCCCCCTCCCTGCCCCCTCCCTGCCCCCTCCCTGCCCCCTCCCTATCCCCCTCCCTGCCCCCTCCCTGCCCCCTCCTGCCCCCTCCCTATCCCCCTCCCTGTCCCCTCCCTGCCCCCTCCCTATCCCCCTCCCTGCCCCCTCCCTGCCCCCTCCCTGCCCCCTCCCTGCCCCCTCCCTATCCCCCTCCCTGCCCCCTCCCTGCCCCCTCCCTGCCCCCTCCCTGCCCCCCTCCCTATCCCCTCCCTGCCCCCTCCCTGCCCCCTCCCTGCCCCCTCCCTGCCCCCTCCCTATCCCCCTCCCTGCCCCCTCCCTGCCCCCTCCCTGCCCCCCTCCCTATCCCCCTCCCTGTCCCCTCCCTGCCCCCTCCCTATCCCCCTCCCTATCCCCCTCCCTGCCCCCTCCCTGCCCCCTCCCTGCCCCCTCCCTGCCCCCTCCCTATCCCCCTCCCTATCCCCCTCCCTGTCCCCTCCCTGCCCCCTCCCTGCCCCCTCCCTATCCCCCTCCCTGCCCCCTCCCTGCCCCTCCCTGCCCCCTCCCTGCCCCCTCCCTATCCCCCTCCCTGCCCCCTCCCTGCCCCCTCCCTGCCCCCTCCCTGCCCCCTCCCTATCCCCCTCCCTGCTCCCTCCCTGCCCCCTCCCTATCCCCCTCCCTGCCCCCTCCCTGCCCCCTCCCTGCCCCCTCCCTATCCCCCTCCCTGCCCCCTCCCTATCCCCCTCCCTGCCCCCTCCCTGCCCCCTCCCTGCCCCCTCCCTATCCCCCTCCTTGCCCCCTCCCTGCCCCCTCCCTGCCCCCTCCCTGTCCCCTCCCTGCCTCCCGTGCCCCTAGCTGTGTCCCTGCCCCTGCCCCCTCCCATGCCAGCTGTGCCCTGCCTGTCCCCAGCCTACTCTGCTCACCTGGACGCTGAGCTGGGTCCCCAAAGCTTCCTGGGCCCTGAGTTCCCTCCCGCGGGGACCCCAACCTCCCCCCGGCGCTTCTCGCCCGGCCCCAAGGAGCTGCTGCCCGACGACGACGTCCCCAGGTACCTGCCAGCCCTGCCACCCTGGCACCCCTGACGTCCCCTGGCACCCCCTGACACCCCCTGGCACCCCCCTGGCACCCCCTGGCCCCAAGGTGTCCCGAGGTACCTCTGGCACCCCTGGCACACCCATGGCACACCCCTGGCCCCAAGGTGTCCCCAGGTACCCAGGCACCCCCTGGCCTCAAGGTGTTCCCTGGCACCACCTGGCTCCCAAGGTATCCCCTGGCAGCCCCCTGGCACTCCCTGGCCCCATGGTGTCCCCAGGTATCATGGCACACCCCTGGCACCACCGTGCCACCCCTGGCCCCAAGGTGTCCCCTGGCACCACCCTGGCACTCCCTGGCACCCCCTGCTGTCCCCAGAGCTGTCCCAGAGCTGTCCCCAGAGCTGTCCCCAGAGCTGTCCCAGGGCTGTCCCCAGAGCTGTCCCAGAGCTGTCCCAGAGCTGTCCCAGAGCTGTCCCCAGAGCTGTCCCAGAGCTGTCCCAGAGCTGTCCCCAGAGCTGTCCCCAGAGCTGTCCCCAGAGCTGTCTCAGAGCTGTCTCAGAGCTGTCCCCAGAGCTGTCCCCAGAGCTGTCCCAGAGCTGTCCCCAGAGCTGTCCCAGAGCTGTCCCCAGAGCTGTCCCCAGAGCTGTCCCAGAGCTGTCCCCAGAGCTGTCCCCAGAGCTGTCTCAGAGCTGTCCCCAGAGCTGTCCCCAGAGCTGTCCCAGAGCTGTCCCCAGAGCTGTCCCAGAGCTGTCCCCAGAGCTGTCCCCAGAGCTGTCCCAGAGCTGTCCCCAGAGCTGTCCCCAGAGCTGTCCCCAGAGCTGTCCCCAGGGCTGTCCCAGGGCTGTCCCCAGGGCTGTCCCCAGAGCTGTCCCAGAGCTGTCCCAGGGCTGTCCCCAGGGCTGTCCCCAGAGCTGTCCCAGGGCTGTCCCCAGAGCTGTCCCAGAGCTGTCCCCAGAGCTGTCCCCAGAGCTGTCCCAGAGCTGTCCCCAGAGCTGTCCCAGAGCTGTCCCCAGAGCTGTCCCCAAGGCTGTCCCCAGAGCTGTCCCAGAGCTGTCCCAGGGCTGTCCCCAGGGCTGTCCCCAGGGCTGTCCCAGGGCTGTCCCCAGAGCTGTCCCAGAGCTGTCCCCAGAGCTGTCCCCAGGGCTGTCCCAGAGCTGTCCCCAGGGCTGTCCCAGAGCTGTCCCAGAGCTGTCCCAGAGCTGTCCCCAAGGCTGTCCCCAGGGCTGTCCCCAGAGCTGTCCCAGAGCTGTCCCAGGGCTGTCCCCAGGGCTGTCCCCAGAGCTGTCCCAGAGCTGTCCCCAGGGCTGTCCCCAGAGCTGTCCCAGAGCTGTCCCAGAGCTGTCCCAGAGCTGTCCCCAGAGCTGTCCCCAGGGCTGTCCCAGAGCTGTCCCAGAGCTGTCCCCAGAGCTGTCCCAGAGCTGTCCCAGAGCTGTCCCCAGAGCTGTCCCCAGGGCTGTCCCAGGGCTGTCCCAGAGCTGTCCCCAGAGCTGTCCCAGAGCTGTCCCAGAGCTGTCCCAGAGCTGTCCCAGGGCTGTCCCCAGGGCTGTCCCCAGGGCTGTCCCCAGAGCTGTCCCAGAGCTGTCCCCAGGGCTGTCCCCAGAGCTGTCTCAGAGCTGTCCCCAGGGCTGTCCCCAGAGCTGTCCCCAGAGCTGTCTCAGAGCTGTCCCCAGAGCTGTCCCCAGAGCTGTCCCCAGAGCTGTCCCCAGGGCTGTCCCAGAGCTGTCCCCAGAGCTGTCCCCAGGGCTGTCCCAGAGCTGTCCCCAGAGCTGTCCCCAGAGCTGTCCCCAGGGCTGTCCCCAGAGCTGTCCCAGAGCTGTCCCCAGAGCTGTCCCAGAGCTGTCCCAGGGCTGTCCCCAGAGCTGTCCCAGAGCTGTCCCCAGAGCTGTCCCAGAGCTGTCCCAGGGCTGTCCCCAGAGCTGTCCCAGAGCTGTCCCCAGAGCTGTCCCAGAGCTGTCCCCAGAGCTGTCCCAGAGCTGTCCCAGGGCTGTCCCCAGAGCTGTCCCAGGGCTGTCCCCAGAGCTGTCCCAGAGCTGTCCCAGAGCTGTCCCCAGAGCTGTCCCCAGAGCTGTCCCAGAGCTGTCCCCAGAGCTGTCCCCAGAGCTGTCCCAGAGCTGTCCCAGAGCTGTCCCCAGAGCTGTCCCCAGAGCTGTCCCCAGAGCTGTCCCAGAGCTGTCCCCAGAGCTGTCCCAGAGCTGTCCCCAGAGCTGTCCCCAGAGCTGTCCCCAGAGCTGTCCCCAGAGCTGTCCCCAGGGCTGTCCCAGAGCTGTCCCCAGAGCTGTCCCCAGAGCTGTCCCAGAGCTGTCCCAGAGCTGTCCCCAGAGCTGTCCCAGAGCTGTCCCAGAGCTGTCCCAGAGCTGTCCCCAGAGCTGTCCCCAGGGCTGTCCCTGCTGTCCCAGAGCTGTCCCCAGAGCTGTCCCAGAGCTGTCCCAGAGCTGTCCCAGAGCTGTCCCCAGAGCTGTCCCAGAGCTGTCCCAGAGCTGTCCCAGAGCTGTCCCCAGGGCTGTCCCAGAGCTGTCCCAGAGCTGTCCCAGAGCTGTCCCCAGAGCTGTCCCAGAGCTGTCCCAGAGCTGTCCCCAGGGCTGTCCCAGAGCTGTCCCAGAGCTGTCCCCAGAGCTGTCCCAGAGCTGTCCCCAGGGCTGTCCCCAGAGCTGTCCCAGAGCTGTCCCAGAGCTGTCCCCAGAGCTGTCCCAGAGCTGTCCCAGAGCTGTCCCCAGGGCTGTCCCCAGAGCTGTCCCAGAGCTGTCCCAGAGCTGTCCCAGGGCTGTCCCCAGAGCTGTCCCCAGGGCTGTCCCAGAGCTGTCCCCAGAGCTGTCCCAGAGCTGTCCCCAGGGCTGTCCCCAGGGCTGTCCCCAGGGCTGTCCCCAGAGCTGTCCCAGAGCTGTCCCAGAGCTGTCCCCAGAGCTGTCCCAGAGCTGTCCCAGAGCTGTCCCCAGGGCTGTCCCCAGGGCTGTCCCCAGAGCTGTCCCAGAGCTGTCCCAGAGCTGTCCCCAGAGCTGTCCCAGAGCTGTCCCCAGGGCTGTCCCCAGGGCTGTCCCCAGAGCTGTCCCCAGGGCTGTCCCCAGGGCTGTCCCCAGAGCTGTCCCCAGAGCTGTCCCAGAGCTGTCCCCAGAGCTGTCCCCAGAGCTGTCCCAGGGCTGTCCCAGGGCTGTCCCCAGAGCTGTCCCCAGAGCTGTCCCAGAGCTGTCCCCAGAGCTGTCCCCAGAGCTGTCCCAGGGCTGTCCCAGGGCTGTCCCCAGAGCTGTCCCCAGGGCTGTCCCAGGGCTGTCCCCAGAGCTGTCCCCAGAGCTGTCCCCAGAGCTGTCCCCAGGGCTGTTCCAGGGCTGTCCCCAGGGCTGTCCCCAGAGCTGTCCCAGAGCTGTCCCCAGAGCTGTCCCCAGAGCTGTCCCCAGGGCTGTCCCAGGGCTGTCCCCAGAGCTGTCCCAGAGCTGTCCCCAGAGCTGTCCCCAGAGCTGTCCCCAGAGCTGTCCCCAGAGCTGTCCCCAGGGCTGTCCCAGGGCTGTCCCCAGAGCTGTCCCAGAGCTGTCCCAGAGCTGTCCCCAGAGCTGTCCCAGAGCTGTCCCCAGGGCTGTCCCCAGGGCTGTCCCCAGAGCTGTCCCCAGAGCTGTCCCCAGGGCTGTCCCAGAGCTGTCCCCAGAGCTGTCCCCAGAGCTGTCCCAGGGCTGTCCCCAGAGCTGTCCCCAGAGCTGTCCCCAGGGCTGTCCCCAGGGCTGTCCCCAGAGCTGTCCCCAGAGCTGTCCCAGAGCTGTCCCCAGGGCTGTCCCCAGAGCTGTCCCCAGAGCTGTCCCCAGGGCTGTCCCCAGGGCTGTCCCCAGAGCTGTCCCCAGAGCTGTCCCAGAGCTGTCCCCAGGGCTGTCCCCAGGGCTGTCCCCAGAGCTGTCCCCAGAGCTGTCCCCAGGGCTGTCCCAGAGCTGTCCCCAGAGCTGTCCCCAGAGCTGTCCCAGAGCTGTCCCCAGAGCTGTCCCCAGGGCTGTCCCCAGAGCTGTCCCCAGAGCTGTCCCAGAGCTGTCCCAGAGCTGTCCCAGGGCTGTCCCCAGAGCTGTCCCAGAGCTGTCCCCAGGGCTGTCCCCAGAGCTGTCCCCAGAGCTGTCCCAGAGCTGTCCCAGAGCTGTCCCCAGAGCTGTCCCAGAGCTGTCCCAGGGCTGTCCCCAGAGCTGTCCCAGAGCTGTCCCCAGAGCTGTCCCCAGAGCTGTCCCAGAGCTGTCCCCAGGGCTGTCCCCAGAGCTGTCCCCAGGGCTGTCCCAGAGCTGTCCCCAGGGCTGTCCCCAGAGCTGTCCCAGAGCTGTCCCAGAGCTGTCCCCAGAGCTGTCTCAGAGCTGTCCCCAGAGCTGTCCCCAGAGCTGTCCCAGAGCTGTCCCCAGGGCTGTCCCCAGAGCTGTCCCAGAGCTGTCCCCAGAGCTGTCCCCAGGGCTGTCCCCAGGGCTGTCCCAGAGCTGTCCCCAGAGCTGTCCCCAGAGCTGTCTCAGAGCTGTCCCCAGAGCTGTCCCCAGAGCTGTCCCAGAGCTGTCCCCAGGGCTGTCCCCAGAGCTGTCCCAGAGCTGTCCCCAAGGCTGTCCCCAGGGCTGTCCCCAGAGCTGTCCCCAGAGCTGTCCCTGCTGTCCCCAGGGCTGTCCCCAGAGCTGTCCCAGAGCTGTCCCAGGGCTGTCCCAGAGCTGTCCCCAGAGCTGTCCCTGCTGTCCCCAGAGCTGTCCCCAGAGCTGTCCCAGAGCTGTCCCCAGAGCTGTCCCCAGAGCTGTCCCAGAGCTGTCCCAGAGCTGTCCCCAGAGCTGTCCCAGAGCTGTCCCAGGGCTGTCCCAGGGCTGTCCCCAGAGCTGTCCCAGAGCTGTCCCCAGAGCTGTCCCCAGAGCTGTCCCAGAGCTGTCCCAGAGCTGTCCCCAGAGCTGTCCCAGAGCTGTCCCCAGGGCTGTCCCCAGAGCTGTCCCAGAGCTGTCCCCAGAGCTGTCCCCAGAGCTGTCCCCAGAGCTGTCCCAGAGCTGTCCCCAGAGCTGTCCCCAGAGCTGTCCCCAGAGCTGTCCCTGAGCTGTCCCCAGAGCTGTCCCCAGGGCTGTCCCCAGGGCTGTCCCCAGAGCTGTCCCTAGAGCTGTCCCCAGAGCTGTCCCAGAGCTGTCCCCAGAGCTGTCCCCAGAGCTGTCCCCAGAGCTGTCCCAGAGCTGTCCCCAGAGCTGTCCCCAGAGCTGTCCCCAGGGCTGTCCCCAGAGCTGTCCCCAGAGCTGTCCCAGAGCTGTCCCTAGAGCTGTCCCCAGGGCTGTCCCCAGAGCTGTCCCCAGGGCTGTCCCCAGGGCTGTCCCCAGAGCTGTCCCCAGGGCTGTCCCCAGGGCTGTCCCTGCTGTTCCCAGCTGTCCCCTGCTGTCCCCAGGGACCCTCGCCGCATCGTGATCCACCGAGGCTCCACCGGGCTGGGCTTCAACATCGTGGGGGGGGAGGACGGGGAAGGAATCTTCATCTCCTTCATCCTGGCCGGGGGCCCCGCGGACCTCAGCGGCGAGCTGCGCAAGGGCGACCAGATCCTCTCCGTGAGTCGCTGCTGCCCCCTGCCGCCCGCCGCCGCGCACTGCAGCCGCCGCTGCTGCCTGCTGCCCTGCAGGGGCACAGCGCTGCCGCCTCGTGGTCATCACCCAGCCGCTGCTGCCCCCTGCCGGCCAGCAGGGGCACAGCGCTGCCGCCTCGTGGTCATCACCCAGCCGCTGCTGCCCCCTGCCGGCCAGCAGGGGCACAGCGCTGCCGCCTCATGGTCATCACCCAGCCGCTGCTGCCCCCTGCCGGCCAGCAGGGGCACAGCGCTGCCGCCTCATGGTCATCACCCAGCCGCTGCTGCCCCCTGCCGGCCAGCAGGGGCACAGCGCTGCCGCCTCGTGGTCGTCACCCAGCCGCTGCTGCCCCCTGCCGGCCAGCAGGGGCACAGCGCTGCCGCCTCGTGGTCGTCACCCAGCCGCTGCTGCCCCCTGCCGGCCAGCAGGGGCACAGCGCTGCCGCCTCGTGGTCGTCACCCAGCCGCTGCTGCCCCCTGCCGGCCCGCAGGGGCACAGCACTGCCGCCTCATGGTCATAGAGCCACCGCTGCCCCCGGTGGTCAGCATGGGCGTGACACTATCATCCCATGGTCATAGAGCCACCACTGCCCCTGGTGGTCAGCGTGGGCATGACGCTGCTGCTTCATGGTCATAGAGTCACCACTGCCCCCTGGTGGCCAGCATGGGCATGACACTGCCACCTCATGGTCATCACACAGCCACTGCTGCTACCTCATGGTCATAGAACCACTGCTGCCCCCGGTGGTCAGCGTGGGCATGACACTGTCACCCCATGGTCATAGAGCCACCACTGCCCCCTGGTGGTCAGCGTGGGCATGACACTGGCGCCTCACTGTCATAGTCACCACTGCCCCCCTGGTGGCCATCATAGTCATGACACTGGCGCCTCATGGTCATCACCCTGCCGCCTGGTGGTCATCATGGGCACAAAACTGTCACCTCATGGTCCTCACACAGCCACCATTGCCACCTGGTGGTCATCATAGAGCCACTACTGCCCCCTGGTGGTCAGCGTGGGCATGACACTGCCACCTCATGGTCATCACACACCCGCTGCTGCCACCTCATGGTCATAGAGCCACCACTGCCTCCTGGTGGTCATCAGGGGGACACCACTGTCAACTCATGGCCACCAAGACCACCCCGTGGCCACCTCACAGCCACCCCATGGTCGCCACGATCACCACAGCCACCACCCCCCCCCCCACCCCAGAGTGCTCCAGCCCCCCCCCCGGCATGCCCCCATGGCCATGGTGCCTCCTTGCTGTCCCCAGGTGAATGGAGTGGACCTGCGCAGCGCCACCCACGAGCAGGCAGCGGTGGCCCTGAAGAACGCAGGGCAGACAGTGACCATCCTGGCCCAGTACAAACCAGAAGGTTAGCTCAGAGGCCCCAGGGGGCCCCAAGGGTCCTAAGAGCTCCCCAGGCTACCCCCACGTTGTCCCCAGGGGTCCCTAACTGTGCCCAAAGTGTCCCCAGGGGTCCCCAAGTGTCTCCAGGGTGTCCCCAGGATGCCCCCAGGGGTCTCCAAAGTATCCTTAGAGTTGTCCCCAAGGTCTCCTCACTGTCCCTCTGCCTCCCCCTGCTGTCCCCCCCTGCTCCCTGCTGTACTTCACTGTCCTCTGCTGTCCCTCCCTGCACCTTGCTGCCCCCTGCTGGCCCTCGCTGTTCCTCCCTGCTCCCTGCTGCCCCCTGCTGGCCCCACAGAGTACAGTCGCTTCGAGGCCAAGATCCACGACCTGAGGGAGCAGCTCCTGAGCAGCAGCCTGGGCTCAGGCAGTGCCTCCCTGCGCAGCGACCCCAAGCGAGGCTTCTACGTCCGGTCAGTGAGCTGGGGGGGCTGGGGGGGGGCGCTGGAGCCACTGGGAGGGACACTGGGAGCACTGGGAGGTGAGAGGGTGGCGCTGGGGGGCACTGGTGGCTGCTGGTGGGCATGGGGGGCACTGGTAGCTACTGGTGGGCACTGGGAGGTGCCAGCCCCCTGTGTGTGTCCCCCCAGGGCGCTGTTCGACTACGACAAAGCCAAGGACTGTGGGTTCCTGAGCCAGGCTCTGAGCTTCCGCTTCGGGGACGTCCTGCAGGTGCTGGACGCCTCTGACGAGGAGTGGTGGCAGGCCAGGCAGGTCCTGCCCGCGGGGCAGCCCCCGGAGCTCGGCTTTGTGCCCAGCAAGCGCCGGTGAGCCGCGGCAGGGGGGCTGGCAGGGGGCTGGCAGAGATTTGGTTGCCTGCAGTTCCAAGGGTGGCCGCGAGAGGGGGCGGGGGAGCAGCGGGAAGGGCATAGCGGGCGGACTGGGAGGGGACTGGGAGGGATTGGGCTGCCTGCAGTTCCAGGCGTGGCCGCTAGAGGGAGCAGTGGGAGGGCGCTGGGATGGACTGGGAGCCCCGGGGGGGTCTCGTTGCAGGGTCGAGCGCCGGGAGTGGACTCGGCTAAAGGCCAAGGTGAGCTGCCCCCGGCCCCCCCTCTGGGTGCCCCCCAAACCCCGGGGGTCTCCCTGAGACCCCACCCCACAAGGTCCCCTCTGGGTCCCCCACAAGCCCCAGGGGACCCCTCCCAGGGACCCGACGCTGCCCCTCCCCCTCCCCTCATGCTGCTCTTTGCCCCCCTAGGATCGAGCCCCCGGATCAGGCTCCCAAGGTGAGTGCTGGCCCCCCACAATCTGCACCCCCCAGTGCCCCCCCCGGTCCCTCTGGCCCCCCCCAATGCCCCCCCAGTGCCCCTCCAGGTCCCCTCTGTGCCCCCCCAATGTCCCTTCATTAGCCCCCAACACCTTGGGGGGGGGTCCCTTGGTTGGGGTCCCCCCCCTCGGTTTGGGGGTCCCACCCCATGACATCACCCCACCCCCCCCAGGGCGGGAGGAGTCAGTGCTGAGCTACGAGACAGTGACACAGCTGGAAGGTGACACAGGGGGGTCGGGGGGGGTCCTGGGGGGGGCTGGGGGAAGGGTTGAGGGTTTTTGGGGTGCCGTTTGGGAGGGATTAGGGGGCGTGGTTGGAGTGTTCCTGGGCTTGAGGCTTTCCTGGGGGGGTTGGGGCTGGGTTTGGGGCACCCTGGAGTTGGTCTTTTGGGGTCCCTAGGACAGATTTTTGGGGGTCCTTAGGGCTGGGCTTTTGGGTGGTTTGGGTCTGGCTTTGGTGTGGCTCTGGCTCTGGTTTGGGGTCTGGTTTGGGTCTGGTTTTGCCCTGTTTTGGGTCTGGTTTGGGTATGGTTTGGGTCTGGTTTTGCCCTGTTTTGGGTCTGGTTTGGGTATGGTTTGGGTCTGGTTTTGCCCTGTTTTGGGTCTGGTTTGGGTATGGTTTGGGTCTGGTTTTGCCCTGGTTTGGGTCTGGTTTGGGTCTGGTTTTGGGTCTGGTTTGGGTCTGGTTTTGCCCTGTTTTGGGTCTGGTTTGGGTATGGTTTGGGTCTGGTTTTGCCCTGGTTTGGGTCTGGGTTTGGGTCTGGTTTGGGTCTGGTTTTGCCCTGTTTTGGGTCTGGCTTGGGTCTGGTTTTGCCCTGGTTTGGGTCTGGTTTGGGTCTGGGTTTGGGTCTGGTTTTGCCCTGTTTTGGGTCTGGTTTGGGTCTGGTTTTGCCCTGGTTTGGGTCCGGTTTGGGTCTGGGTTTGGGTCTGGTTTGGGTATGGTTTTGCCCTGTTTTGGGTCTGGTTTTGCCCTGGTTTGGGTCTGGTTTGGGTCTGGGTTTGGGTCTGGTTTGGGTCTGGTTTTGCCCTGTTTTGGGTCTGGTTTGGGTCTGGTTTTGCCCTGGTTTGGGTCTGGTTTGGGTCTGGGTTTGGGTCTGGTTTGGGTCTGGTTTTGCCCTGTTTTGGGTCTGGTTTGGGTCTGGTTTGGGTCTGGCTTTGGGTCTGGTTTTGCCCTGTTTTGAGTCTGGTTTAGGGTCTGGTTTGGGTCTGGTTTGGGTCTGGTTTTGCCCTGGTTTGGGTCTGGTTTTGCCCTGGTTTGGGTCTGGTTTTGGGTCTGGTTTGGGTCTGGTTTAGGTCTGGTTTGGGTCTGGTTTTGCCCTGGTTTGGGTCTGGTTTTGGGTCTGATTTGGGTCTGGTTTTGGCTTGTTTTGGGTCTGGTTTGGGTCTGGTTTGGGTCTGGTTTGGGTCTGGTTTTGCCGTGTTTTGAGTCTGGCTTTGGGTCTGGTTTGGGTCTGGTTTAGGTCTGGTTTGGGTCTGGTTTTGCCCTGTTTTGGGTCTGGTTTGGGTCTGGTTTTGCCCTGTTTTGGGTCTGGTTTTGGGTCTGGTTTAGGGGCTGTTTTGGGTCTGGTTTTGCCCTGGTTTGGGTCTGTTTTAGGTCTGGTTTTGCCCTGGTTTGGGTCTGTTTTGGGTCTGGTTTTGCCCTGGTTTGGGTCTGGTTTAGGTCTGGCTTTGGGCTGGTTTCGCCCTGGTTTGGCTCCGTCCTGGGCTGGGTCCCGGGCTGGGTCCCGGGCTGGGTCTCTGGGGCGCCCCTGGGCGGCCGGCAGCGCTCGGGGGGAGCGCGGGGTGAGCGCGGGGAGTCGCGGGGGTTCCGCGGGGGTTCGTGGGGGTCCGCGGGGGGGCGCGGGGGGGCGCGGGGTGAGCGCTGCCGCCGCCCCCCCGCAGTGCACTATGCTCGGCCGATCATCATCCTGGGCCCCACCAAGGACAGAGTCAACGACGACCTCCTGAGCGAGTTCCCGGACAAGTTCGGCTCCTGCGTGCCGCGTGAGCGGGGGAGGGGCAGGGATGGACTCACCCCACCCCCCCACCCCCGCCCCACCAGGGGCCCCGGGCCTCCCCTCCCCCGCCCGAGCTGTGCCCAAGCCCCCTGCTTGTGCCCCCCGCCCCCAAGGTGTACCCTGCTGCCACCTTCCTGGCATCCTGGCTCTGGCCCTGAGCCCAGCCCTGAGCCCAGCCCTAGCCCCATGGCTTCAGCCCTGAGCCCAGCCCTGAGCCCAGCCCTGAGCCCAGCCCTGAGCCCTGCCCTGAGCCCAGCCCTAGCCCCATGGCTTCAGCCCTGAGCCCAGCCCTGAGCCCAGCCCTAGCCCCATGGCTTCAGCCCTGAGCCCAGCCCTGAGCCCATGGCCCTGTGCCCAGCTCTGGCCTGCTCCTGTGCCCATCCCCATGCTGTGTCCCTGTCCCCACCCCCTGGTGCCCACAGTGGCTGTTCCCCATGCCCCCCTCCCTGATGCCCTCCCTCCCCCTCCCTGCTTGCCCTCTCCCCTCGCTGGTGCTCACCATGACCCCTTGCTGCCCCCTCCCCTCCCCATGCCCACCCTGCGAGGTCCTAATCCACTGTTGGCTTTCCCCATGTCTCCCCCTCCCCTCCCTCATGTCCTCCCTCTCCCTCCTCCTTCCTTCTCCTTTCCCTGCTTCCTTCTCCCCTCCCTCTTTCCTCTCTCCCCCCTCTGCTTTCCCTTCTCCCCTCCCTGCATCCCCTCTCCCTCCCTTTGATGCTTTCCCTCTTCCCTTCCTCCTTCTTCTCTCCTCTTCCTCCTTTCTTCCTCCCTTCTATTCTTCCTCCCTCCCCTTCCTACTTTCCTCTTCCCTCCTCTCCCTGCTTTCTTTCTCCCCTACTTCCTTCCCCCCTCCCCTCCCTCCTTCCCCCCTCACCTCCCTCCTTCCCCTCTCTCCTCCCTCCTTCTCCTCTCCCCTATCTCCTTCCCTTTCTCCCCTCCCCCCTTGCTCTCTCCCCTCCCTCCTTCCCCTCTCCCTCCCTCCTTCCCCCTCACCTCCCTCCTTCCCCTCTCTCCTCCCTCCTTCTCCTCTCCCCTATCTCCTTCCCCTCTCCCTCCTTGATCTCTCCTCCCTCTCCTCTCCTCTCCTCTCCTCTCCTCTCCTCTCCTCTCCTCTCCTCTCCCTCTCCTCTCCTCTCCTCTCCTCTCCTCTCCTCTCTCTCTCTCCTCTCCCTCCTCTCCCCTCTCCTCTCCTCTCCTCTCCTCTCCTCTCCTCTCCTCTCCTCTCCTCTCCTCTCCTCTCCTCTCCTCTCCTCCCTCCCTCCCCTCCCCTCCCCTCTCCTTCCCCTCTCCCCTCCCTCCCCCCCTCCCCTCTCTCCCCTCCCCTCCGGTGCCGTTTCTGGTCGGCTCTGTGGCGCCCCCCGCGGGCGGGGGCAGACACGACGCGGCCGAAGCGGGAGTACGAGGTGGACGGCCGCGACTATCACTTCGTCTGCTCCCGGGAGAGGATGGAGAAGGACATCCAGGGGCACAAGTTCATCGAGGCCGGGCAGTACAACAGCCACCTCTACGGCACCAGCGTCCAGTCCGTGCGCGAGGTGGCCGAGCAGGTGGGCACCGCGGAGGGCACCCCCGGGGCACCCCCAGGGTACACCCAGAGCACCCCCAGGGCACCCCCAGGGTACACCCAGGGTACACCCAAGGCACAGCCAGAGCTCACCAAGGGCACATCCAGGGTACACCCAAGGCTCACCCAGGGTACCCCCAGGGTACACCCAGGGCTCACCCAGGGCACACACAGGGCACCAGTGTGCAGTCAGAGGGGTGGCAGAGCAGGAGGGTGCTGGGGGGCACTGGGGGGCGCTGGGGAGCACCTGTGTGGCACCAGTGTGCAGTCAGAGGGGTGGCAGAGCAGGAGGGCACCCGGGGAGGCACCAGGGCGGCTGGCAGCTGGCACCAGGGCACCCCATGGGTGCCAGCCAGGGTGGGCTCACAGGGGCTGAGGAGTTGACCCTGTGGGGAGCCCCAGGGCCGCAGGCTTTGGGTAGGGGTTCCAGGGCGTGGCGGGGTGGGGAGGGGGGGCGTGCCTGACGCCAGCCAATGGGGTGCGGGGCGTGGCAGGGCAAGCACTGCATCCTGGACGTGTCGGCCAATGCCGTGCGGAGGCTGCAGGCAGCGCAGCTCCACCCCATCGCCATCTTCATCCGGCCCAAGTCGCTGGACAACGTCCTGTGAGGGCGGGGCCTGGGCCTGGGCGGGGCTGGAAGGGGCGGGGTTTGGGCTGGGTGGGGCCAGAAGGGGTGCGCTGTGGTAGGGTGGGGCTGGGAGGGGCAGAGTGTTGGCTGGGTGGGGCTAGGAGGGGTGTGGCAGGGTGGGGGGGTGGAAGGGGCGTGGCATGGGCTGGGTGGGGGAAGGGGCAGGGCTTGCATTAAGGGGGTGTGGTTCCGAGGGGAGGGGCCCCAGTAGCTGTGCTGGGGTTGGAGGGAAGGCATTGGAGGGGGTGTGGCCTGTTGGAAGGGGTGTGGTTTGTGTGGGTGTGGTCATTCGGGGCGTGGCTTCAGAAGGGCATGTCTCTGTGGAGTGGGGCTCGAGGAGGCCAGGTGGGGCTCATTGGAGGGGGCGTGGCCTGGGTCAAAGCTTGTGGACTCTGAGGGACTGGAAGGGGGGGTGGGGCTGGAAGGGTTTGGGGTGGGGCCCTGTGGGGTGTGGCCTGAGTGGGTGTGGCTTCGGGGGGGGCATGAGGTGCGGCCCACAGAAGGGCCGGGGGGGGCCTGAGTGGGGGGGGGCGAGGGCCGGAAGGGGTGGGCGCGGCAGGGGTGCGGCCTGGAGGCAGTGGGCGTGGCTGGGGGCGTGTCCCAGCGCTGCCACACCCCCAGGGAGATCAGCAAGAGGCTGACGGAGGAGCAGGCCAGGAAGGCCCTGGAGAGGGCAACCAAGCTGGAGCAGGAGTTCACCGAATGCTTCTCGGGTGAGGGGCGGCCCCCAGCCCCACACAGGGACCCCAGCCCCACACAGGGACCCCAACCCCACACAGAGACCCCAGACCCAATGCACAGACCCCAACCCCACACAGGGACCCCAGCCCCACACAGAGACCCCAGCCCCACACAGAGACCCCAGACCCACACTGGGACCCCAACCCCACACAGAGACCCCAGACCCACACAGAGACCCCAGACCCACACAGAGACCCCAGACCCACGCAGAGACCCCAGACCCAATGCACAGACCCCAACCCCACACAGGGACCCCAGCCCCACACAGAGACCCCAGACCCACACAGAGACCCCAGACCCACACTGGGACCCCAACCCCACACAGAGACCCCAGACCCACACAGAGACCCCAGACCCACGCAGAGACCCCAGACCCAATGCACAGACCCCAACCCCACACAGGGACCCCAGCCCCACACAGAGACCCCAGACCCACACAGGGACCCCAGCCCCACACAGGGACCCCAGACCCAATGCAGAGACCCCAGCCCCACACTGGGACCCCAACCCCACACAGAGACCCCAGACCCACACAGGGACCCCAGACCCAATGCAGAGACCCCAGCCCCACACTGGGACCCCAACCCCACACAGAGACCCCAGACCCACACAGAGACCCCAGACCCAATGCAGAGACCCCAGACACAATGCAGGGACCCTAGCCCCACGCAGGGACCCCAGACCCAATACAGAGACCCCAGACCCAATGCAGAGACCCCAGACCCACACTGGGACCCCAGACCCACACAGGGACCCCAGACCCACACAGGGACCCCAACCCCACACAGGGACCCCAGCCCCACACAGAGACCCCAGACCCAATACAGAGACCCCAGACCCAATGCAGAGACCCCAGCCCCAATACAGAGACCCCAGCCCCACACAGGGACCTCAGACCCACACAGGGACCCCAGCCCCACACAGAGACCCCAGACCCACACTGGGACCCCAGCCCCACACAGGGACCCCAGCCCCACACTGGGACCTCAGCCCCACACAGGGACCCCAGACACAATGCAGGGACCCCAGACCCACACTGGGACCCCAGACCCAATGCAGAGACCCCAGCCCCACACAGGGACCTCAGACCCACACAGGGACCCCAGCCCCACACAGAGACCCCAGCCCCACACTGGGACCCCAGACCCACACTGGGACCCCAGCCCCACACAGAGACCCCAGCCCCACACAGAGACCCCAGACCCACACAGGGACCCCAGCCCCACACAGAGACCCCAGCCCCACACTGGGACCCCAGACCCAATGCAGAGACCCCAGCCCCACACAGGGACCTCAGACCCACACAGGGACCCCAGCCCCACACAGAGACCCCAGCCCCACACTGGGACCCCAGACCCACACAGAGACCCCAGCCCCACACAGGGACCCCAGACACAATGCAGGGACCCCAGACCCACACAGGGACCCCAGCCCCAATACAGAGACCCCAGACCCACACTGGGACCCCAACCCCACACAGAGACCCCAGATCCAATGCAGAGACCCCAGACCCACGCAAAGACCCCAGCCCCACACAGGGACCCCAGACCCAATACAGGGACCCCAGCCCCACACAGAGACCCCAGACCCACACTGGGACTCTAGACCCAATACAGGGACCCCAGCCCCACACAGGGAACCCAAACCAAATACAGAGACCCCAGACCCACTACAGGGACCCCAGACCTAATAAAGAGACCCCCCCTGGATACTCCAGACCCAATACAGGGACCCCCAGGACCCCAGACCCACACAGGGCCTCCCGAACCCCCCCCAGCGACTCTCTCTCCCACCCCTCAGCCCCAAGCAGAGCCCTTGGGCCCCTCCCAACCCCACAGTCACCCCTCTAGGGCCCCTCCCCAGACTCGTGGGGGGGTCCTGCTGGCCCCCTCCCCGTTTAACCCCTCCCCCCCCGGCAGCCATGGTGGAGGGCGACAGCTTCGAGGAGATCTACCACAAGGTCAAGAGAGTCATCGAGGAGCTCTCGGGGCCCTACATCTGGGTCCCTGCCCGGGAGCGGCTCTAGGGCTGGGGGGGACCCCCCCCCAAATTCCCCCCGACCCCCCCCTCGACCCCCCCCAGAGAACCGGCTGGGACCCCCCCCCCAAAACCAAAACCAAACCCCAGGGGGTGTCTGCATGTGCAGGGTGAAAGGGGGAGGGGGAGAGACCCCGAGAGGAATGGGGGTGGGAGGGTCAGGCTTGGGGGGTGCTGCCCCCCCCCTCCAACCCCCTCTGGAGTGTCTGGGGTGGGGGGTCCTGAGCTGCTCCCCCCTCCCCCCCTTTCCCCCTCCCCCCGACTTTGGACTTTTTGTATATATTAATCTCTATATTTGTACGCTTGGGGGGCCCCCCCCCCAAATTCCAGCCCCCCTCCCCCCCTCAACCTGGTTTAGGGGGGGGCCTGGGTCCCCTCTGGGGGGGTCCTGAGCGGGGGGAGATGAAAGTATTTTGCATAGAAATTATCGTGGGAATAAAGCAAGTCGAGAGGCTGGGGCTGCTGCTGGGGCTGCTGCTGGGGCTGCTGCTGGGGGGCTGCTGGGGGAGCGTCTGGGGAGGGGCTCCTGGGGGGAGCTTCTGCTAGGGGGCTGCTGGGAGGGGACGGCTGGGGGGCTGGAGGGCTCGGAGGGGGCTGGGGGTTGCTGCTGGGGGGGGTTGGGTCGAGCTGGGGGCTCAGACGTGTCCTGGGGGGGGGTCCTGAGTGGACGCTGATGGCTCCTGGGGGGGCTCGGGGCAGCCGGGGGGACTTTAGGGTTGCTCTGGGGGGTCCTGAGTGGACACTGATGGCTCCCGGGGGGTTCAGGAGTCTCCGGGGGGGGGTCAGGAGGGGATCTGGCAGGCTCCCGGAGAGGCTGGGGGAGCTGAGGGGGGGCACAGCGAGGGGTCCTGGGGGGCTCTGGGGGCGGTGGGGAGGGAGCTTCGCTCGGCGGGGTCGGTTCGGGGGTCCCGGGAGGGCTCCGGGCCGGCTGCGGGGCGCAGGCGGGGACCGGGGCAGCCTCCATTGGCTGGCGCCGCACGGGGCGGGGCGGAGCCGCGCGGAGCGAATGAATGGCGAGTGGGGGCGGGGCCAGAGGCGCAAGGGCGGAGTCAGAGGCGCCGGGGCGGGGCCAGAGGCGCAGGGGCGGTGCGCCGGCAGCGTGGCGCGGGGGCGTGGCCTGCAGGGGAATGGGCGTGGCTACGGGCGGAGCGGCGGCCGGAAGCGGAAGGAGCGGCGGCGGAGGGGACGCGGCGAGGTGAGGGGGAAACACGGTTGTGGGGGTGGGGGGTCCTGGGGGTCCAGAGGGGCCTGGGGTGGCCACCCGCGGGGCTGGGGGTCTCTAGCGGGGGCGGTAGGGGCCTGGGTGGGCGCCCGGAGGGCCTCTAGGGGGTGGCACTGGGGCCGGGGGGGTCTGGGGGAGCCTCTGTGGCTCCTGGGGGTCCTGGGGGTCCTGGGGGTCTCTAGGAGCCTGCAGCGGCGCTGGGAGGCTACTGGGGTCCCAGAGGGCTTGGGGGCTCCCGGGGGGCTGTAGGGGTCTCTGGGAGGGCTATGGGGTTGTGGAGGGGTTGTGGTGCTCTGGGGGCCGGGGGCTCTGTGGCTCCTAGAGAGTCGTTAGGGGCTCCTGGGGGGGCTCTGGGGGCCCGGGAGGGGGGGGGATGAGTCTGGGGTCGTGTTCGGGGGGGCTGTGGTGCTCCCCGGGGAGGCTTTGGAGTCCGGGGAGGGGCTCAGGGTGGTCCTTGGGGGGGGGTCGCTATGCTCTGGGGATGCCTCCAGGAATCCCTGACACCCCCTTATTTCTCTCCCTCCTCCCACCCCCCAGAATGTCCTCAGCAGCGCCGGGGGGGGCGCAACCCCCAGCGAGCCCCGGCCGGGGCGGGGGGGGGGCGTCCAAGCTCGACCCCCTCCTGCCCCTCCCCCGCTGCCGCTGCCGCCGCCGGCGGGGTCCCGGCGCCCCCCTCCCCAAAGCCCTCCCCCCGGGGCCGCCCTTCCCCGGGGGGGCCACCGACGTCTTCGTCACCACCCGCACGGACTTCCGAGCGCAGCTGCGGCGCTGCCAGAGGCTGCTGCTGGCCCCGCCGCCCGCGGGGGGAGGGTCCGCGGGGGCCGCCCCCCCGCCGCAGGAGCCCCCCCCCCAGGAGCTGCGGCTGCACGGCCTGGGGCTGGCCGTGCCCAGGGCGATCAACCTGGCGCTGCAGCTGCTGGCGGCGGCCCCCCCGGGCACGCTGAGCATCCAGGCCAGCACCTCCTCCGTGCCCCTCCTCTGCTCCCCCGCGCCGGGCAACCGCCGCGACCCCTCCCACCCGGCCGAGGAAGAGGAGGAGGAGGAGGAGGAGGAGGAAGGGGAAAGCGGGGAGGGGGCGGCGCCCCCCCGGCTGCGGCACAACTCAGCCATTCACATCCGGGTCTGCAGGGAGGGCACCTAGGGGCGGGGGGCAGCGCCCGGGGGGGCACCAGCCCGGGGGGGCGGCGCTGCCCTGGGGCTGCCGTGAGCCAGGGGCCACCGAGGAGCCACCGGAGAGCCACCCGAGGAGCTGCAGCCACCCAGGGGCCCCCCGCGGGGCTGTGCCCACCCCCAGCTGCAGCCACCACGGGCCAGGGGCCACCAGCGGGCTGTGGGCACCCAGGTGCCCCCCACGAGCTGGGGTCACCCTGAACTGGGGCCACCAAGGTGGCCACCACCGGCGTGGGGCCACCAGGATTACACCGAGGAGCTGGAGCCACCCAGGTGCCACCTGAGAGCCACCGAGGAGCTGGGGCCAGCAGGATGCCCCCCAGCTGCCCCCCGCAGGCTGTGGGCACCAAGGTGCCACCAAGGAGCTGGAGCCCCCCCAGATGGCACCAACGACCCCTTGAAGCCCCCCAAGGACTCTTTGATGCCCCCCAGCAAGGCTCTGTCCCCATCAGCTGGAGCCCCCCGGATGCCACCAACGACCCCCTGAAGCCCCCCAAGGACTCTTTGATGCCCCCCCGAGCATCTCCCCCCTTTCCCCCCCCCCCCACTCCCAGGACTTTGGGGAGGGGGTGACCGGGGGGGTGCCCCCAATAAAGGTCCCCAGCGTCCTGCAGCGGCAGCAGTGTGACCCCAGGAGGCTCTGGGGACCGCGGGGGGGGGGGTTGGTTTCCTCGGCGTCATCGCTGCCCTTTGGGGCAGGAAACACCCCGGGGAGGGGGGATGGGGGTCCCGGGGGGGGGTCTGCAGGGGCCAGAGGGGGGAGCCAGCAGCTTGAGGAGATCCTAGGAAGTCACCGGGGCCGAGGGGGGGGCGCTGGGGATCGGGGGTGTCCCAGGCAGTCGAGGTGGGGTCCGGGGGCGCAGGGGGATCTTAGGGGAGGTCTCGGGGGAGGGGGTGGGGGATGTCTTGGGGTGGGCTCAGGGATCTGGGGTGGGGGAGGATCTCAGGGTGTCCCTGGGGTTGGGGGTCGCAGGTGCTCGGGGGGGGGGTCCCGGCAACCCCGGGGGTCTCTGCGGGGCCCCGGCGGGGTGGTGGGGGGCGCCTAGTGTTGCCCCCGGCCCCCTGCCAACCCCTACGTGCGGCTCGGCACAGCCGGGCCCGGGGGGGTCACGACCCCGCGGCGCCAGCAGGGCCAAAGGGCGGCCCGGGGGGGGGCACGGAGGTGAGACGGGGGTGGGGGGGGGACACGGAGGTGACGCGGGCGGAGGGGGGGACGCGGGGGTCCGCGTCACGGCGCTGGGGGTCCCCGGGGCCGCGCTGGCGCCGGTGCCCCCCCCGGTGCTGACGCGGGGCCATTGTTGGCTGCTTCCTGCGGGGACCCCCCGCGCGCGGCCACCATTGTCCCCGCGGCCCCCCCGCGGGGGTGTCCCCACGCAGCCTCCGTGTGTCCCACACCGGCACCGCGGCCCCACGCAGCCTCCGTGTGTGTGTCCCCAGCTCCGTGCCCCCAACTCTGTCCCCGGTCCCGGTCCCTGTCCCTCTGTCCCCAGCTCTGTCCCCAGTCCCTGTCCCTCTGTCCCCAGTCCCTGTCCCTCTGACCCCAGCTCTGTCCCCACCTCTCTCCTCTCCTCCCTGTCCTCCCTCTGTCCCCCTGTCCCCAGACCCTGTCCTTCTGTCCTCTTGTCCCCAACTCTGTCCCCAGTCCCTGTCCCTCTGTCCCCAGCTCTGTCCTCATGTCCCCAACCTTGTCCCCATTCCTGTTCCTGTCCCCCTGTCCCCTCCACTCGTGTCCCCCCACCCCTCTCTCCCTTCCCGTGCCCCCCACGCCCCCCTCCGTGTCCCCTTTCCTCTGTCCCCTCCCCACTCTGTCCCAGTGTCTCCCCCTGGCCCCGCGTCCCCCCCTCTTCCGACCCTCCCGTGTCCGTGCCCCACTCCCAACATCCCCCTGTCCCCCTCCCCACTCTGTCCCCTGTCCCACTCCCCACTCTGTCCCCCCCATTCCCGTGTCCCCCCCCCCGCTGTTCTCGTGCCCCCCCCCCGCCGCCTCCCCGGCGCCGTTCCCGGTGGCCCGGGGCCAGAGGCCGACGTGCGGCTCCCGGCGCTGCCTCTTCCTCGACGGTGCGGGGCGGGGGGGGGACTGGGACCGGCATGGAGGGGGGGGGAAACCCACGGAGACGGGAAAACCCCCCCCCACGCCCACCCCCCCCCTCCACAACCGGAGCCCTTCCGGCCCTCGCGGCCCCTCGGGTCAAACATTAACCGGGCACCGGCGGGGGGGACACGGCGGCGGCGACGCCGGGACCGGGACAGCGCCGGGGGCAGCCCAGGGACCCCCCCCCGTGCCATGAGCGGCCGCGATGGGGGCGGAGGGTGAGCGAGGGGGGAGGGGGTCCCATAGGGGGTCCTCTAGGGGGGGATGAGCATTGGGGGAAGAGGCCCCCTAGGGGCGGGGGGCGGGGAATGGGGAGGGGGCGGCCTGGGGGTCTCAGGGGATGAGAGGGTCTGGGCGAGGGAGAGCCAAGGGGCTGGGGGAGGGCGCGGGGGTCGTGGGGGACAGCTTTGGGGAGGGGGTGGTCCCAGGTGCTTGGTGACCCCCAGGCCCTGAGGTCACTCCCGGTGGGGAGGGGTCCCAGGGGACACCACCTGGGGGCGGGGGGGGGGGCTCAAGGGTCCCGGGGAGGAGGTCCCACGGGACACTTTGGGGGGGGGTGTCAAACCCTGGGGTCATTCATAATGGGGAGGGGTCCCGGGGGTCGGCGGGGGGGGGTCCCGGAGGTAGGGGGAGATCCCCAGGAGGTCGGGGGGGGGGTCCCGGGGGTCTGGGGGGGGTGGTCAGGGGACACCAGCTCCGTGCCCCCCCCCCGCCCAGGACTGTGCGCGCTGCTGCTGCTGCTGCTGCTGGGGGTCCCGGGGCGCCCCGATGGCCCCCCCGGCGCCCCCCCCTCACTGTGCGACCCCCGAGTGATGGAGAGGTTCATCCTGGAGGCGCGGGACACCGAGAGGGGGCTGGTAGGGGGCGTGGGGAGATTGGGGGGGCGGGGGCTTGAGGTGGGGATAGAGACCCCCCGGGTGGCTTGGGGACTTCCTGGGTGGGTTTGGAGAGGGATGGAGACCACCTGAGGGGGCTTGGGGACAGCCTGGGATGGAGACCTCGGGAGGGCTCTGAGGGGGGCTTGGGGTCGCTGGGAGGGGGCAGAGGGACACCCGGGGGGGCTAGGGGCTGGTCTTGAGGGGTCTCGGGGTCTCTGGGGGGTGACTCTGGGGGTGTCCCTTTGGCGACCCCTCTCCCCCCCAGGCCGGCTGTGGCCCCCCCTGTGACCTGCCCGAGGCTGTCCCTGTCCCGGACCCGGGAGTGAACTTCAACAGCTGGAGGAGCATGGACGTGAGGAGGGGGCTGGGGGGGAATGGATGTGAGGGGGGGCTGGGGGAATGGATGTGAGGGGGGCTGGGGGGCTGGGAGGGGCATGGAGGTGAGGAGGGCGCTGAGGGGGGACCCGGGGGGGCACCGGGGGATACTTGGGGGGCACTGGGGGGGGCTGTGACCGTCCTCTGACGCCCCCTCCCCCACTCCCGCAGGCCGGAGCCCGCGCGCACGAGGTGGGGGGGGGCCAGGCCGTGCTGGTGGCCGCAGTGCTGCGGGCCCGGGAGCTGCTGCGCGACCCCCGGCTGCAGCCCACCCTGGACAGAGCCTACGGCACCGCCCGCAGCCTGGCGCGGCTGCTGCGGGGGGTCCCGGCCCCGGTACGGCCGCGGGGGGCGCCCGGGGGCAGGCTGGGGGCGTCCTGAGGGGGCTTTGCCTTGATGGAGGGGGGGGATTTGGGGAGGGTCCTGAGGGGGCTTGGGGGAGTCGTGGGGAGGCTTTGGGGGGTCCCGAAGTGTTTACCTTGCTGTGGAGGGATTTAAGGGGGGGTTCGGAGGGGGTCTGGGGGGTCCTGGAGGGGATGTGGAGGTCCTGGGGGTGGTCCCGGGGTGAGCTGCTGCGGGGTTCTGGGGGTCGTGGGGAGGGGATTTGGGGGGGGAGGACCTGGAGGGTCCTGAGGGCATCGTGGGAGGGTCCTGGAGGTCTTGGGGGGGGTCTCTGTCCTGCTATGGGGGTGCTGGGGGGGAACCAGGCCCGGAGGGGACCTGACGCCCCCCGCCCCCGCAGCCCCCGTGCGGACCCCCCGCGGGGGGTGCAGGTGCAGACCCTCCCCCGGCTGTTGGGGGTCCACAGCAGCTTCCTGCGGGGCAAGGTTCGACTCTTCCTGGCCGACGCCTGCCGCCGATGATTGACAGCTGTCAATCACCCACCCCGCCTCCTCCCCTCCCCCCGACGCCCCCTCCCCTTTATCTATACCCCCTGCCCCCTCCCCTGCCCCCCTCCCTAACCCTGCGGACCCTCCCCCCGGGGCGTTGCACGTGCCCGGCAGGTGATTGACAGCTGTCAATCATCTTCCTCCTGCCTGAGACCCAACCCCGACCCCCCCCCAGGCACGTCCAGGGCGATTGATTGACAGCTGTCACTCAGGGGAGATGCAGCCCCCCCCCAATACCCCTCTTCAGACCCCAGCCCCTCCCCCCCCTAACTTAATGCAAACAAGAAGATATTTATCTGCCATTGGCTGCCGCCTGCCGCCGCGACCCCGGGACCCCCCCACCGCCCGCGACCCCCGGGACCCTCCCCACCGCCCGCGACCCTCCCCACTGCCCCCGAGACCCCCACCGCCCGCGACCCCGGGACCCTCCCCACCGCCCGCGACCCCAGGACCCCCAACCCCGCGACCCTTCCCACCGCCCGCGACCCCGGGACCCTCCCCACTGCCCGCGACCCCGGGACCCCCAACCTCCGCGACCCTTCCCACCGCCCGCGACCCCGGGACCCTCCCCAACCCCCGCGACCCTCCTCACAGCCCGCGACCCCGGGACCCTCCCCACCGCCCATGACCTTCCCCACCGCCCGCGACCCTCCCCACCCCCTGCGACCCCGGGGACATTCCCCAAACCTCCGCGACGCCCCCAGACCCTTCCCAGCCCCCCACGACGCGCCCAGACGGCTCGGACCCTCCCCCACCTCCTATGACCATCCCGGACTTGCCTCTCCGGGACCCTCTAGACCCTCCCCAGCCCCCCGCGGCGCCCCCAGACCCCCCAGACCCTCCCAAGCCCTCTGCGACGCCCCCAGACTCCCCGAGCCCCCTCGGATCCCCCCCGAACGCCCTCAAGCCCCCGGGACCCCTTTGGGACCCTCCCCCCCCACGCCGGTGGCAAGGGGGCGGCAGGACCGCTACGCTGGGGGCGGGGCCGCCGCCAAAGCCACGCCCCCGCAGGCCGCAAGCCACGCCCCTTAGTGCGTCCCTGCCTCCTGCCCCGCCCCTCGTGGCCCCGCCCCCTTTTCGCGCCTCGGCAGCGGCGGCCGCGGGGTGAGCAGCGCTGGGGGGGGGGAGGGTTTAGAGGGGTCCCGGGGGGTCTTGGCGGGGTGGGGGGCGTCGGGGGGGAGTCCGGGGCGTCAAGGGGGGGTGAGGTGAGCTGGGGAGGGGGCTCGCGGGGGCGGGGGGACGTGGGAAGGGGGAAAATTGGGCTGGGGGCAAAGTCCAGCCCCAGGCTGGGGGGGGACAAAGCACAGCACCGGGGCCGGGAGCCCCCCAGGAGAGCACCGGGAGCCCCCCGGCGACCACCCGGACCCCCTCCAGAACAGCCGGAACCCCCCAGCGCCCCCCATGACCTTAGCACCTCGCCAGAATCCCACCCTGGTGACTTCTGGACCCCTCCAGGACCCCCCCCAGAACCCATCTGGGCCCCCCCCCAGATTCCCCCAACCCTCGCGTGAAGACCCCCTCAGAATGCGCTCAGGACCCCCTCAAACCCACCTGGACACCCCCCCCAGATCAGCCCCGGTGATTGCAGGAACCCCTGAGACCCCCAGTACCCCCAAGACCCCCAGGAGATGGAGACCCTCAGACGCCTCTTCTGTGGCAGGGTAACACCCTCCCCAGACCCTCCCCCCGAAAGGGGTCCCCACCTCCAGGACCCCCGAACCTCCCCCGAAAGGGGTCCCCACCCCCCGAGCCCCCCCGCCCGGGTGCCTCCCCCGCCCCGCTGCTGATGTGGGGCCGCAGCCCCCCGGGGGGGGTCCTGTTTCCTATTCCCGGCACCGGGACCCCCGAGAAGGTGCAGAGGAGGAGGAGGAGGAGGGGGCGGAGCCAGTGGTGCATTTGCCCCACCCCCGGAGACGCCCACACCGCCGGAAGCCCCGCCCCCGGCTGCTCCCATTGGCTGTGCTGGTGCTGGGCTCCGCCTCTGCCTTCCTGGCTGGTAGGGACCCCCCGGAGCCCCCAGTGCCCCCTAGGTGCCCCCAAGCCAACCCCCAGACCCCCCCAGTCCCCCCAAATCACCCCCAGTGCCCCCCAGCTGCCTCTGAGTCCCCCTCAGACCCCCAGTCCCCCTAATCACCCCCAGTGCCCCCAGCTGCCTCTGAGTCCCCCTCAGACCCCCCAGTCCCCCTAATCACCCCCAGTGCCCCCAGCTGCACCTTAGTCCCCCGGACCCCCAGTCCCCCAATCACCCCCAGTGCCCCCAGCTGCCCCTGAGTCCCCCAGACCCCCAGTCCCCCTAATCTCCCCAGTGCCCCCAGCTGCCCCTTAGTCCCCCAGACCCCCACTCCCCCAATCACCCCCAGTGCCCCCAGCTGCCCCTTAGTCCCCCAGACCCCCACTCCCCCAATCACCCCCAGTGCCCCCAGCTGCCCCTTAGTCCCCCAGACCCCCACTCCCCCAATCACCCCCAGTGCCCCCAGCTGCCCCTTAGTCCCCCAGACCCCCACTCCCCCAATCACCCCCAGTGCCCCCAGCTGCCCCTTAGTCCCCCAGACCCCCACTCCCCCAATCACCCCCAGTGCCCCCAGCTGCCCCTTAGTCCCCCAGACCCCCAGTCCCCCAATCACCCCCAGTGCCCCCAGCTGCCCCTTAGTCCCCCAGACCCCCACTCCCCCAATCACCCCCAGTGCCCCCCAGCTGCCCCTTAGTCCCCCAGACCCCCACTCCCCCAATTGCCTCCAGTGTCCCTCACCTGCCACCTAGACCCTCAGCCCCCAAGGGCCCCCAGCCCCCTTAGTCCCCCAGTATCTCCCAGCCCCACCCTGGTCTCCTCCCAGAGCCACCCAGGGCCCCCAGGCCCCCTCCCCCCATTCCCCATTGGCTGCCCCAGCACCATGGCCCCGCCCCCCCAGGGCTGCTGGTGGCTGCGATTGGCCAGGGGCCGTGCGGGGCCAGGGCAGGGGCGGGGCCGGCGTCGCTGATTGGCTCCCTGGAGGATGCTGAGGGTGGGGCCAGCGCCGAGGCTCCGCCCCCCTGGCCCCGCCTGAAGGAGCTGCTGGGGAGGCTGCTGAGGGAGGACAGGATGGAGGCCTGGGTCCGGTGAGTGACCTCTGACCTCTGACCCCGAGATGACCTCTGCTGGCCTCTGACCCTGACCTCAGTCCTGCCTTGGCTCTAGGTCCTTGACCTCAGCCCCGCCCCAGCCCTGACCTCTGTGTTGGACCCTTGACCCTTGACCTCTGACCCCAAAAGCTCCTCCAGGGCTCTCTGACATCTCCCCCCTGACCCCTCCTGAACTCTGACCCCGACCCCAGTCCTGCTCTGGGTCCTTGACCCCTGACCTGACCTCAAGGTCTGACCCTTGACCTCTGACCCAATGCTGACCTCTGACCTTTGCCCCCCAGTGAGGTCAGCTCGGGGCCGCACGGGGCGGGGTCGGAGCGGGGCCGGGCTCTGGCCCAATCAGTGCTCAGCGCCATGGAGGGGGCGGGGCTCAGCCGGGTCTGGAGCCACACCCAGCCCCTCCCCCTGCCCACACGGTAGGGGTCAAAGGTCAAGAGGGATTCCGGGGGGGGAGGGGCATGGGAGGGGGTCTCAGGAGGGGTGGGGGAGGAGCAGGGAGGGGCCAGGGAGGGGTCAGGGAGGGGTCAGGGTCATGGCAATCCCAGAGCAGGGGCGGGGGGGAGGGGTCTGGGGGGTCCTGGGGCTAACATGGGGACCCTGGGGGAGTCCTGGGGGGCTGTGGGGTGAGTTTGACCTTTGCCCCCTGCCCCCTGCCCAGGGGCTCAGCCTCTCTGCTCTGGGTGGACTCTGGGGGCCAGGAGCTGGAGAGGCTGCAGCTGGACCCCGAAGCCTTCTGCGCCTGGAGCCCCCCCGGCAACGCCACGGTGACCTTTGACCCCTGACCCCGCAGCCCTCACCCTGACCCCAATGTCACAGTGACCTTTGACCCCTGACCCCGCAGCCCTGACCCTAACACCACAGTGACCTTTGAGCCTTGACCCCAATGTCAGAGTGACCTTTGACCCCTGACCCTGCAGCCCTCACCATGACCCCAATGCCACGGTGACCTTTGACCCCTGAGCCCACAGCCCTCACCCTGACCCCAACGCCACGGTGACCTTTGACCCCTGAGCCCACAGCCCTCACCCTGGCCCCAACGCCATGATGACCTTTGACCCCTGACCCCACAGCCCTCACCCTAACACCACAGTGACCTTTGACCCCTGACCCCAACACCATGGTTACCTTTGACCCCTGAGCCCACAGCCCTCACCCTGACCCCAACCTTCACCTTTGACCCCTGCCCAAAGCTGACCCCGAGCAGTCTCTGGCTCCGTGTGACCCTTGCCCCTCCCCCCCTCTGCCCCCAGCCCCTCCCCCTCAGCCTCCCCTCTGCCTGCTGACCTCTGCCCTGTGCCCCCCGCCAGGGGGGGTTGGTCTATGGGCACTATGGCCGCCCGCAGGACCTGGCCCTGCTGCGGGCGCGGGGCGTGGCCCCCCGCGGGAACCTCCTGCTGCTGCGCATGGGCGGGGCCCCGGCCGCGCAGGTGGGCGGGGCTCCGGGGGGAGGGGCTGGGGGGGTCTCTGGGGGCTGTCTGTGTTTGGGGGCTCTGGGGGTGTCTGTGTTTGGGGGTCTGGGGGTGTCTGTGTTTGGGGGTCTCTGGGGGTGTCTGTGTTTGGGGGTCTCTGTGTTTGGGGGTCTCTGGGGGTGTCTGTGTTTGGGGGTCTCTGGGGGTGTCTGTGTTTGGGGGTCTCCAGGGGTGTCTGTGTTTGGATGGGTCTCCATGGGGGTCTCTGTTTTGGGGTGCAGGTGGCAGCTGCAGCAGGGGCTGGGGCCGTGGGGGTCCTGCTGTACCCAGACCCCAGGACACAGCTGGGCCGGGGGGCCAGGCTCGGGGGACACAGCAGTGACTGTGCAGGTGAGGGGGCTGGGGGTCTCTGGGGGTCTCCATGGGCTGGGGGTTGGGTGTGGGGGTGGTGGTGAAAAGATTTGGGGGCTAGGGGGATATGGGGGGTCTGAGAGGTGATTGGGGATCCCAGGGGGCATTTGAGGGGAGGTTGGGGGTCTCTGAGAGGGGGTGTGGGGGGTGTGGGGGAGAATTTGGGGAGCTGGGGGTGGGATCCAGGGAGGTCTTGGGGGCTCTGACTGCTGCCCACAGGTGCAGGAGGGGCTGGGGGTCTGGGGGTCTGGGGGTCTCTGACTGCTGCCCACAGGTGCAGGAGGGGCTGGGGGCTGGGGGTGTCGGGGGCTCTGACTGCTGCCCACAGGTGCAGGAGGGGCTGGGGGGCTGGGGGTGTCGGGGCTCTGACTGCTGCCCACAGGTGCAGGAGGGGCTGGGGGGGGCTGGGGGTGTCCGGGGGGCTCTGACTGCTGCCCACAGGTGCAGGAGGGGCTGGGGGTTTGGGGGTCCGGGGGGTCTCTGACTGCTGCCCACAGGTGCAGGAGGGGCTAGGGGACCCCTACAGCAGAGGCTTTCCCTCCATCTCCGAGCGCCCCCCCCCCGGGCGCCGCCCCCCAGGGCTGCCTCCCATCCCTGTGCACCCCCTGAGCGCCAAGGCTGCGGCTGAGCTGCTCCGGTACCCCGCGACACCCGCGGCCCCCGCGACCCCAGACCCCCAGAAACCCCCCAGAACCCCAGAACCCCCGCGACCCCCCACGGCCCCCAGACCACCCAGAACCCCCCGCGACCCCCTGCGACCCCCAGACCCCCGAAGCCCCCTGACACCCCCGACCCCCGCGACCCCCGACCCCCGGCCCCCAGACCACCCAGACCCCCTGACTCCCCCAGACCCCCGCACCCCCTAGACACCTCTGGGTCCCCTTGGGACCCCCAGAGATGCTCCTGAGACCTCCCCTGACCCCCAGGACCCCCACCCCTGGCACCCCCGAGCCCCCCCCAGACACCTCGGGACCCCCCCAGATGTCACCCCAGGACCCCCTGGGCCCTCCCCGGAGCCTCTGGGGTTCCCCTGCCCCCCATGACCCCCTGCCCCCCTCCCTGGCAGGGTCCTGGGGGGTCCTCGCCCCCCCGCGCACTGGGGGGGGTCTCCCCCTCCCCGGGGGCTGCACTTCCGGGGGGGCACAGGGGGGAGGAGCCTGCGGCTGAGCCTGGAGCCAGGCCGGGCCCCGGGGACCCTCCTGAGCCTCTTCGGGGCACTGCGGGGCAGGGCGGAGCCAGGTAGGGCGGGGCCGGGCAGGGCGGGGCCAGAAGGGGCGGGGCATGGAGGGGCAGAGCTGGATGGAGTGGGGACAACAAGGTGTGGTCAAAGCATGGGGTGGGGCTAAAGGGGGCGTGGTCATGCGTGGAAGGGGTGTGGTCACTCAAAAGGGGGCGTGGCTGGTCGGGAAAGGGGCGGGGTCAGAAGCAAAGCAGAGGTGTGGCCAGCACGGGGAGGGGTGGGGCCAGAGTGGGTGGAGGCAAAGGGGTTGGGCTCAGGGAGGGGCTGGGTAGGAGGGGCTGTGGGTGTGGCCAGAGGGCTGGGCGTGGCTGAGGAGGGCAGGGTGATCACAGTGGGTGGAGCTAAAGGGTGTGGGGGTTTGATTGGGAGGGCAGAGCTAAGGGTGGGGCGTGGAGGGGGCGGGGCCTGCCGTGACCACGCCCCCCCCAGAGCGTTACATCATCGTGGGGGCTCGCCGCGATTCGCTGGGCCCAGGGGCGGCGGCCTCGGGGGTGGGCACCGCCCTGCTGCTGGAGCTGGCCTGGATCTTCGCCGCCATTAGCCGGGAGGGTGAGGGGCGGGGCCAGGCGGGGCGGGGCCGGGGGGGCGGGGCCTGGCACGGGGCTGCCGTGGGAAAGGGGCAGGGGGGAGGACCCCTCCAGTGCCCCCCCCCCTCCAAGCTCCTTTGGGGGCCCCCAGCCCCAGCTGCCCCCTCCCAAACATCAGGCTCCCTCCTCCCCACCTTGGGACCCCCCCTCGGGACCCCCCCTCGGGACCCTCCCCTGGGGACCCTCTTCCCCCTTTCAGCCCCCTCCCTCCCCTTCTTTGACCCCCACCCCCATTCTTTGGGAGCCTCCTCCTTAGGCCCTCCCCTTTTGGTTCCCCCACCCCAACTGAGTGCCCCTCCCCCTCCCCCACCCACTCCCCCTCCCCCTCCCCCTCCCCCCGCCCCCCAGCTGCCCTCTCCCCACTTTCATTTCCTCCTCACTCCCCCTCCCCGTTTTCAGGGTGCCCTTACCCCAATTCAGCTGCTCCCCACCCCCACCGTGGGTCCAATCCCTCCCCGGGTGCTCCCCCCCCTTAACCCCCTCCCCCAACCTCTCCCCCACCTCCTTGCCCCCCTCCCCCAGGCTTCCAGCTCCGCCGCTCTCTGCTCTTCGTCAGCTGGGACGGGGCCGAGTTTGGCCACTTGGGGGCGACGGAGTGGCTCGAGGTGAGACCCCCTCCCGAGCCCCCCCTCCTGCGACCCCCTTGACACTCCCCTCCCCCACTAACCCCCCGTGCTACCCTCTCCCCCAGGGCTACCCTGAGCTGCTGCACACCAAGGCTGCAGCTTACATCAGCCTGGACCAGGCAGTGCTGGGTGAGCTCCTAGCCCCCCCCACCCCCCCGGGACCCCTCCCCAGGATGGTTTTGGGGGTGGGGGGACTCCTCCCCCGGACCCCCTCTGCAGCCCTGAGCCCCCTGAGCCCCCTGAGCCCCCTCCCCTTTGTGCCCCGCCCAGGTGATGATCGCTTGGTGGTCAAGGCCAGCCCCACCCTGGTCACCCTCATCGGCAGCGTCCTCAGCCAGGTGGGGAGGGGGGGGGGGGGATGGGTGGGGGGGGCGTGGAGCTGGGGGGGAGGCTTTGGGGACCCCCACTCATATTTTGCTCCACTCTCCCCACCCTCCCCGTCCCAAATCAAGGTGGAGAGCCCCAACGAGGGGGGGAAAAGCCTCCTGGAGCAGCTGAGCAGACCTGGGCGCAGCTGGGAGAGTGATGTGTGAGGGACCTCCCCCGGGACCCCCGAACCTCCCCAGGGGGAACCTCCCCAGGGACCCCCGGGACCCCCGAACCTCCCCAGGGACCCCCGGGGGAACCTCCCCCAGGACCCCCGGGGAACCTCCCCCAGGGACCCCCGGGACCCCCGAACCTCCCCAGGGACCCCCTGGGACCCCCGAACCTCCCCAGGGACCCCCAGGGACCCCCAGGGACCCCCGGCCCCCGGAACAACCCCTGAACCTCCCCAGGGAGGGACCCCCCCTGGGACCTCTCCTGACACCCTCTCCAGACCCCCAGAACCTCCCCAGGGGAACCTCCCCCAGGGACCCCGGGACCCCTGAACCTCCCCCAGGACCCCCGGGACCCCCTGGAACCTCCCCAGGGACCCCGGGACCCCTGAACCTCCCCAGGGGGACCCCTCAGGGGCACCCCCGGAACAACCCCTGGAACCTCCCCAGGGACCCCCAGGACCCCCTCTGGGACCTCTCCCTGACACCCTCTCCAGACCCCCAGAACCTCCCCAGGGCCCCTCTGGGACTCCCCTCGGCCCCCGGGACCCTCAAACTGGGAATCCCCGGAACCCCTTTGGGACTCCCCCTCCGGGACCCCCGGGACCTCCTGGGGACCCTCCCCAGGACCTCTCCCAGGACCCTCAATCTGGCCCCCACCCCGGGACCACCTCCCCATGGGTCCCCCCATCCTGGGACCCCCAACCTGGGACCTCCCTGGGACCCCTCTGGGACCCTCCTGGGACCCCCAACATGGGAGCCCCACACTGGGATCTGGCCCCCCATCCCCATGGACCCCCAGGCTGAGACCCCCCTCCCCCCCCCGGGGCCCCCAACCTGTAACCCACAACCTGAGACCCCCCTGGGGACCCCTCCCCACTCTCAGTTGTCTTTTTGAGAAGAGGTCTCCTGAGACCCTCCCTGGGGCTCCTCCCTTTCTGGACACCCCCCTTCCCCCCCAGCACCCCTTAGTTTGGGGAGGGGTCTGCCCAGCACCCCCCAACCTGTGCCTCCCCCTCCCCCCCCAGGGTCCAGGCACTGACCCCCCAGAGCGGAGCCTTCCCCTTCACTGCCGCCGCAGGGGTCCCGGCCCTGGAGCTCTGCTTCGATGAGGTGACCCTGGGGGGGCCCTGGGTGACCCCAGAGTGACCCCAGAGTGACCCCAGAGTAACCCCTGTGACCCTGAGGGACCCCAGGGAGCCCCTCAGTGACCCCAGAGTGACCCTGGGTGACCCCAGAGTGACCCCAGGGGGCCCCTCAGTGACCCCAGAGTGACCCTGGGTGACCCCAGAGTGATCCCTGTGACCCTGAGGGACCCTGGAGCGACTCCAAAGTGATTCCTGGTGACCCTGGGGTGACTGCTAGGTGACTCCAGAGTGACCCCAGGGGTATGGCAGGGTGACCCCTGAATGACCCCTGTGCTCATGAGTGACCCTGGGATGACGTATGGGTGACCCCAGGGTGGCCCCTGTGACCCCAGAGTAACCCCAGAGGGACCCCAGTGCCCCCCATGATCCCACAGCATCTCTCTGATGCCCCCTGACCCCTCCCCGGCCCTACCCCATCCCCCCTTCAGTCCCCCTGACCCCCCCTGTTCCGCAGGCCCGCGGGGGGGGGTCCCGGGCGGCGCTGGGGACCCCCGAGGACAGCTGGGGGCGGCTGCGGGGGCGGCTGCGGGGCCGCTGGCCGGCGGTGGCCAGGGCCGTGGCCATGGTGGCCTCACTGCTGCTGCTGCGGCTGGGCCACGAGGAGAGGCTGCCCCTGGACCCCACGGCCCTGGGGGACATCCTGCTGCAGCACATCGCCCCCCTGCAGGTCAGACCCCGGCAGTGGGGGCAGCGGGGGGGGCAGTCTGGAGTGTGCAGAGTGGGGCAGCAGTATGGGGCAGCAGTGTGGGGCAGCAGTGTGGGGCAGAAGTGTAGGCAGCAGTGTGTGCAGCGTGGGGCGGCAGTGTGTGCAGTGTGGGGCAGCAGTGTGGGGCAGCAGTGTGGGGCAGAAGTGTAGGCAGTGTGGGCAGTGTGGGGCAGCAGTGTGGGGCAGGGCAGCAGTGTGTGCAGTGTGGGGCAGCAGTGTGGGGCAGCAGTGTGGGGCAGAAGTGTAGGCAGCAGTGTGTGCAGCGTGGGGCAGCAGTGTGTGCAGCGTGGGGGGGCAGTGTGTGCAGTGCAGTGTGGGGGGGCAGGCTGTGCAGTGTGGGGCAGCAGTGTGGGGCAGCAGTGTGGGGCAGCAGCGTGGGGCAGCAGTGTGTGCAGTGTGGGGCAGCAGTGTGGGGCAGGGCAGCAGTGTGTGCAGTGTGGGGCAGCAGTGTGTGCAGTGGGGGCAGCAGTGTGGGGCAGGGCAGCAGGTGTGCAGTGTGGGGGGGCAGCAGTGCAGTGGGGCAGGGCAGCAGGCTGTGCAGTGGGGGCAGCAGTGTGGGGGGGCAGCAGTGTGTGCAGTGTGGGGCAGCAGTGTGGGGCAGGGCAGCAGGCTGTGCAGTGTGGGGCAGCAGTGTGGGGCAGGGCAGCAGGCTGTGCAGTGGGGGCAGCAGTGTGGGGCAGGGCAGCAGGCTGTGCAGTGGGGGGCAGCAGTGGGGCAGGGCAGCAGGCTGTGCAGTGTGAGGGGGGGCAGGGCAGCAGGCTGTGCAGTGTGGGGCAGGGCAGCAGGCTGTGCAGTGTGGGGCAGCAGTGTGGGGCAGGGCAGCAGGCTGTGCAGTGTGGGGCAGCAGTGTGGGGCAGGGCAGCAGGCTGTGCAGTGGGGGGCAGCAGTGTGGGGCAGGGCAGCAGTGTGTGCAGTGTGGGGCAGCAGTGTGGGGCAGGGCAGCAGGCTGTGCAGTGGGGGGCAGCAGTGTGGGGCAGGGCAGCAGGCTGTGCAGTGGGGGGCAGCAGTGTGGGGCAGCAGTGTGTGCAGTGTGGGGCAGCAGTGTGGGGCAGGGCAGCAGGCTGTGCAGTGTGGGGCAGGGCAGCAGGCTGTGCAGTGTGGGGCAGGGCAGCAGTGTGTGCAGTGGGGGGCAGCAGTGTGGGGCAGGGCAGCAGGCTGTGCAGTGGGGGGCAGGGCAGCAGTGTGTGCAGTGGGGGGCAGCAGTGTGGGGCAGGGCAGCAGGCTGTGCAGTGGGGGCAGCAGTGTGGGGCAGGGCAGCAGGCTGTGCAGTGGGGCAGCAGGGCAGCAGTGTGCAGTGGGGGCAGCAGTGTGGGGCAGGGCAGCAGGCTGTGCAGTGGGGGCAGCAGTGTGGGGCAGGCTGGCAGTGGGGGCAGCAGTGTGTGCAGTGGGGGGCAGCAGTGTGGGGCAGGGCAGCAGGCTGTGCAGTGGGGGGCAGGGCAGCAGGCTGTGCAGTGGGGGGCAGCAGTGTGGGGCAGGGCAGCAGGCTGTGCAGTGGGGGGCAGTGCAGTGGGGGCAGCAGGCTGTGCAGTGGGGGCAGCAGCAGGCTGTGCAGTGGGGGGGGCAGTGCAGTGGGGGCAGCAGGCTGTGCAGTGGGGGGCAGGGCAGCAGGCTGTGCAGTGGGGGGCAGCAGTGTGGGGCAGGGCAGCAGGCTGTGCAGTGGGGGGCAGCAGTGTGGGGCAGGGCAGCAGGCTGTGCAGTGCAGTGCAGCGCAGCAGTGCCCCCCGCAGGCCCGGGGGCTGTCCCTGCAGTGCCTCTCCTCGGCCCGGGGCGAGGTGGTTCGGGCGGCTCAGGGCCTGCGCCAGGCCATGGCTGGCTCCGAGGCCTCCAACGAGAGACTCAACAGAGCCTACAACGCCAGGCTGATGGCAGTGAGTGCGCTGCGGGCACCGGCGGGGCCGGCGGGCGCCAGGGGCACCAAGAGGGCACCGGGGTTACCTAGAGGGCACCGGGGGGCATGGAGGGGGCACCAAAGGGGCACTGGGGGGGGTACTGGGGGCACAAAGAGGGCACTGGGGGGCACCTAGAGGGCACTGGGAGGTACCTAGAGGGCACTGGGGGGCACCTAGAGGGCACTGGGGGTCATGGGGAGGGCACCAAAGAGGCACTGGGGGGGATACCAGGGGGCACCAAGAGGGCACTAGAGGCCTTGGGGAGGGCACTGAAGAGGCGCTGGGGGACACCAGGGGGCACCAAGAGGGCACTGGTGGGCACGGAGGGGGCACTGAAGGGGCGCTGGGGGACACCAGGGGGCACCAGGGAGCGCCAAGCCCTGGGTGCCCGGTCTGGCCCCACGGTGTCCCCAGCCCTGTCCCTGTCCCCCTGCCCAGGTGGAGGCCTCGCTGCTGTCCCCCTTCGTGTCCCCCCTGGTGTCCCCCTTCCGCCACGTGCTGCTGGGCCGGGGGGGGCACACCCTGGGGGCGCTGGCGGCAGAGCTGGGCAGGGCCCAGGGCACCCCCGGGGCCAGCAGCGGCCACCTGAGCCTGCGCCTGGCCCTGCTGGCCTGGACCCTGCGCGGCACCGCCGGGGCCCTGGCCGGAGACCTCTGGGACCCAGGGGACATCTGGGGCCGGGGGGATGCCGGGGGGCGAGGGCAGGGCTGGGACTATGGCGACAGCTGGGCCAGGGGCGGCCCTGGGGGCGGCAGCGACGGCTGGGGCCGGGAGGACAGCCTGGGCTACGGGGACCCCGATGGCCCTGGGGACACCGAGCAGCTCAGAGCCAGCTGGGGCCAGGGTGGCCTTGGGGACACCGAGCAGCCCAGGGCCAGCTGGGGCCAGGGTGGCCTTGGGGACAAGGAGCAGCCCAGGGCCAGCTGGGGCCAGGGTGGCCTTGGGGACACCGAGCAGCCCAGAGCCAGCTGGGGCCAGGGTGGCCTTGGGGACACCGAGCAGCCCAGGGCCACCCAGGCCACTGGTGGCCCCTGGGTGGCGCCAAGGAGCAGGAGGTGACAGCAGGGCCCTGTGGTGGCCTTGGGGACACCCCTGGTGGCCTCAGCTTTTATTGGCTCCTGCCTTGGGCCAGAAGAGAGGAGGATTGGCTCCAAGAAAGAGAATAAAGCAGCAGTGGCCATCTTGGATTGGCGGCCATCTTGGTGGTGTCTTGGGGTGGGCATCTTGGACCAGCCATCTTGGGGCAGCTATCTTGGGGCGGCCATCTTGGGGCAGCCATCTTGGGGTGGCCATCTTGGATCAGCCATCTTGGGTCAGCCAGCCATCTTGGGGCAGCCATCTGGGGCAGCCATCTTGGGTCGGCCATCTTGGGGTGGCCATCTTGGCTTGGCGCCTTCTTGGTGGCTCCCCTGGGGTCCCGGTGCCCCAGCGGCCATCTTGGCTGGGCGGTGGCCATGCTGGGGGGGTCAGAAGTGGGGGTCCCCTTTGGGGGGGCTCTGGGCGCTATCCAGGGTCTGCTGTTGCTGCCCAGCCAGAGGCCCCCCCAGGCTCAGCAGCTCCCTGCGGGGGACAGCCGGGGGTCACCCCTGTGCTTGTGGCCCCCCCTGTGCCCCCTGCCCTGTGCCCCCCCATGCCCTGTGCCCCCCCTCATGCCCCGTGCCCCCCCCCGTGCCACCCAACCCCTGCCCCCATGCCCCCGCCCCTGCCCTGCCCTACCTGGGCAGCAGGTCCCTGCCGCTGCTGTCGTTGCCGGGGGGCTCCTCGGGGGGCCCTGGCAGCAGCCCCCTCAGCCACTCCCCCACCGAGTCCCAGGGGGCTGCGGGGGGGCCGGGGGCCTCCGTGAGGCTGAGCTGAGCCAGCTGGGGGGGGGACGGCCTGGGGAGGGGAGACCCCAAGGGTGGGTCAGGCCCAGGGCAGCACAGGAACCCAGGTGTGCAAGAGGCCCCCACCCAGAGCCCCCCACCCAGAGCCCCCCACCCAAACCTTGATGGCCAAGAGATCCCCACCCAGAGCCCCCCACCCAGAGCCCCCCACCCAAATCTTGATGGCCAAGAGATCCTTACCCAGAGCCCCCCACCCAGACCTTGATGGCCAAGAGCCCCCCACCCAAGAGCCCAGGCTCTGGTATCCCCTCACCCCCGCACTCAGGTACCCCAGAGAGCCCCTAGGTGCCCAAGCCCCCACCCCAGCCGGCAGAGCCCAGGCCCCCTCCTGCCCCCCCTCACGGGCTGGCGGTGGGCCGGCGCAGGGCGCCAGGGTCGCGCATCAGGCGGTCCAGGGCGCGCAGCAGCGCCGCGAAGCGAGGCCGCAGGCTGCGGTGGCGCCGCCAGCAGGCCAGCATCAGGCGGTGCAGTGGCGCCGGGCAGCCGGCAGGGGGCGGCAGGCGATAGTCCTGCTCGATGGCGTTCAGCACCTGCCGGGGGGGCGCCGCGGTGGGACCCCAACGGCCCCCGCGGCTGGGGGGGGGACCGAGGGGAGGGGCAAGGCTGGGGGTGGGGCAGGGGAGGAGCCGTGCAGGGAACCCAGGGAAGTCCTGGACCCATATAGGACCTACAGGGCTGAGAGGTCTCCTGCTCAGGGTGAGTCTCAGGGGGGTCTCAGGGGGTCCCGGGGGTCTCAGGGCTCTCCTGGGGGTCTCAGAACTCTCCTGGGGGTGTCAGGGCCCCCCTGGGGGTATCAGGGCTCTCCTGGGGGTCTCTGTGGTCTCAGAGCTCCCCTGGGGGGTCTCAGGGCTCTCTGGGGGGTCTCAGGGCTCCCCTGGGGGTCTCAGGGCTCTCCAGGGGGTCTCAGGGGTCTCCTGGGGGTCCCAGGGCTCTCTGGGGGGTCTCAGGGCTCCCCTGGGGGTCTCAGGGCTCTCCAGGGGGTCTCAGGGGTCTCCTGGGGGTCCCAGGGCTCTCCAGGGGGTCTCAGGGCCCCCCGGGGGGTCGCGGGGGTCGGGGCACTCACGTCCTGGTTGGACATGTCCCAGTAGGGCCTCTCCCCGAAGGCCATCACCTCCCACATGACGATGCCGTAGCTCCAGACGTCGCTGGCGGAGGTGAACTGGCGCCAGGCGATGGCCTCGGGCGCGGTCCAGCGGATGGGGATCTTGCCCCCCTGGGGGGCGCCGCCGGGGGGGCACAGGGCGTGAGGGGTGCAGGCAGGGCCCTGCAGGCACCCAGCCCTAGGGGGCACCCGGCCAGCCCTCAGTGGGACCCCAACCCTCCAGATGACCTCAGCACAGGCCCCACCCCAGGTGCCCCCCACTGTGCCCCCCGCCCCTCACCATGCAGCTGCTGCAGGTGGGGTCAGCACAGACCCCTGCCCCATGTCCTCCTGTGCCCCCCACCCCTCACCATGCAGCTGCTGCAGGTGGGGTCAGCACAGACCCCTGCCCCATGTCCCCCTTGCCCCTCATGCCCCCCGCCCCTCACCATGCAGCTGGTGCAGGTGGGGTCAGCACAGACCCCTGCCCCCCTTGCCCCCACCCCTCCCCATCGTGACCCCCCCATGTCCCCTTGCCCCATGCCCCCCCTCACCATGCAGCTGCTGCAGGTGGGGTCAGCACAGACCCCTGCCCCTTGCCCCCCATCGTGCCCCCTGCCCCTCACCATGCAGCTGGTGCAGGTGGGGTCAGCACAGACCCCTGCCCCATGTCCCCCATGCCCCCCCCCCCTCACCATGCAGCTGCTGCAGGTGGGGTCAGCACAGACCCCTGCCCCTTGCCCCCCATCGTGCCCCCCGCCCCTCACCATGCAGCTGGTGTAGGTGGGGTCGGCGCAGGCCGGGCCCTGCAGGGCACGGGCGAGGCCGAAAGTCGGAGACCTTGGGCACCAGGTGGGCATCCAGCAGGACGTTGCGGGCAGCCAGGTCCCGGTGCACGAAGCCAGCGTCCGCCAGGTACCGCATGCCAGCCGCCACCCCCCGCAGCAGCCCCACCAGCTGCAGCGTGCCCAGCGCCCCCACGCGGGCCTGTGGGGAACAGCAGCGGTGCTGCAGGAGCTGCTCCTATGGCTGCACAGCCTCACTGCCCCCAGCGCCCCCGTGTGGGCCAGAGGGGAACAGCAGCGGCGCTGCAGGAGCTGCTCCTATGGCTGCACAGCCTCACTGCCCCCAGCGCCCCCGTGTGGGCCAGAGGGGAACAGCAGCGGCGCTGCAGGAGCTGTTCCTATGGCTGCACAGCCTCACTGCCCCCAGCGCCCCCGTGTGGGCCAGAGGGGAACAGCAGCGGCGCTGCAGGAGCTGCTCCTATGGCTGCACAGCCTCACTGCCCCCAGCGCCCCCGTGTGGGCCAGAGGGGAACAGCAGCGGCGCTGCGGGAGCTGCTCCTATGGCTGCACAGCCTCATAGCCCCCAGCGCCCCCGTGTGGGCCAGGGGGCAGCACTGCAGAAACCACCCCATAGGGGAAGCCCCAGCAGCAGCGCTGCACTGCAGAGCTGCCTCAGTCCTGTAGCTCTCAGTGCCCCCCTGTGGGTCAGGGAGGAACAGCAATGGCACTGCAGGAGTTTTTCCTATGGCCTTGCCCCCAGCGCCCCCGTGTGGGCCAGAGGGGAACAGCAGCAGCGCTGAGGGAGCTGTTCCTATGGCCTGCAGAGACCACCCCCACAGCCTCGGTCCCATAGCCCCCAGCGCCCCCGTGTGGGCCAGAGGGGAATAGCAGCGGCGCTGAGGGAGCTGTTCCTATGGCTGCAGTGCCTCATAGCCCCCAGCGCCCCCGTGTGGGCTTAAAGGGAACAGCAGCAGCACTGCAGAGACCACTCCCACGGCCTCAGTCCCACCGCCTCCGGCACCCCCTTGTGGGCCTGAGTGGAACAGCAGGCATTGCCTCCTGGCCCGTTCAGCCCCAATGGCCCCCAGCCCCCAAGGGTCCCTCGGGGTCCCCCAGCCCCCCAGGCACCTGCCCCGACCCCTACCCTGAGGAAGGCGTCGAGGGCTCCGTTCTCCATGTACTCGGTGAGGATCATGGCGCTGCCTGCGGCGCTCACCACCCCCTGCAGCCTCACCACGTGCCGGTGCCTCAGCGGCGCCATCCTGGCAGCCTCCCGCAGGAAGTCCCGGAGCTGCCCCTCCCCCGCGCCCCCCTTCAGCGTCTTCACCGCCACCGGCAGCGGCGGCGCCCCCGGCAGGGCCAGCGAGGCACGGCACACCTCCCCGAACTCCCCTGGGGGCACAGGGGCACAGTGAGCTCACAGCAGCGCCCCCAGCAGGGCCAGTGAGGCATGGCACACCTCCCCGAACTCCCCTGGGGGCACAGGGGCACAGTGAGCGCACAGCAGCGCCCCCAGCAGGGCCAGTGAGGCACCAACACCTCCCTGAGCTGCCCTGGGGACACAGGGGCACAGTGAGCTCACAGCAGCGCCCCCAGCAGGGCCAGTGAGGCACCAACACCTCCCTGAGCTGCCCTGGGGGCACAGGGGCACAGTGAGCTCACAGCAGCGCCCCCAGCAGGGCCAGCGAGGCACCAACACCTCCCTGAGCTGCCCTGGGGGCACAGGGAGGGGACAGGGGAGCACAGCAGCAACCAGGGGACACCAAGACCACCCTGAGCTCCCCTGAGAACATCAGAGAGGGCAGGGGCAGGGCAGGGCTGGGGCAGGGTCAGGGTCAGTGCCACCCCCCGTGGGGACACAGCTGTCACCTGCTCCGATGACCTCCTCGATGGTCACCCAGGAAGGGTCAATCTCTGGGGCCAGGTCCCTCAGGGCCACCCCAGGGTCCTCATAGCTCAGGGGGTCGATGTAGAACTTCCGGCCTGGCACAGGGCCACCAAGGGTCACCAAGGGCCACCAGGGCCACCAAAGGTCACCCAGGGTCATCAGGGACACCCAGGGACATCAAAGGTCACCCAGGGCCACCAAGGGTCACCCAGGGCCAGCAAAGTTCACCCAGGGCCACCAGGGAGCATTGAGGGGCTCTGGGGGGCACCGAGGGGGTCTGGGGGCACTGGGAGACCCTCACCCTGTTCCCCTGGCTCAGCCTGGTCTGGGTCCTCCCTGCTGCGGTGCTTGCGGCGCCTGGGGGGGGGCACAGGGAACAGAGTGACCCCAGGACCCCCCCACTCAGCTCCCCCCAGACCCTCTCCAACCCCTCAACCTCCCCCAGGACCCCCCAGACACCCCCAAACTCCTCAGAGCCCTCCGAGACCACCTCTCACCTCCCCCAGCCTCCCCAGGTCCCCCCAAACCCCTCAGAGCTCCTCCAGAGCCCCCAGCCCACCTCCAGCCCCCAACCCCCAGAGCCCCCAGAGCCCCCCAGCCCACCTCCTGCCCCCAACCCTCCAGAGCCCCCAAGCCCCCAGCCCACCTCCTGCCCCCCAAACCCCTCAGAGCCCCCCGAGCCCCCCAGCCCACCTCCAGCCCCCAACCCTCCAGAGCCCCCAGAGCCCCCCAGCCCACCTCCAGCCCCCAACCCCCAGAGCCCCCAGAGCCCCCAGTCCACCTCCAGCCCCCAACCCTCCAGAGCCCCCGAGCCCCCAGCCCACCTCCTGCCCCCAAACCTCAGAGCCCCCCGGACTCCTCAAAGCCCCAGGACCCCCAGGACCCCTCCCCAGCCCCCCCTCACCTGAGGCACAGGAGGCTCCCCCCCAGCAGCGCCAGCACCAGGACCCCCCCCAGCACTGCAGCTCCAGCAACGACCCCACCGGGACCCCCTCGGGACCCCTCTGTGGCAGCAGCCTCAGTGGGGGCCCCAAAGGGCTCCATGGGGTCCTGGGGGGGTCTCAAAAGGATTGGGGGGGGGTGTCTCAAAAGGATTGGGGGGGGTCCCAAGGAGTCAAAGGGAGTCTGGAGGCTGCTTGGGGTGAGTTGGGGGAGGGGGCTTGGGAGCCTGGCAGTGGTTGGGGTCTGAATTGGGGTCTGGGGGTGTATGGGAGGAGGTCTAGGGGAGGGAGTTTGGGCCTGGGGGGTCCCGGGGGGGTGTTTGGGCCGGGGGGGGTATTTGGGTCTGGGGGTCCTGGGGTGGTCCCGGGGGGGTGTTTGGGTCTGAGGGGTCCCGGGAGGGGTGTTTCAGTCTGGGGGGGCTCTGGGGGGGTCCCGGGGGGGCTCTGGGGAGGGTGTTTGGGTCTGGGGGCTCTGGGAGGGTGTTTGGGCCTGGGGGGGCTCTGGGGGGGGGCTCTGGAGGCTCTGGGGGGAGGGTGGGGGCTTGGGTCTGGAGGCTCTCTGGGGGCTCTGGGGAGGGTGTTTGGGCTCTGGGGGGTCCTGGGGGCTCTGGGGAGGGTGTTTGGGTCTGGAGGCTCTGGGGGGGTGTTTGGGCCTGGGGTGTCTCTGGGGGGGTCCCGGGGGGTGTTTGGGCCGGGGAGGTCCCGGGGGTCTCACCTGCAGCGGGAGGGCTGATGGTGGTCTCGGGGCCGAACTCTCCGTACCCTGCCTGGCTCCGGGCCCTGACCCTCACCCCATAGACCCCCCCCCGGCGCAGCCCCCCCAGCTCCGCCCGCGCCAGAGGCACCTTCAGGAACATGGGGGGGCCCTCGCCCCCCCCCACCTGCGGGGTCAGACACCCCCATTAGCATATGGGACCCGACCCCCACACTGAACACCAGGACCCCAAATAACCCCCAGAGCTCCCTCACCCCCCAAATGCCCCCAGACCCCCCCAGTACCCCCCAGGACCTCCCAAGGAGCCCCAAATGCCCTCAGCCCCCCCTCAGGATCCACAAATTCCCCCCAGTGACCCCCAAACACCCCCAGGACCCCTCCAGGACCCCCCAGCCCCCCCCTCACCTTCTCATAATATTTGACCTCGTAGTCCAGGATTGGGTCCCCGGGGGGGAGCCGAGGGGGGGGGCTCGACCAGGCCAGGGTCACCCCTGTGGGGGTCCCCCCGACCCTGACCACATCAGCCACAGGAGGGGGCACTGCGGGGGAGGGGGCAGGGGTTCACTTTATGGGGGGAACTGGGTGGTCTCAGGAGGGTCCTCTGTTGGTGCCCCCCACACACACTTTAGGTGCCCCCAGGTTGGGTTTTGGGGGGCCCAGCACGGTTTGGGTGCCCCCAGCCCCATTTTCGGTGCCACCCCACCCCACTTCTCCTGCCCCCACCCCAACTTTGGGTGCCCCCACCCCGCTTTTGGTGCCCCCTCCCCACTTTCCCTGCCCCCCACCCAACTTTTCCTGCCCCCCAGTTGGGTTTTGGGGGTCCCAGCGTTGTTTGGGTGCCCCCAGCCCCCCTTTTCCCGCCCCCCACCTCCCCGTCAGGGATGCCCCGGGGGTGCCCTCACCGTGCCCGACGCTGACGTTGATGCTGGCGGCGGGGGGGGGCAGGGGGCTGAGCGCCGAGACCCCGCTGTGGGCGGTGACGCTGAAGCTGTAGGCGACCCCTGGGCGCAGCCCCCGCGCCGAGACCCCCCGGCCGCGCAGCTCCCCCCCGCCCGGCTCGAAGCTCAGCCCCCGGCAGGGCCCGCACGGACCAGCCCCCCGCGGCCCCCCCGGCCTGGGGGCACTCTCTGCAGCCCACCCGGAACGAGAGGTCCTGGCGGGACCCCCCCTGGGCAGGGCTGCTCCACTCCAGCCGCACCTCGGAGCCGTTCAGCAGCGCCCGGAGGCTGCGGGGGGCCGAGGGGGGAGCTGGGGGGGGAGGGGGGAGAGGTTAATTGGAGAGGGGAAGGGCAGGAATGGCCACAGCCCCCCCCCCGGACCCCTCAATCCCTCCCTCACTGCCTCCTCCATAGCCCCAGCTCTCCCCCCCCCGCAACCGCTCCCTATGACCCCAGCCCCTCCGCGCTGCCCCCGCGGTGTCCCCCGGCACAACCCCGGTGTCCCCCCCGGTGCCTGCCCAGTGCCCCCCGGTACACCGCCGGTGCCTCCTGCTGTCCATCGCTGCCCCCCCCTCGTTGTCCGCCCTCTGCTCCCCAGTGCCCCCCCCAGTGCCGGCCTGCTGCCCGACAGTGCCCCCCCGGTGCCCGCCAGTGCCCACCGGAGCAGCGCAGCTCGGGACCCTCCCCGGGCGCTCGGTAGAATCCGGGGCGGCAGCCGCAGAGGGAGGCTCCGGGGCCGGGGGCTTGGCTGAGGGGGGGGCAGGGCTGGCACAGACCCTCCCCCACCTCCGCCTTGTACGAGTCGGGGGGACAGGCTAGGAGGGAGAGGGAGAGAGATTATGAGGGGGGGACAGGACCCCCTCAGAGACCCCTAGAACCCCCCCCCCCAACCTTCGGACCCCCAGGACCGTCCACAGGGACCCCCCAGGGCACCCCCAACCCCAACCCCCCCTCACTCCTTAGATCCCCCCAGGACCTCCCAGGACTCCTCAATTTCCGTCCACTCCCCCAGGACCCTCTCAGAGTCCCCTCAGGACCCCTCCAAGACCCTCTCACTCCCTCCCGATCCCCTCTCAGGACCCCCATGAGACCCCCTCAGCCCCCCCCCTCACCCCTGTAGCCTCTCCTCACCCCCCGCAGCCCCCCCACCCCTCGCAGCCCCCTCCTCACCCCTGCAGCCCCCTCCCCCGCCGGGGTCGTGCTGGTGGCCGGGTCCGCAGGCGCAGCCGTGGGTGGGGGGCTCTGCCCAGCGCCCGTCCTCCCGGCAGTACATGAGGGGCGGCGACCCCCCGAGCTGGACGGCGCCGCGCAGGCAGTGCCCGCGGGCGGGGGTCAGCAGCTCGGAGGGCAGCGTCGGGGGGAAGCTGGCGAGCAGCGCCGTGGCCGCCGGGCAGCGGCGCAGGAAGAGGCGGACGGAGAGCAGAGCCAGGCAGGCGCCCAGGTCCTGCAGCGCCAGGTAGAAGCCTGCCCGGCGGAGCGGCCCCAGCCGCAGCGTCTTCAGGTTCACCTTCCCCGACGGCCGCCCGGCGGCTCCGGTGCCTCCGCCGGCGGGCGGCGGGCGGCGGCTGAGGTGCTCTGCCGCCACCGTGTCCACCTTCACGTAAGGGTTCTCCAGCCACGGGGGGCTCAGCGCCGTGGCCGTGTCCGCGTCCGACTCGTGGTAGAAGACGTTGAAGGTCTCCTTGCAGCGCCGCGGGGGGAAGGAGCGGCGGCCGCGGCGGCTCCGGTCCCGGGGGGCACCGGGGGGCGGCGTGGGGAAGGCAGCGGCGGAGGGATGGGCGCCGGCGGCGCTGCTGAGGGGCTGAGGGGGAGCTGCGCGGGGGTGGGCAGGAGGAGCGTCGGGAGGTGCCTGGTGCCCCCCGGGAGCTTCGCGGTGCCCCCCAGGGCCAGCATCGAGAGCTTCTTGGTGGCCAAAGCGTTCCCCGAGGGCACTGCCGAGGTGGCTCTGAGGAGCTCGGTGGTGCCCACCGGCAGCAGCGGCAGGAGCGTGGCTGGCACCAAGGCCACCGCCCAGACCACCCTGGTGCCCCCCGCCGCCGTCCCCAGGCTCCTCCTGCTCCCAGTGGGCACCACCGAGGGCGCCAAGGTCCCAAGGGGCATCCCCAGGCTCCTCCTGGTGCCCCCCGCGGCCGTCCCCAGGAGCTGGCCGGTCCGGGCGGGGGTCGCTCGGGCGTCCCGGCAGGGGTCGGTCGGTCGTTCCCCGCGGGGGTGGCGGGCCGGTGCCCGGCGGGGGGCGCGGCGGGCGCGGGCCCGGGGCCGGGGCAGGCTGTCGCAGGCCAGCAGCGTGAAGCGCAGCTCGGCGTAGACGTGAGTGGCTCCGCGCCGCGGGACCCAGCCCGAGCGCAGCCAACTGTTCTGAGGGGGTCCGGGGGGGCCCAGCCAGGAGCAGACCTCGAAGGTGCGGACCGGAGCCTGCAGCTCCTCGTCCAGGGCGCTCAGCTCCTCCCACTGCCGGCAGGCACACGGAGAGGGGGAGATGTGGGGGGGCAGTGGGGGGCTTGGGGGGGCTGGGGTGGGTTGAGGGGAGTGGGGGGATTGGGGGATTAGGGAGCTTGGAGGCATTGGGGGGGGTGGGGGGGCTGGGGATGTTGGGGGTTGGGGGATTGGGGGGGCTGGGGACTTTGGGGGTGCCGGAGGCGCCGGAGGGGTTAGGGACACGGGGGGGTGGGAGGTGGGCCCACAGGTAAAGGGGAGTGGAGGGGGGTGTGATGGGATCGGAGACCCCCCCGGTGCCCCCCAGGTGCCCACCTGCCCCTCCCCCGGGGGGTACACTGTCCACTGCAGGTCACTGGTGGCCAGCCTGGTGTTCAGCAGCGTCTCTGGGGATGCTCCCAGGTCAGACCAGTACGGACCAGGAGCCAGCCCGGTGCCCCCTAGGACCCCTCCCACTCCAGCCCAGTGCCACCAGTGCCCCCTAGGACCCCTCCCACTCCAGCCCAGTGCCACCAGTGCCCCCTAGGACCCCTCCCACTCCAGCCCAGTGCCACCAGTGCCCCCTAGGACCCCTCCCACTCCAGCCCAGTGCCTCCAGTGCCCCCTAGGACCCCTCCCACTCCAGCCCAGTGCCACCAGTGCCCCCTGGGACCCCTCCCACTCCAGCCCAGTGCCACCAGTGCCCCCTGGGACCCCTCCCACTCCAGCCCAGTGCCACCAGTGCCCCCTGGGACCCCTCCCACTCCAGCCCAGTGCCACCAGTGCCCCTGGGACCCCTCCCACTCCAGCCCAGTGCCCCACCCCAGCCCAGTGCCACCCCAATGCTCCCACTCCAGATGCCAGCCTGGACCCCCCACTCCAGCCCAGTGCCCCTAGGAGCCAGCCCCCATCCCAGCCAGCCCAGTTCACTGGATGCCAGTGTCCCCATCCCAGTTCATCCCAGTGCCCACCAGCAGCCAGCCCACTCCAGCCCAGTGCCCCCAGCAGCCAGCCCAGTTCAGACCAGTAGGCACCAGGAGCCAGTCCAGTCCATCCCAGCCCCCCCCAGCCCCCCTCCCAGTCCATCCCCGTGCTCCTGGTGCGCACCTAGGACCCCTCCCAGTCCATCCCAGTTCCCCACTCACCCTCCTCGGCGGCTCCCAGTCGCAGCCAGCAGAGCCACAGCAGCCACAGCCCCATCGGGACCCCCCCCCGGAGCCCCACCTTTGGGGGGCGGGAGGGAATTTGGGGGGGTCCCTGAAATTGGGGGTGGGGCCCAGGATTTGGGAGGGGGGAGCGGGAGCTGGGGGAGGGGTCTCAGGAATCGGGGGGAACTCAGGAGTTGGGGGAGGACTAAGTTTGGGGGGGGGCCTCAGGAGTTTTTTGGGGTTGTCCTGAATTTGGGGGTGGGGGGTTCAGGAATTGAGGGGGTCCAGGGAATTGGGGGGGCCCAGAGATTTGGGAAGGGGTCCCAGGAATTGGGGGGGCCAGGAGCTGGGGCAGGAGCTGGGACCTTGGCAAGGACCCAGGAGTCGGGGCGGGGGGCAGGAATTTGGGGAGGTCCTGGGACTTTGGGGGGGGGGGTGTCCCAGGAGCTGGGGAGGGTCTCAAAGTTTGAGGGGGGGTCCGAGGAGCTCGGGAGCCTGCCGGGGCTGGGGGGTCCCGGAGCCGGGCGGCAGCGGCGGGGCCGGCAGGAGCCGAGCGGGGCCCCCCCTCAGGAAGCGCCGCCCTTTGTTGAGCGCTTCCCGGGGCCGGGCAGGATGCGGGGGGCGCGACCCCGGGCAGGGGAACTGGGAGGGACTGGGATGCAATGGGGGGGGACCTCAGGGGGGGTTGGGATAAACTGGGATGGTCTGGGATGGAGTGGGGGGGGGGTCCTAAAGGGGCACTGGGATGGACTTTGATGGAGTGGGATAGACTGGGATGGAATGGGGGAGGGGGGGGTCCTAAAGGGACACTGGGATGGAGTGGGGAGGGTCCTAAAGGGGGACTGGGATGGACTGGGATGGAGTGAGTAGATCCTAAAGGGGCACTGGGGTGGAGTGGGATAGACTGGGATGCACTGGGAAGGGTCCTAAAGGGACACTGGGATAGACTGGGATGGACTAGGATGAAGTGAGTAGGTCCTAAAGGGGCACCAGGGTGGTCTGGGATAGACTAGGATGCACTGGGGGGATCTGCAGGGGCACTGGGACGGACTGGAATAGACTGAGATGGACTGGGGAGGGTCCTAAAGGGGCACCAGGATGGACTGGGACAGACTGGGAAGGATTGGGATGGACCAAGGGGATCCCAAAGTGGAATAGACACTGGGATGGACTGGGGGGGGGGGGGAGTCCTAAAAGGGGACTAGGGGGGAGCTGGAGGGGACTGGAAAAGGCTGGGATGAGCTGGGATGAGCTTGGATGGACTTAGGAGGGTGCTGAATGAGCTGAGGGTGCTGAATGAGGAGGGTAACTGGAATGAGCTGGGAACACTGGAAGGGAACAGGGAGGGGCTGGGGTGTGCTGGGGGGATCTAGAAAGGGACTGGGGTGGAGTGGGGGGATCTGGGGGGGTCCTAGGGGGCAGTGGGAAGCTCTAGGAACGCTGTGAGTGGGACTGGGATGGACTGGAGTGGACCAGTATGATACTGGGAGGACCCGGGAAGAGCTCAGACATACTGGGGGGGGCTCAGAGGAAAGCACTGGGGGCACTGGGAGCACTGGGTGTCACAGGTTGCACGTTGGGGGGGGGTGGAAAAGGACCCAGTGCGCATGCGCGCTGCCGTCTGCCCCCCCCCCCCCATGGCGTCCCCCAGGTTGGCTTCAGTCAGTGCTTCTGCGCATGCGCCGATCCCGGCAGCCAGGCGCCTGCCAGCCTTTCCCACCTGACGCCGAGGAGCTCCTCCCCCTCCGCCCGCGCCCGGTGCAGGCGGCCAATGGGACGAGGCGGCGAGTGGCGGCGCCTGCGCGCTGCGCTCCCCGCCCCTCCTGCGCCTGCGCCGCGTGCCGCCGGGGTTGGGTCCTCCGGGGCCACCGCCGAGCGCTCGGGCAGGCCCGGAGCCCTCTCGCGCAGCGCACAGCCGAGGCCTCCCCGCTCGGGGCACCTCGCCCCTACCCCGCCCGAGCCCGCTGCGAGCCGCCACTCCCTTCGGAAGCACCGAGAAGCCTCCAGCTCCTCCCGCGCCGCCTAGAGCGGCCTCCACCTTTCTTGTTTCCTCCCCCCCCCCGCACGTCACATCCGCCGGAAGTGAGCGGGCGGCGGCGCGCGGGGCCGACCGTCGCTGGGACCGCGCGGGCAGGTCCGGGGGGGACCCTAGGGTGATGTCACAGAGGGCACCGAGGGGGTTCGGGGGGTCCCGGGGGGGGGGCAGGGAAGAGGCCGGGGGCCGGGATTTGGGGTGGGGGTCAAGGCCGGGGGGGCTGAGGCGCTGCGGGGGGGGGCCGGGCGGGCGCGGGGCATGCCGGGATGCTGGGGGGGGCCGCGACCCTCTGTGGGAGGCTGAGCACCCAGGGTGGGTTCCGGGGTGCGGGGAGGGGTCGGGGCTGCAGCGAGTGACGGCAGATCGGGGAGGGGTCCTTGTTTGGGGGGGGGCCCTAGGAGGTCTCCCCTCGGGGGCCATCGAGACCTCCCCCGCCCCGGGGTCCTCCCTTCGCGCGCCGGAGGTGCTGGGGGGGGGGGGCTGCCCGCTGACGCCTTCTCCCCCGGCTCTGCCGCCCCCTCCCCCGGCTCTGCCGCCGTCCCCCTTCCCCCTTCAGGATGGGCGACAGCGACGACGAATACGACCGGCGGCGCCGGGACAAGTTCCGGCGGGAGCGCAGCGACTACGACCGCAGCCGGGAGCGGGACGAGCGCCGCCGCGGGGGCGACGACTGGAGCGACCGGTCCGGGACCCCCCAGCCCCCGCCCCCAGCCCCCGCCCGGCGCCGCCAGCCCCCAGCCGCGGCCCGCGGGAAAAGAGGGTCTGAGGCCTTCTGCTGTCGCCCGGCAGGGACTGGGACCGGGGCCGGGAGCGCCGCAGCCGCGGGGAGTACCGAGACTACGAACGGAGCCGGCGGGAGAGGTTCTCCCCCCCCCGCCACGAGCTCAGCCCCCCCCAGAAGCGGCTCCGCAGGGACTGGTGAGGGACCCCCCCCCCCGGGTCACCCCGGGACCCCCTGAGACCCCCAGGGGCCCCCTGAGACACCCAGGGACCCCTAGCACCCCCCAGAGCCTCCACCAGAGCCCCAGCTGCCCCCTCCCCAAAAAACAGCTCCCTGGGGGTGGGGGGAGCAGGTGGGGACCCCCTCATCCTTGGGACTTCCAAGCTCCCCTAAGGCTGCCTTATGGTCACCTCAGAGCCATAGGAGCCCCCCCTAGACCCCCCCAAACCCCCTTGCTGCTGACCATGAACCCCCTTGTGCCCCCCAGGGATGAGCACAGTGGGGACCCCACCCCACTGAGCCCCCCTTGTGCCTCCCAGGGATGAGCACAGTGGGGACCCCACCCCACTGAGCCCCCCCACAGGATGAGCACAGTGGGGACCCCACCCCACTGAGCCCCCTTGTGCCCCCAGGATGAGCACAGTGGGGACCCCACCCCACTGAGCCCCCCTTGTGCCCCCAGGGATGAGCACAGTGGGGACCCCACCCCACTGAGCCCCCCTTGTGCCCCCCAGGGATGAGCACAGTGGGGACCCCACCCCACTGAGCCCCCCTTGTGCCCCCCAGGGATGAGCACAGTGGGGACCCCTACCACAGTGGCTATGAGATGCCCTACAGCGGGGGGGGGGGCGCAGGGCCCACCTATGGCCCCCCCCAGCCCTGGGGGCACCCTGAGATGCAGCACGTGATGCAGCACCATCTGCTGCCCATCCAGGCCAGGTAAGGAACCCCCCTGCACCCCCAAATGTTCTTCCCCCAGCCCCCATAGGGGTCCCCAAAGTTCTCCAAGTGATCCCTAATGCCCCCAGAGGCCCCCCCCAGCTGCCCTGTAACCATCTTTAGTGCCCCATGAGGGCTTCAAACTGCCCCAACCTGCCTCCCATCCCCCCTCAAAATATCCTATAGGAGCCCTAAACTGCCACATAACTGCCCCCCAATCTCTCACTAGTGCCCCCTGCCCCCCCCGAAGTGCCCCATAAGGACCCCAGACTGCCTCCCAACCCCCTCAAACTGCCCTGAGAGCCCCAAACTGCTCCAAAACCACCCCAAAATTGCCCTTTATTGCCCCTTCATTCCTCCTTTATTGCCCCCTCAGTCCATCTCTATTGCCCCCTCACTTCTTCTATTGCTCCCTCACTTCTTCTTCTATTGCTCCCTCACTCTCATCTCTATTGCCCTCTCACCCCCTCCTCCATTGCCCTCTCACCCCCCTTCTATTGCCCCCTCACTTCCCTCTCTATTGCCCTCTCACCCCCCTTCTATTGCCCTCTCACCCCCATTGCACCCCTCACTCCCTGTCTGTTGCTCCCTCACTCCCTGTCTCTTGCCCCCCCCTCTATTGCCCCCCCCTCTCTCTGCCCCCTCACTTCCCCTCTTGCCCCCTCAATTGCCCTCTCACCCCTTCTCTATTGCTCCCTCACTCCCCCTCTACTGCTCCCTCATCCCTCTATTCCTTCTACTACTCTCCCCTCTACTTCCCCCTCAGTCCCCTCTCTATTGCCACATCACTCCCTCTCTAATCCCTCCCACTGCCCCCTCTGCCCCCCGGCCGTGCCCGGTGCGGGGTGCCAGCGGCGCGGTGCCCCCCGGCCGTGCCCGGTGCGGGGTGCCAGCGGCGCGGTGCCCCCCAGCAGACTGGGCAGCCTGGCGGAGGTGGAGCTGGGGCTGGCGCCGCCGGTGCTGAAGAGCTTCAAGGAGTTCCTGCTGGCGCTGGACGACGCGGTGGACGAGACGGAGGCGGTGAAGCGCTACAACGACTACAAGCTGGACTTCCGGCGCCAGCAGCTGCAGGACTTCTTCCTGGCGCACAAGGACGAGGAGTGGTAGGGCCTGGGCAGCCCCCCCTCACCCTGACCCCTCCCCCGCGCCCCCCCCCGCTATCCCCTCCCCCCCCCCGGTGGCGCCGCCGCCGCTGCCCTCCCCCCGGGGCTGGGGCCGGGGCCGGGGAGGCTCCGAAGGGCTTGGGCGGGGGGGGGCGCGGGAGGGGTGGGGGCGGGGTGGGGGGTCGCTGGCGCGCGCGGGGCGGGGGGGGGTGTCTCTCAGCCGTGTTAACCATTCCCTTTTCTCCCCTCCTCCCCAAGCGTCGCCCTCCGGACGTCAGCCCCAAAGCGGCTCGGAGCTCAGACCCCCTCCCCCCCCCTCCGTACACCCGAGGGGCGCGGGGGGGCCCGCGGGGGCCGCGGCGCTGCGGCCGGCGGGGGGGGAGGGGGCTCCCCGGGGCGGGCAGACAGGCAGGGCCGGGGGCCGCGCACAATGCGGCCCAGCAGCAGTCCCAGGAAGCAGACAGGGCCCCCGCGTTTGTTGTTTTATTTTTGGGTCTGCTCACGACCCCCGGCCCCTGCTGGGCGTTTTTGGAGGGCCCCCCCCCGGGCCGCCCCCGCCGCGCCCCTCACCCCGCGGGCCGGGGCCGTTAGCGGGTAATTAGTTAGTAATTAATGGCGCCGGAGCGGGGCCGGCTGGACGGCGACGCCGGAGGCAGAGTATGTATCACCCCCCCGCCCCACCCCCCACCCCCCACAGACAGATGTGCACAGCTGCCAGGGAGGGGGCCGCCCCCGCCCCCACCACCTGCTGGGACCAACCCCCCCACCCTCAAATCAGCCAAACTGGGGCTCACCCCCCCAATGAGCCCCCCGGGAGGGGCAGGGCAGGGGCTCCCCCCTCCAGATGTGCCAGGATGGGGTCCCCCCCACTCCAGCTGTGCTAAATTGGGATCCCCTGTTCCAGCTGTGCTAAATTGGGGTCCCCCTGTTCCAGCTGTGCTACATTGGGGTCCTCCCTCCTTCAGCTATGCTACATTGGAGCCCCCCTGCTCCAGCTGTGCTGCCCTGGGGCTGCCCCCACCCTGAATGTCTCCAGCTGGGGGCTCTGCCCCCCCCCTTGTTTTTGATGCTTCTTCCCCCAGGTTCCTCTCCAGGCACCACCTGGACGAGGGAGGTGGAGCCCAACCTTGGGGGGGGGTCCCCTAGGACCCCTCCCAGACTCCCCACTAGAGCTCTGCTGTGTCCCCTCCCCAGGTTCCTCTCCAAGCCTCACCCAGCCCAGGTGGAACTGAGCCTCGGGGGGGGTCCCCATGGCCTCCCAGTCCCCCCCAAGGACCTTTCAGGACCCCACAGGTCCCCCCCAGTGTGTCCCTGGTGCCCCCTCCCCAAGCTCTGCTCCGAGCACCACCCTGCCAAGGTGGAACTGAGCCTCCGGGGGGCTCCCCGCGGCCTCCCAGTGCCCCTCAGGGACCCTCCAGGGCCATCCAGAGCCCCCCCAGCTGCCCCCCCCCGGGCTCTCCTGTGCCCCCTCCCCAGGTTCCTCTCTGAGCAGCGCCCGGGCGGAGCTCAGCCTTGCCGGGGGGGTCCCCGCCGCCCCCCAGCCCCCCCCCAGCCCCCTGCCGGGCGTCCCCCCCGGCCCCCCTGACCCGGTGGCGCCCCCCCCCGGCAGGTTCCGCTCCAAGTACCACCCGGACGAGGTGGGGCGGCGGCAGCAGCAGGCGCAGGCGGCGCTGCGCAGGCGCCTGGGGGTCTTCCTCTACCTGCTGGAGCAGGGCTGGCTGGACAGCCTGCTGCTCGACATCGACAAGGCCCCCGCCATCATCAAGACCCTGGACGCTGGTGAGGAGGGGCTGGGCCCGGGGACCCCCCCGGGGGGGCTGGGGAGCTGCCTGGGAGGGAAGCGCAGGGCTGGGAGCTGGGCAAGAGGCTGCTCGGGGTGGGGGAAGGGGCTGCAGTGGTCTCCTCCTCCCTCCCTTTCTGCCTTTCTCTCTTCTTCTTTGCCTCCTTTTTTCCTCTTCTTTCTCTCTCTTCCTCCCCTTCTTTCTCTCTTGTTCCCCTTCCTTCTCTCTCTCCTCTCCTTCCCTTTCTCTCTCTCCTCTCCTTCCCTCTCTCTCTCTCTCCTCTCCTTCCCTCTCTCTCTCTCTCCTCTCCTTCCCTCTCTCTCTCTCTCTCCTCTCCTTCCCTCTCTCTCTCTCCTCTCCTTCCCTCTCTCTCTCTCCTCTCCTTCCCTCTCTCTCTCTCCTCTCCTTCCCTCTCTCTCTCTCCCTCTCCTTCTCCCTCTCTCTCTCTCTCTCTCTCCTTCCCTCTCTCTCTCTCCTCTCCTTCCCTCTCTCTCTCTCTCCTCTCCTTCCTTTTCTCTCTCTCCTCTCCTTCCCTCTCTCTCTCTCTCCTCTCCTTCCCTCTCTCTCTCCTCTCTCTCCTCTCTCTCTCCTTCCCTCTCTCTCTCTCCTCTCCTTCCTCTCTCTCTCTCCTCTCCTTCCCTCTCTCTCTCTCTTCTCCTTCCCTCTCTCTCCTCTCCTCTCCCTCTCTCTCTCTCCTCTCCTTCCCTCTCTCTCTCTCCTCTCCTTCCCTCTCTCTCTCTCCTCTCCTTCCCTCTCTCTCTCTCCTCTCCTTCCCTCTCTCTCTCTCCTCTCCTTCCCTCTCTCTCTCTCTCCTCTCCTTCCCTCTCTCTCTCCTCTCCTTCCCTCTCTCTCTCCTCTCCCCCTCCCTTCTCTCTCCTCTCCCCCTCCCTTCTCTCTCCTCTCCCCCTCCCTTCTCTTTCCTCTCCTCATTCCCTCCCTCTCTCTTGCTCACTCTCTCTCTTCCCCTCTCCATCTCTCTCCCCCTTCCCATTCCTGTTATCTGTCTTTTTTCTTCCTTCTCTTGCTCTTTTCCCTTCTTTCTTTCTCCCTTTGTCCTCTCCACTCCTCCGTGAGGGCCCTAGGCTGGTCCCAGCCCCCCCAGCCCCTGGTGCCCCCTGCAGCCCCCCCAGCCCCTGGTGCTCCCCAATGGTGACGCTGTTGGGGGTCCCCAGCGGTGATCAAGATGGAGGGGGGCACGGAGCACGACCTGCGCATCCTGGAGCAGGAGGAGGAGGAGGAGAGGCCGGAGAAGGCTGAGGCCAGCAAGAAGGAGGAGCCCAGGGCCCCCGAGGCCGAGCGCAAGGAGGAGAAGGAGGAGCCCAAGAAGGTCTGGGGTGTGCCTGGGGGGCTGGGCTGGGGGGAGCTGGGGGGCTGGGCTGGGGTATGCCTGGGGGGCTGGGCTGGGGTGTGCCTGGGGGGCTGGGCTGGGGTGTGCCTGGGGGGCTGGGCTGGGGGGAGCTGGGGGGCTGGGCTGGGGTGTGCCTGGGGGGCGGGGCTGGGCTGGGGCTCCTTTGGCCCTTGGGGTCTTTTTTGGGGGGCTCCTTTAGCTCTCAGGGTCTCTCTCGGTCCCTTGGGTGCCTCCTGGGTTCCCCTGCCCACCCAGGGCTCTCCTGTGGGGTCCCTGTGGGGGTCTCCTGGGGCCCCCCACCCCCTGTGACCCCTCTGTGACCCCACAGGGCGAGGGGGAGGCTGCCGGCGAGGACAAGACCAAGAAAGGGCCTGAGGAGGAGGAGGAGAAGGGGGAGGAAGGAGCAGGAGGGCCCAAGGAGGCCAAGAAGGTGAGGCCACGCCCCCGATGCACCCATTGGCCGCACCCATTGGCCACACCCATGGCCATGCCCTATTGGCTTCTCTCTTTGGTTTATCCTCTTCCCATTGGCTCATCCCTTGTGTAAGCTCCTCCCCTTTCCCACGCCCCTCCCCCTTCCCCCAGCCCCTCCCATCCCTTTCCACCCCTATTGCCTTCTTCCCTCTTGGCTCCTCCCCTTCCCTGCTGGCTCCTCCCCTTTCTCCCCTCCCAAACCCCATTGGCCCCCCCAAGCCCCACTCCCTCAGGCCCTGCCCTGACCCTGCCCCCCCCCTTCCCTCCCCCCAGGGCAAGAAGCGTCCCCGGCGTGGGGACAGCGAGGAGGAGGAGGAGGAAGAGGAGGAGGAGGAAGAGGAGGAGGAAGGCAGCGGTTCTGAGTCGGAGAGCGGCTCCGAGGGTGGCCGCAGGGAGCAGGGCAAGGAAGGTGGGGAGGGGGCTGCTGGGGGGGGCCTGGGGGGGTCTTGAGGTCCTTCTGGGGGGGGCAGGGCTCAAGGTCCATGTGGGGGTCCCTGGGGGGAACCTTTGGGGGTCCTGAGGTCCTTGGGAGGGCCTCTGGGGGGCCCTGAGGGGGCTGTAAGGGTCCCCAGGGCTCATTGTGAGGGTCCTGGGGGGGGGAGGTCTCGTGGGCTGATGTCCATGGGGGGTCTCAGGGGGTCCTTTGGGGGTGCTAAGGTCCTTGGGAGGGTCCTGGGGGCTCCTAATGGAACAAGGGGGAACCTGAGGGGGTCTTGAGACTCCTGGGAGAGGTCCTGGGAGGAGTGCTAAATGGGGAGGGGGCTCCTGAGGGGGTTTGGGGGGGGGGTCACTGTCGCTAACCTCCTCCCCCATCGCTTGTTTCTGCCCCCCAGGCGAGAAGGGGACGGAGGAGAAGGAGGAGGGGGGGGCGGCAGCAGCAGCAGCCAAGGCCAAGGAGAAGGAGGAGGGGGCCGGGGGAGGCCCCCCCGGAGGCGCCGCGGGGGGGGGCGGGGGCGGGGCCGGCAGCGGGGGCGGGGCCGCGGGGGGGGGCGCAGAGCCCAAGCCTCGGCCCCTGCACAAGACCTGCTCCCTGTTCATGAGGAACATCGCCCCCAACATCTCCCAGGCCGAGATCGTGGCGGTGAGTGGGGAGGGGGCGCCCGGGGAGCACCCCAAAATAACCCCACAGAGCCACCCCCCCAAACCCTGGCTCCCCAAAATGCCCCAAGCTCCTCTGAAACCTTCCCCACCTTGACCCCCCCCTTTTAGTCGCCCTCCTTAACCCCCACCTTTTAGCTCCCCTTTTAACCCCCCCTTTTGACGCCCCTTTTAACTCCCCTTAATACCCCCCTTTTATCTCCCCCTTTCCCCCTTCTAACCCTCCTTCAACCTGCCTTTTATCCCCCCATACCCCCTTACCTCCCCTTTTACTCTCTCTCTTTCCTCCCTTTCTCCCCCCTTCTCCCCCCTTCTCCCCCTTCTCCCCCCTTCTCCCCCCTTCTCCCCCCTTCTCCCCCTTCTCCCCCTTCTCCCCCCTTCTCCCCCTTCTCCCCCCTTCTCCCCCCTTCTCCCCCTTCTCCCCCCTTCTCCCCCTTCTCCCCCTTCTCCCCCCTTCTCCCCCTTCTCCCCCCTTCTCCCCCCTTCTCCCCCTTCTCCCCCCTTCTCTCCCCCCTTCTCCCCCTTCTCCCCCTTCTCCCCCCTTCTCCCCCCCTCCCCTTCTCCCCCTTCTCCCCCTTCTCCCCCTTCTCCCCCTTCTCCCCCCTTCTCCCCCCTTCTCCCCCCTTCTCCCCCTTCTCCCCCTTCTCCCCCTTCTCCCCCCTTCTCCCCCTTCTCCCCCCTTCTCCCCCCTTCTCCCCCTTCTCCCCCCTTCTTTTCCCCCCTTTCTCCCCCCTTCTCCCCCCTTCTCCCCCTTTCTCCCCCCTTTCTCCCCCTTTTCTCCCCCCTTTCTCTTCCCCCTTTCTCTTCCCCCCTTTCTCTTCCCCCTTTCTCTTCCCCCCTTTCTCTTCCCCCCTTTCTCTTCCCCCTTTCTCTTCCCCCCTTTCTCTTCCCCCTTTCTCTTCCCCCCTTTCTCTTCCCCCCTTTCTCTTCCCCCTTTCTTCCCCCTTTCTCTTCCCCCTTTCTTACTTCTCCCTTCTTGCCCCCCCGTTTTGCTCCCTGTTGTAACCCTGCCTCCCCTGCCCGGCTGTGCCGCAGCTGTGCCGCCGGTACCCTGGCTTCATGCGGGTGGCGCTGTCGGAGCCGCAGCCGGAGCGCAGGTGAGACCCTGGGGGGGAGCCCTGTGCAGACCCTCACCCCGGGACCCCTCGCCAGGCGCCCCCTGCTGGGAGGCATCGGGAGCCTTTGCTGGGATGCCAGTACCAGGCCCTCCCTGCTGGGACTCGGCCTTGAGCGCCCCCTGCTGGCTAGCGCCTTGCTGAGCCCCCCCACGCTGGGACCCCTCCTGCTGGCAACCCCCTGCTGGCCACCCCTCAGGGACCCCTCCCCAGTATTTTGGGACCCCTCTTTGGGGCTAGCCTTGAGGGGGAGCTCCTCCCTGCTGGGCACCCTTGGGGACTCCTTCCCGCTCTGTGGGTGTCTCTGAGGGGGGCCCCCCCTGCTGCCGGGGACCCCCCCTCAGCTTTGGGGGTGTCCCCGAGTGGGGGTCCCAGCGCTGAGCCCACTCCCCGCAGGTTCTTCCGCCGGGGCTGGGTCACCTTCGACCGCAGTGTGAACATCAAAGAGATCTGCTGGAGCCTGCAGAACATCCGGGTAGGGCTCCTGGGGGGGCCCAGGGGGGTGCTGGGGGGGCCTGGGCAAGCTGGAGGCCCAGGGGGGTCCCTTTGGGGTGAAAGCAGAGAGGTTTGGGTCAGCTCCACAGAGATCTGCTGGGGCCTGCAGGGCATCTGGGCAGGGGGCAGGGGGAGCTGGGAGGGCCTGGGGGTGGGGGGTGGGGGAGCTTTGGGGGGGTTGGAGCTTTGTGGAGGGGAGCTGGGCGGGGGGGGAGGTTTATTTGGGTCTATTCTCTGTGACTTTGGGCTTTCCTTGGGAGTCTTTGGGGGACATTTTGGGGCTGTTTTGGTCATTTTTGCCCCATTTTCAGCTCATTTTTGCCCATTTCTGGCTGGTTTTGCCTCATTCCTGCTGCGTGACTGTGAGCTGAGGCTGGGGGTGAGCTGGGCCCTGACTCTGGCTCCTTTCTGGGTGGGTTTTGGGTCCTTTTTGTGTCTCCCTAGGCTCTTTTTGGCCATTTTTGGTGGGTTTTCTCCTAGTTTTGTCTGGTTTTTGCCTATTCTTGGCTCTTTTCTCCCCCGCCGGCTGTGTGACTGGGAGCTGAGCCTGGGGGTGAACCAGGCCCTGACTCTGGGCCCTTTTGGGTCATTCCTGGGTTGGTTTTGGGTCACTTTTGTGTCTCTCTGGGCCATTTTGGTAATTTTTGGTTGTTTTTTCCTGGTTTTGTCTGACTTTTGCCCCTTTCTGGCTCGGTTTTGAGTCCCTTTGCCCCTTTCTGGCTCGGTTTTGAGTCCCTTTGCCCCTTTCTGGCTTGGTTTTGAGTCCCTTTGCCCCTTTCTGGCTCGGTTTTGAGTCCCTTTGCCCCTTTCTGGCTCGGTTTTGAGTCCCTTTGCCCCTTTCTGGCTCGGTTTTGAGTCCCTTTGCCCCTTTCTGGCTCGGTTTTGAGTCCCTTTGCCCCTTTCTGGCTCGGTTTTGAGTCCCTTTGCCCCTTTCTGGCTCGGTTTTGAGTCCCTTTGCCCCTTTCTGGCTCGGTTTTGAGTCACTTTTGCCCATTTCTGGGTTGGTTTTGAGTCATTTTGCCCCTTTCCTGAGTTGGTTTTGAGTCATTTTGCCCCTTTCTGGGTTGGTTTTGAGTCACTTTTGCCCTTTCCTGGGTCGGTTTTGAGTCACTTTTGCCCATTCCTGGGTTGGTTTTGAGTCATTTTGCCCATTCCTGGGTTGGTTTTGAGTCATTTTGCCCCTTTCTGGCTCAGTTTTGAGTCATTTTGCCCCTTTCTGGCTCAGTTTTGAGTCATTTTGTCCCTTTCCTGAGTTCGTTTTGAGTCGTTTTTCCCCTTTCTGGCTCTGTTTTGAGTCATTTTGCCCATTTCTGGGTTGGTTTTGAGTAACTTTTGCCCATTTCTGGGTCGGTTTTGGGTCATTTTGCCCTTTCCTGAGTTGGTTTTGAGTCATTTTGCCCCTTTCTGGCTCAGTTTTGAGTCATTTTGCCCCTTTCTGGGTTGGTTTTGAGTCACTTTTGCCCTTTCCTGAGTCGGTTTTGAGTCACTTTGCCCATTCCTGGGTTGGTTTTGAGTCATTTTGCCCCTTTCTGGCTCGGTTTTGAGTCACTTTGCCCCTTTCTGGCTCGGTTTTGAGTCACTTTGTCCCTTTCTGGGTTCGTTTTGAGTCATTTTTCCCCTTTCTGGCTCGGTTTTGAGTCATTTTGCCCATTTCTGGGTCAGTTTTGAGTCACTTTTGCCCATTCCTGGGTTGGTTTTGAGTCATTTTGCCCCTTTCTGGCTCGGTTTTGAGTCATTTTGCCCATTCCTGGGTCTGTTTTGAGTCATTTTGCCCCTTTCTGGGTTGGTTTTGAGTCATTTTGCCCGTTACTGGGTCAGTTTTGAGTCATTTTGCCCCTTTCTGGGTCGGTTTTGAGTCACTTTTGCCCGTTCCTGGGTCGGTTTTGAGTAACTTTTGCCCATTTCTGGGTCGGTTTTGGGTCATTTTGCCCTTTCCTGAGTTGGTTTTGAGTCATTTTGCCCCTTTCTGGCTCGGTTTTGAGTCATTTTGCCCCTTTCTGGGTTGGTTTTGAGTCACTTTTGCCCTTTCCTGAGTCGGTTTTGAGTCACTTTTGCCCTTTCCTGAGTCGGTTTTGAGTCACTTTGCCCATTCCTGGGTTGGTTTTGAGTCATTTTGCCCCTTTCTGGCTCGGTTTTGAGTCATTTTGCCCATTCCTGGGTTGGTTTTGAGTCATTTTGCCCGTTACTGGGTCAGTTTTGAGTCATTTTGCCCGTTACTGGGTCAGTTTTGAGTCATTTTGCCCGTTACTGGGTCAGTTTTGAGTCATTTTGCCCGTTACTGGGTCGGTTTTGAGTCATTTTGCCCGTTTCTGGGTCGGTTTTGAGTCATTTTGCCCCTTTCTGGGTCGGTTTTGAGTCACTTTTGCCCTTTCCTGAGTCGGTTTTGAGTCACTTTGCCCATTCCTGGGTTGGTTTTGAGTCATTTTGCCCCTTTCTGGCTCGGTTTTGAGTCATTTTGCCCATTCCTGGGTTGGTTTTGAGTCATTTTGCCTGTTCCTGGGTCGGTTTTGAGTCATTTTGCCCCTTTCTGGCTCTTTTCTCCCCGTTGCAGCTGCGGGACTGCGAGCTGAGCCCAGGGGTGAACGGGGACCCGACTGTGGGCCATTTTAGGTCATTTCTGGGTAGTTTCTGGGTTGGTTTTGGGTCTCTCTGGGTCCTTCCTGGCTGGTTTTCCCCTCTTTTCCCCTTTTCTGCTCATTTTTGCCCATTTCTGGCCAGTTTTGCCCTGTTGCAGCTGCATGACTGCGAGCTGAGCCCAGGGGTGAACCAGGACCTGACTCTGGGCCCTTTTGGGTCATTTCTGGGTGGTTTTTGGGTCACTTTTATGTCTCTCTGGGCTGTTTTTGGCCATTTTTGGTTGTTTTTTGCTGTTTTTGTCTGACTTTTGCCCCTTTCTGGCTCTTCTCTCCCCATGGCAGCTGCGGGACTGTGAGCTGAGTCCGGGGGTGAACCAGGCCCTGACTCTGGGCCCTTTTGGGTCATTTCTGGGTGGTTTTGGGTCGCTTTTCTGTCTCTCTGGGCTGTTTTTGGTTGTTTTTTGCTGGTTTTGTCTGACTTTTGCCCCTTTCTGGCTCTTTTCTCCCCGTGGCAGCTGCGGGACTGCGAGCTGAGCCCGGGGGTGAACCGGGACCTGACGCGCCGCGTGCGCAACGTCAGCGGCATCACCCAGCACCGCCCCATCGTGCGCCACGACATCAAACTCGCCGCCCGCCTGGTCCACGCCCTCGACGGCCGCGCCCAGCTCTGGGACACGCCCCCTGCCCCCGCCCCCGCCGCGCCCGGCGACCCCGCCCAGCCCGCGCCCAATCAGCAGCCAGATGGGGCAGACCCGGCGGCCACACCCGGGGTGAGCAGAAAGCAGGGGGAGGAAGAGGGGGTGGGGGCTTGGGGTTGGAGGGGGAATGCAGAGGGGGCCAGGGGCTGCTTGGGGCCTTCCTGATGGTCCCCAGAGCCATTCTGGGCCTTTCCTGGTGGTCCTACGCCGGTCCTGGGTCCTCCCTGGGGGTCCCCAGGCCCTGGGCTCCTGGGGTCTCTCCAAGCCCTGACCCCTGTGTGGGGTGCCCCGCTGGGGGTGCCAGGCCATGCCCTCCCAGAACCCTGTGCTGCGGCACATCACCGACTACCTGATCGAGGAGGTCAGCGCCGAGGAGGAGGAGCTGCTGGGGCGGCCCGGCGGGGGCGAGGCCGAGGACGCCCCCCGGGAGCCCAACCCCACCGAGGTCACCGTGGAGAGGGATGAGAAGCTGCTCAAGGTAGGGCCCAGGGGGAGAGGGGCTGAGGGCACCTCCTGCTGGGCACCTCAGGGCCACCACCTGCCCTCCCTCCCTGCCCCCTGTGCCCCCATGGTGTCTCCATCCTGCCCTCCCTCCCTGCCCTGTGTCCCCTGCACCCTCTACTGTGCCCAGGTCCTGCTCCAGCTCCTCCTCTGTCCCTGCAGCAGCTCCTACCCCCCATGGCCTCCACCCCCGGTGCCCTTCCCACCACCCAGTGCTCTCCATGGCCTTGGCACCCTTCAAGTCTTCTCTGTCCCAGCTGTACCCCCTGCCCCCAGCCCCGCCCCAGCGCCACGCCCCTGCCCCGCCCCAGCGCCACGCCCTGCCCCGCAGGTGCTGGACCGGCTGCTGCTGTACCTGCGCATCGTGCACTCCGTGGACTACTACAACACCTGCGAGTACCCCAACGAGGACGAGATGCCCAACCGCTGCGGCATCCTGCACGTGCGCGGCCCGCTGCCGCCCAACCGCGTGGCACAGGGCGAGGGTGCGCGGGGCGGGGCCGGGGCGGGGCTGGGGCTGGGGGGGCGGGGGCTGCTGCTGGCCAGGGTGACCGTGGGGCGGGGCCGGGGTGGGGCTGGGGGTGCAGGGGGTTGGGGTGGGCAGGGCGGGGCGGGGCTGGGGTGGGGCTGCTGCCGCCCAACCGCGTGGCGCAGGGCGAGGGTGCACGGGGCGGGGCTGGGGTGGGGCTGGGGTGGGGCTGCTGCCGCCCAACCGCGTGGCGCAGGGCGAGGGTGCACAGGGCAGGGCTGGGGGTGGCTGGGGTGGGGGCTGCCAGTGTCCAGCTGATAGGGCTGGGGGCTCCTGGCACTCAGCTGTTGGGTCTGGGGTCTCCTGGCACCCAGTTGTTAGGTCTGGGGTCTGCTGGCACCCAGCTGTTGGGTCTGGGGTCTGCTGCTGCCCAGTTGTTGAGGGTCTCCCTGTCCTCAAACCTCACTTTTGGGTTTTGCCTGTTGGGTCTGGGGTCTGCTGCCCCTCCGTGCCCAGAAGCTCTCTGGTGGTCTCTGTCTCTCCCCCCACCCCGCGGTGGTCCCTGAGCCCCTCCCGCTGTTGCCCCCTAGTGCTGGAGTGGCAGAAGAGCTTCGAGGAGCGCCTGGGGCCGCTGCTGGCCGGCAGGGAGGCCCTGCCCGAGGAGGAGGCTCTGAGGCTGGGCAAGAAGGACCCTGAGCAGGAGCTGGAGAAGTTTGTCACTGCCAACACCCAGGAGCTGGGCAAGGACAAGTGGCTGTGCCCCCTCAGCGGCAAGAAGTTCAAGGTGGGGGAAGGGAGGGGTGCTGGGGGGCAGCGAGGGGCAGGAGGGCACCGGGGAGGAGCTGCTGGGGGGCAGCCAGGGGCAGGAGGGCACCGGGGGGGAGCTGCTGGGGGGCAGCCAGGGGCAGGAGGGCACCGGGGAGGAGCTGCTGGGGGGCAGCGAGGGGCAGGAGGGCACCGGGGAGCTGCTGGGGGCAGCCAGGGGCAGGAGGGCACGGGGGAGCTGCTGGGGGCAGCGAGGGGCAGGAGGGCACCGGGGAGGAGCTGCTGGGGGCAGTGAGGGGCAGGAGGGCACCGGGGAGGAGCTGCTGGGGGGCAGCCAGGGGCAGGAGGGCAAAATCTGGACCTCAGGGAACTTGCTGGTGGCCACCCAGGGCTTGGAGGGGCAGATGGGCACTGGGGAGGGGGCTGTGGGGGGGGGGGACACTCGGGAGGGAGCTGGGGCTGTGCTGGGGGCTGTGCCAGGGGTCAGCAGTGCCTGCCGTGCCGCAGGGCCCCGAGTTCGTGCGCAAGCTGTGCTGGGGGCAGTGGGGGCAGGGGCTGTGCTGGGGGGCAGGGGCTGTGCCGGGGGCAGTGGGGGCAGGGGCTGTGCTGGGGGCAGGGGCTGTGCGGGGGCAGTGGGGGGGGGCTGTGCTGGGGGCAGGGGCTGTGCTGGGGGCAGTGGGGGCTGTGTCTGTGCTGGGGGCAGGGGGCAGTGGGGGCAGGGGCTGTGCCGGGGGGCAGTGCCGGGGGTCAGCAGTGCCCACGCCATGCCGCAGGGCCCCGAGTTCGTGTGCAAGCTGTGCTGGGGGCAGGGGGCTGTGTCTGTGCCGGGGGGCAGTGGGGGCAGGGGCTGTGCCGGGGGGCAGGGGGCAGTGCCGGGGGTCAGCAGTGCCCACGCCGTGCCGCAGGGCCCCGAGTTCGTGCGCAAGCACATCTTCAACAAGCACAGCGACAAGATGGGAGCTGTGCGCAAGGAGGTTCTCTTCTTCAACAACTTCCTCCTGGACCCCAAGCGCCCGGCCCTGCCCGAGGGCAAGGGGGGGCCGCCCCCGGGGCCTGCGCAGGGTGAGCGTCCCCCCGACCCCCCCCGAGCCCCCGACATCCCCACCCCCAGCCCTGCACAGGGTGAGAGCCCCCCCGACCCCCCCCGAGCCCCTGGCACCCCCCCCCGGCCCTGCGCAGGGTGAGCGCCCCCCCGAGCCCCCGACACCCCCACCCCAGACCCCTGACCCCCGAGCCCCTGACACCCCCAGAGCCCCTAACCCTCCCAAGCCCCTGACCCCCCAAGGCCCCTGACATACACTCCCCAGAGCCCTGAACCCCCGGCCCTGTGCAGGGTGAGAGCCCCCGACCCCCAAGCCCCTGACACCCCCAGGGCCTGTGCAGGGTGAGACCCCCAGAGCCTCCCCACCCCCTGGTGGCCCCTGACTGCCCCCAGAGCCCCTAACCCCACACCAGGGTCTGCACAGGGTGAAACACCCCCTCAGCGCCCCCTGCCCCCCAGCGCCCCCTGCCCCCCAGTGCCCCCTGCCCCCAGTGCCCCCTGCCCCTAATGCCCCCTGCCCCCCCAGTGCCCCCTGCCCTGGTGGGAGCCCAAAGCTTCCTCCCGCAGCACCAATTGGGGCTCTGAGGGGCTGGGGACACCTTGGGGCCCCCCCCCAGGGTACCCCAGGGTTGGGGACACCCCTATGCCCCCCCCCATCATTGGGAACTCCAAGAGGTTCTGGGGACCCCCAGAATCCACTCCCCACTGTCACTGTCTGCTCCCCCCCCCACCTTGGGGCTCTCCTGGTCCCCTGTGCCCCCTCCCCCACGTTGGGATCTTACCCCCCCTGTGTCACCCCCCCAGGCCTGGCCCCGGGGCTGCCCTACCCCCCCCAGACCCCCCAGGGGTTGATGCCCTACGGCCAGCCCAGACCTCCCATGCTGGGCTACGGAGGTAGGAGGGGCTGGGGAGGAGTGGGGGGCATCAGAGGGGGAGGAGTTGGTGGGGGGGTCACAGGAGGGGTTTGGGGCTCAGGAGAGAATGGGGGGGGTGGGCTGGAGGTGTGCTGAGGGACTCATGGGGGGGGAGGTTGGAGGGGTTCAGGGGGAGGGAGTTGAGGGGCTCAGGGGGGACTGGGAGGGGGTTTGGGGGGGTCCTGAGGAGGTCTGGGGGGGTGGGAGGTGTTTGGAGGTTGGTCAACAACAACCAGGGAAGGTGGGGGGAGGGTTGGGGGTCTCCCTGTGTGTGTGTCCCCCCCCCTCACTGCTCCCTCTTCCCCCCCCCCCAGGAGGCCCTCCCTACCCCCCCGGGCCCTACGCAGGCAGAGGCTACGAAGCCTTCCGGGGGCAGGGCGGAGGCTACCTGAGCAAACCCCGCAGCAGGTGAGGCCTGGGGGGCACGGCCTGGGGGGCACGGCCTGGGGGGGGCACGGCCTGGGGGGGGCACGGCCTGGGGGGGGCACGGCCTGGGGGGGTCCCCAAGGCCACACTGCAGGAGTCCAGAGCTGAACTGGGGGGGCCCTGACATAATGGGGGGGGGTGAATGGGCTGACCCACACTGGGAGCTCAGCACATCTGGGGGGGCTCAGATGGAGGGGGGGTCCTGGGGGGAGGGTGCAAGCACCCCCCCCCCTGTGTGTGCCCTTGGAAGCATTGCAGTGGGAGGGGGCAGCTCCTGGTGAGCCCCTTAGGGGCAGCTGGGGGGGGCTGGGATGGGGGGAGGGGGCAGGACCTCTCCTCATCACCCCCCCCCTGTTTTGTGCCCCCCCCAGGATGGTCCGGGGGGACCCCAGGGCGATCGTGGAGTACAGGGACCTGGATGCCCCTGAGGATGTTGACTTCTTCTAGAGTCCCCCCTGGGACCCCCAGCCCCCCTTTTGATACGTGATCTCTCCCCCCAACCTTCCACACCCCCAACCCCCCCCCAGAACCCACCCCCTGCCCAGGCTTCAATAAAAACTTGTCCCCAAGGGGCTGCAGCAGTGAGGGGGCTGGGGGGGGGCAGGGGGCTGAGGGGGTCTCTATGGGGCTGGGAGAGGTCCCTAGGGGGTGGGGCTGGGGGTCCCACAGAGAATGAGTGGCCTGGGGAGGGTCTCCAGGGGGCTGGGGGCTCCTGAAGGCCCCTGGGGGGTGCCTGTGGGGGGGCTGAGGGCTCCCCCTAGTGGCTCAGGAGGGTTCCAGCTGCTTTCCCCCCAATGATGTCACAGGGGCGGAGCTAAAACCTCACTCGTTTATTGGCTCATTTGCATAGAGGGGTGGGAGGGGAGCAGCCTGGCAGCCAATCATCGACGGCCATCTGCCTCAGCCTCTCTGATTGGCTGCGCAGGGCAGCAGGGCGGAGCTCGAGCAGCCATTGGCTGTCGCCCAGCAACAGCCCTGACATCATCAAGCCCCCACTGGCTGGGGGGGGAAATCCTGATTACAGCCAATCAGCACTCAGCGCATCCCCCACTCCCATTGGCCTGCAGCGTGGCCAATAGGAGTGGGGAGGGGCGGAGCCAGCCGCTGGCTCCACCCCTTAAAGGCACCGCGGCGCCCACGGGGGGGGCTCCTCAAAGCGCCATCGCTGCCCAGCCCAGGATGAGCAGAGACCCCCCCAGGGGGGCCGCGCGGTTCAGGGAGGGGTCCCCGGAGAGCCCAAACCAGTAGAAGGGAGCAGAGAAGAGCAGCAGCCCCGAGCAGAGCAGCGAGCCGGCCTGGGGGCACAGCGGGGGGCACAATAGGGGGTCAGTGACACGGGGGGAAGGGGCTGGGTGTGGGGCAGGGCTTGGGGGTCACCCAGGGAGCTTGGGGCAGTCAGGGAGGTTCTAAGGTGATTTGGGGGTGGGGGTGTCAGGCAGGCCCTAGGGGGTATTTTTGGGGGTCTCAGAGGCCTGGGGGTATGGGGGCTCGAGGCAGGGGGGATCAATAACCTTCAGAAGGGTGAGGAGGGTCTGGGGGTGCCCCTATGACCCCCTGGGGTTTGCCCTCCCCCCACCCCAGGCTCTGCAGTGCTGGGGGGGGTCTCAGGGAGCTGGGGGGGGGTCTCAGGGAGCTGGGGGGAGGGGGCAGAGGAAGCCTGGGGGGGCGCTGGGGAGACGCAGGGAGTGTCCCAGGGTGGGGCTCAAGGGACACTGCTGAGGATCAAAGTCATAGAGCAAAGGTCATGGGGGGGGAGGGGGGACAAGGTCCCGGTGGGGTCAGGGATTTGAGGGGGGTAAGGGGTTTTGGGGGGGTCAGAAGGCTTTGGGGGGGTCAGGGATTTGGGGGGGGCTGTCACCCACCAGGGCAGGCCGGCGGCAGTGGGGGGCTGCCAGCAGGGCCAAGCTGTGCAGCAGGTGGAAGCGATTGGCTGTGTCGTAGAGCTGCAGACGGATAGGGGGTGAGGGGGGGGCGTTAAAACCGGGGGGTGGGGGTGGGGGCCGCGGGGCTCGAGGGGCGGTGCTCAGGCCGACCCCCGCCCAACCTCACCTCCTTCTGGTACTCGTCCCGATCGCTGCGGCGCAGCCCTGGGGGGACAGGGACAGGGAAGGGGGGGCCGGGAAGTCAGTTATGGCACCCCCAGACCCCCACCCCGGCCCCCCCAGCGGCTGTGACCCCCCCAGACCCCCAAAACCTCTATGACCAACCCCCAGACCCCCCCCAAGCCGCTGTGACCAACCCCCAGACCCCCCCCGGCACTGCCACCCAGGCCTGGCTGGCTCCTGAACCGAGTCCCCTAGACCCTCGGGACTCCCCCCCAGCACCCCTCCCGTCCCGGTCCCGGCCCCACCGTGGGCGCCGTAGGCGGCGGCCGCCATGGCGGAGGCGCCGCTGAGGGCCCCGACCCGCGCCCAGACCGCAGCCGCCGGCGCCATCGCCCCCGCCCGCGCCGCCGCTTCCGCCTCAGGCCACGCCCCCCGCTTCCGGCTCCCGCACGGCCTGCGCCTTGCCCCCGCTCCGATTGGCTGAGCCGCCCGGCACTCCAGCGCCCAGGACAACCAATAGGAAAGGAGAGCGTTAGGTCCCGCCTCCCGCCAGCAGGTGCACACCGCGCAGCGCGCCCTCTGCTGGCCGGGGGTGGGCATGGGAGACTTGGGGGGGGTCCAAACCCCAGGACCCCCCCGGGGGGGACCACAGTGACCCCAGGGCCCCCCCGGTGGGACCCAAGCGGCTCCAAGGTGCCCCCAGACCCTCCCAGGTGAAACCAAGGAGACCCCAGGAGCCCCCCAAGGGGGCGCCCAGGAGCTCCAGCCCCCCCCCAGCCACTCAGGACCCTGGAGTTCGGGCGTCCCAAGCCCCCCCAGATGCGACCCCCGAGTTTGGGTGACCCCAGAACCCCCTTTTTGGGGCGAGGGTCTTGGTGCAAGTCCTGGGGGGAGGTTGGGAGGGGGGGAGTCTGGAGAGCACCCAAAATTGGGGGTCGTACTTGGCGGGGGTCTCTAGAGCAGAACCTCAAGGGGGGGTTGGGGAGGTCTGGAGGGGGGGTGGGGAGGGGTCTGTGATGGTGATCGGAGCGGGGACTCCTTGGGGGGCACTTTGGGGATGAGGGCTCGCTGAGGGGGGGTCTAGAGAAGGGGGGCTTAGGAGGATTTGGGGGTGGGGTCTTTAGGGGCAGTTCGTGGAGCTAGAAGTCTCGGGGGGGTCTTAGGGGCGATCTTAAAGGGGGAGTGCCCGGGGGGGGTACTTTGATGGGGGGGGGTCTGAAGGGGTTTTTGGGGGGGGTCCATCCTGGTCTGTGATGATGATGATGATGGGGGGGTGATGAAGATGATGATGATGATGGGGGTGATGATGGTCTGGGGGCCTGCTGGTGATGATGGTCGGGGGGGGGGGCCGCGATGATGATGGTCGGGGGGGGGTCCCGCTGCCAGCCCCGCCCCCCCGGAGGCGGCTCCGCTTCCCCCGCAGCCGCGGGAGGGACCAACCGAGGCCTCTCCCGGCCATGGCCCGGCCCCGGCCCCGGTACCGGCCCGGCCCCCCCGGCCCCCCCCAGCCGTAAAAAGGCCCGGCCCAGGCCCAGGTAAAAAAAAAATCCCCCCCTTGAAATCCCCCCCCCAGAAAATCCCCACCCCGACCCCCCCCACCCCAGGGGAAGGGAGAAGTGGGGGGGGGCGCTGGGATGATAATGGAGCCGGGGCCGGGGGGTCCGGATTTGGGGGGGGGGGGACGGCCGGGTTTGATTGGGGGGGGTCGGATGATGGGGGGGGAGGCTCGGAGGATGATGGGGGCACCGAGGCCTCTTCGGGTCCATGGCGGGGGCAGCGCTGGGATGGCTTTGGGAGGGGAGGGATGGATGGAGGGGGGGAGGTGATGGAAAATGGGGGAGCTGGAAATAAGGACGGGGGTTGAATGGGACCCCCACCCCAAAAAATGGAAAGGGGAGGGGGTAGCTCCGATTCCAGGCCCCCGGCCAGGGGGAGGGATGCTCGGGGGGGGTTTATCGGCGGCAAAATAATGGGGGGGGGGAAATGGGGATGAGGGGAGAGGGCGGAGGCTTGAGACCCCCTCAAAATACTGGCCCCCGGACCGGAACTGGGTTGCCAGGGCGACGCTCCGGGCTCCGTTGCCATGGAAACGGAAGGGGGGCGGGGGCAACCGCCAACCACCCCCGCAGACGTTAAAATTGGCTGGGGAGGTCCCGGGCGGGGGAGGCGCAGGGGGCGGGGGGTCTGGGGCCTTGGGGTCCGGGAGGGGTATTTGGGGATCTCGGGGGTCCGAGTCCCCAGCTGATGTTTGGTTTCTTCTTTTCTTCCCCCTTTCCCATCATTCCTCACGATGTGACCCCCAACATGGCTGTGCCCCCTCCACCTCGTGACCCCCGACCCCCACGTGCCCCCATGGCCCCTCCCCGTGCTCCCATAACACCCCCAAATCACTTCCACTCACTCCCTGCACCCTTCACATGGGAACCCAAATCCTGCCCCTCCCCCCCCCCCCGCCCCATGGCCCTGCCTGGGACCCCCCAATGGCCCTGCCTGGGACCCCCAACCCCTTCCTACGGCCCCCCCGCCCCACGGTCCTGCCTGGGACCCCCAACCCCTTCCTACGGCCCCCTTTCATGGCCCTGCCTGGGACCCCCACCCCCATGGCCCTGCCTGGGACCCCCAACTCCTTTCCGTGTCCCCCCATATGCCCCTGACACCCCTCCCCCATCTCCCCTTCCTCCAATGGGACTCCCAATCCTCCTTTTTGCCCCCAGCCCCACCATGACCCCCTCACCAGCCCATAGCCCCCTCCCCCATTTCCCCTCCTTCCCCCAAACCCCTCCTCCCCACCCCCCACCATGCCTCCCCCACCCCTGCCGCTGACTTTGGCCTTAATTTTCTGCGCCCCCCCCATAGCCCCCCAGCCCCAGCCGCCCCCCCCGGCTCCGGGCGGGGGAGGGGCCGGCGGGGAGCAGCGGGGGGAGCCCCCCCCGGACCCCCGCTTCCCGGTGGTGCCCACCCAGTACGGGCGGCTGCGGGGGGCTCGCCGCGACCTCAGCAACGAGCTGCTGGGGCCGGTCCAGGCCTTCCTGGGGGTGCCCTACGCCGCCCCCCCGCTCGGGCCCCGCCGCTGGGCGCCCCCCGAAGCCCCCGCGGCCTGGGGGGGGGTCCGGGACGCCACCGCCTTCGGCCCTGCCTGCCCCCAGAACCTGCGCGCCGGGCCCCCCCCCCTGATGCTGCCCCTGTGGCTCAGCGACAACCTGGAGGCTGCCGGCGCCTACGTGGCGGCGCAGAGCGAGGACTGCCTCTACCTGAACCTCTACGTGCCCACCGAGGACGGTGAGCCGCGGGGGGCACCGCCGGCACGGGGGGGGCAGCCCCAGGGCACCGGGGGGGGCCTCCCGGAGGGGGGGTGAGAGAGGGCAGGGGGCAGGGCCACGGTGCAGCCTCTGCCTGCCCAGCCGGCAGAGTAGGGGACTGGGGGAGTGGGAGAGGCTGAGAGGGAGTAGGATGGGAATGGGATGGACTGGGATGGGAGTGGAGTGGGAGGAGTGGGATGGTCTGGGATGGGAGTGGGATGGGAGTGGGCTGGGCTGGGCTGGGAGTGCGCTGGGCTGGGCTGGGCTGGGCTGGGCTGGGACAGGAGCAGGACAGGCTGCGATGGCCTGGGAGGGACTGGGGTTGGCCTCAGTGGGCCTGGGAGGGTGAGAGAGCTCAGGGGGCAGAGCGAGGACTGCCTGCAGCTCAGCCTCTGCCTGCCCCCCGGGGGTGGTAGGGGTCTGGGGGCACTGGGGGGCACTGGGAGGGACTGGGATGAGTTGGGAAGTGAGGGAGGGAGGGCAGGAAGGGCAAGGTGAGGATGGACTCAGCCTGGTCTCAGCCTCTGATTGGTGCATGGTGGGGGTGTGGCGGCTGGGCTGGGTTGGGTGTGGCGGCTGGGTTGGGTGTGGCAGCTGGGCTGGGCTGGGAGCCGCTGGGCTGGGCTGGGTGTGGTGGCTGGACTGGGAGGCACTGGGCTGGGCTGGCTGTGGCAGCTGGGCTGGGCTGGGAGGCGCTGGGCTGGGCTGGGTGTGGCAGCTGGGCTGGGTGTGGCGGCTGGGCTGGGCTGGGAGCCGCTGGGCTGGGCTGGGTGTGGCAGCTGGGCTGGGTGTGGCGGCTGGGCTGGGCTGGGAGCCGCTGGGCTGGGCTGGGTGTGGTGGCTGGACTGGGAGGCACTGGGCTGGGCTGGGTGTGGCAGCTGGGCTGGGTGTGGCGGCTGGGCTGGGCTGGGAGCCGCTGGGCTGGGCTGGGTGTGGCGGCTGGGCTGGGCTGGGAGCCGCTGGGCTGGGCTGGGTGTGGCAGCTGGGCTGGGCTGGGAGGCACTGGGCTGGGCTGGGTGTGGCAGCTGGGCTGGGCTGGGAGGCGCTGGGCTGGGCTGGGTGTGGCAGCTGGGCTGGGCTGGGAGGCGCTGGGCTGGGCTGGGTGTGGCAGCTGGGCTGGGTGTGGTGGCTGGGCTGGGCTGGGAGGCGCTGGGCTGGGCTGGGTGTGGCGGCTGGGCTGGGCTGGGAGGCACTGGGCTGGGCTGGGTGTGGCGGCTGGGCTGGGTGTGACGGCTGGGCTGGGCTGGGAGGCACTGGGCTGGGCTGGGTGTGGCGGCTGGGCTGGGTGTGACGGCTGGGCTGGGCTGGGAGGCACTGGGCTGGGCTGGGTGTGGCGGCTGGGCTGGGTGTGGCGGCTGGGCTGGGCTGGGAGGCACTGGGCTGGGCTGGGTGTGGCAGCTGGGCTGGGTGTGACGGCTGGGCTGGGCTGGGAGGCGCTGGGCTGGGCTGGGTGTGGCGGCTGGGCTGGGCTGGGTGGGCAGAGGCAGGATGCTGGGAGAGGTCAGGCGGGGCTGGACTCAGCCTCACCTCAGGCTCTGATTGGTGGATCGCAAGGGTGGGCGTGGCTGCTGGGACAGACTGGGAGCGACTGGGCCAGGCTGGGGAGCACTGGGAGAGGCAAGGGGGGGGCTGGGATGCCAGGGTGAGGGCAGCCTCAGCCTATGCTCTGCCCCTGATTGGTGGATGGGAGGGGTGGGTGGAGCAGGGTGTGGCACTGGGTGTGGCCAGGAGTGTGGTGACTGGGAGGGGCTGGAGCAGCCCTGCCCTTGACATCTGCGTTCCTATTGGAGGAAAAGCCCAGGCTGGGCTGGAACCAGAGCGCAGTGAACCCAAACTGAGCTGAGTTGGGCCCAAAAGGGCAGGAGAAAGAAGGGCGGGGCCCCAGCCACACCCACCATGGCCCCACCCCAGGGCAGGAAACGGGGAAACTGGGGCCAAACCGGGCCACACCGGGGCCAAACTGGGGTCGATGGGGTGGGGTTGGCCCCACCCTCTCCCCTGCTCCAGCTGCTCCCATTGGTCCCTCGGCTGGAGCCACAGTGATGTCATCGGCCACGCCCACCACCTGGTCCTGCCCATCCCAGTGTTCCCACCCATCCCAGTTCATCCCAGTCCTTCCCAGTTTCCATCCCAGTCCCTCCCAGTGTCATTTTTTCATCCCAGTCTCTCCCAGTCCATCCCAGCCCCATTCCACTTGCTCCCAGTTCATCCTGGTCTCCTCCAATCCCATCCCAGTCCCTCCTAGTTCCATCCCAGTTCCATCCCAGTCTATCCCAGTCCATCCCAGTCTCCTCCAGTTCCATCCCAGTCCCTCCCAGTTCCACCCCAGTTCCATCCCAGTCCATCCCAGTCCCTCCCAGTTCCATCCCAGTCTATCCCAGTCCATCCCAGTCTCCTCCAGTTCCATCCCAGTCCCTCCCAGTTCCATCCCAGTCCCTCCCAGTTCCATCCCAGTTCCACCCCAGTTCCATCCCAGTTCCATCCCAGTCCCTCCCAGTTCCACCCCAGTTCCATCCCAGTCCATCCCAGTCCCTCCCAGTTCCATCCCAGTCCATCCCAGTCCCTCCCAGTTCCACCCCAGTTCCATCCCAGTCCATCCCAGTCCCTCCCAGTTCCACCCCAGTTCCATCCCAGTCCATCCCAGTCCATCCCAGTCCCTCCCAGTTCCATCCCAGTCCCATCCCAGTCCCATCCCAGTCCCTCCCAGTTCCATCCCAGTCCCATCCCAGTCCCTCCCAGTTCCATCCCAGCCCCTCCTGGTGTCTTTCCTCCATCCCAACCCCTCCCCTCCCCCCCCCCCCTCGCCCCGCCCCCCCAGGCCTCTTTTTTGGCCTCCCCCCCTTTTTTTTCGCTGTTTTTGTTGCCCTTTTTTGGCCTTTTTCCCCTCTTTTGGGGCAGATTTTGCCTTTTTGGGGCCGTTCTTTCCTCGTCGCTTTTTTTTGCCTTTCGATCCAAACTTCTTTTGTTCTTTTTTTTGGCCTTTTTCCACTTTCTTTTTTTTTTTCTTTTTAATCTCTTTTTTTTTTGCCCTTCCCCAGGACCCTCCCCCTTCCCCCGGCCCCGCCCTTTTCCCTCCCAACTTTGCCTCCTTTTGCCTCTTTTTTTTTTGTTGTTTCCCCCTCGCTTTTAGGTTTTTTCACCAAAAAAGGGGAGGACGGCGCCGGCCCCGCCCCGGACCCAGGTATTTTGCTGCATGTTTGCTGATTTTGGGGCAAGAGACAAAAAAAAACACAAACAAACAAACAAAAAGCCACTTTTGGCCTTTGCTTTTTCTGCTTTTGGGGTTTTTTGGTGGGTTCATTTTTGTATTGCCCTTCCCCTCCCTTCCCCTCTCCCCTCCTCCCTTCCCCCTTCCCCCCCTCCTTTTTAAGTTAGAGGGGGAGTGCCCTTCCCTCCCCTTCCCCTTTCCCCTTCCCCTTCCCCTTCCCCTTCCCCTTCCCCTTCCCTTCCCCTTCCCCTTCCCCTTCCCCTTCCCCTTCCCTTCCCCTTCCCCTTTCCCTTTCCCCTTCCCCTTTCCCCTTCCCCTTCCCCTTCCCCTTTCCCCCTTCCCCTTTCCGCTCCTCCCTTCCCCTTTCCCTTCCTCTCCCCATCCTCCCTTCCCCTTCTCCTTTCCCCTCCCCTCCTCCTCCCCTCCTCCCTTCCCTCCCCCTCCTCCTTTCCCTCCCCTCCTCCTTTCCCCCTTTCCCCTTCCCCCCTTTCCCCTTCCCCTTTCCCCTCCTCCCTTCCCCTCTCCCTTCCTCCCCATCCTCCCTTTCCCCTTCCCCTTCCCCTTCCCCTTCCCCCATCCCCTTCCCCTTCCCCTTCCCCTTCCCCTTCCCCTTCCCCCTTCTCCTTTCCCCTTCCCCCTTCCCCCTTCCCTCTTCCCCCTTCCCCTTTCCCCCCCCTTTCCCGTCCCCCTTTCCCCTTACACCTTCCCCTCCCCCTCCCCCTCTCCCCCTTTTTAAGTTAGAGGGAGGGAGTGCCTCCTTCCCCCCTTTCCCCCTTCCCCCTTTCCCTTCCCCCTTCCCCCCTTTCCCCTCCCCCTTCCCCCCTTTCCCCTCTCCCCTTCCCCCCTTTCCCCTCTTCCCTTCCTCCCCTTTCCTTCCCCTCCTCCCTTCCCCCTCCCCTTTTTAATTTAGAGGGGGAGTGCCCCTTCCCCCTCCCTCCCCCTTCCTTTCTCCCATTTCCCCCTTTCCTTCTTTTCTTTTTTTTTTGCCTCTTTTTGGTTCTTTTTCTGTTTTTCCTTTTTCTTTTGTCATTGCTGTTTTTGGTCTCTGGGGGTCGGGGGAAGCTTCTTTTTGGTTTTTGGTTTTTTTTGCCTTTTGTTGTTGTTTTTGGTGGTGTTTTGGTGCCTTTGGGGGTCTTTTTGGTTGTTTTTGGACACCTCCTCCTCTCTCTCTCCCCCCCCCCACCCCCACCCCCCCCCCTCAAAATCCCACTCCTCAAATTGCCCCCAAACTCCAAATTTCTTTCCCCTCTCCCCTAAAATAAAATCTTCCCCAAGAGAATCCCAAATTCCTCTCCCCCAAATGGTTGTTTTTGGATCCCCCATTAAATTCCATCCCCTACAGAAATCCCCCAAAAACACCCAAATTAGAACTTAGCCCCCAAAAAACCCCCAGTTTCCCTCCCCCAATTCCCCACCCCCCAATAAACCTTCCCCACCCCTCCCCATCCTCCCAAATTTCCCTCCCCACAATCCCCAATTCCCCCAATTGGTTGGTTTTGGACACCCCTCCCAAAACCCTCCCCATATTAACCCCAAAAAAACCCCAAACCTTTCCTCTTTAGCCTCCCCAACAGCTCAGATTTTGCCCCCTAAAACCCCTTCCCAACTCCCCCAAATTCCCCCACAAGAAGCTCCCCCTCAAATCCCCCCAAATTTCTCCCCTCTCCCCCAATTACCCCAAACCCCCCCCCAATTTGGGTCCCCAAAAAGGGGTCTCCAGAAGTGCCCCCACGGGGTAGTCTAAAAAGGGTTGTCCCCCAAACTGGGGGGGTGTCCTTGACCCCACCCCTATGACCCCCACCCAAAGACCCCCAGTAGATCTCTGGTGTTCTCCTGGTCCTTGGTGGTCACTAAAGCAGGTTCCCAGGGCTGTCCCCATGGGAGGTGTCCCCCAACCTTCAGGGGGGGCTGTCCATGACACCCCCTGCCCCTGCCACTGCCCCCCCAAACCTTCCTCCCCCGACCCCCAGCTCTTCACCCCTGTGCCCCCAGCCCATGGGGAGCCTCTATCGCCCTGTCCCTGGGGATGTCCCCCAGGGGGTGTCCCCAGCGGATCTTGCCCCAGCTCTGGGGGTGTCCCTGGCCCCCCACCCCTCCCCCCCGAGCTGACTCCCCGCTGTGCCCCTCTAGACATCCGTGACAGCGGCAAGAAGCCGGTGATGCTCTTCCTGCACGGGGGCTCCTACATGGAGGGCACCGGCAACATGTTCGACGGCAGCGTCCTGGCCGCCTACGGCAACGTCATCGTCGTCACCATGAACTACCGCCTCGGCGTGCTGGGTAAGGGCCCCGCGCAGGGCACGCCCTGGGGAGCCTCCTGGGGCAGGGGGGACACCATGCAGAACCTCCTTGGGTCATGGAGAACCTCCTTGGGATATGGAGAACCTCTTAGGGTCATGGAGAACCTCCTTGGGTCATAGAGAACCTCTTAGGGTCATGGGGAACCTCTTAGGGTCACAGAGAACCTCCTTGGGTCATAGAGAATCTCTTAGGGTCATAGAGAAACTCCTTGGGTCACTGAGAACCTCTTAGGGACATGGAGAAGCTCCTTGGGACATGGAGAACCTCCATGAGTCATGGAGAAACTCTTAAGGTCATAGAGAACCTCTTAGGGTCACAGAGAACCTCTTAGGGACATGGAGAACCTCCTTGGGACATGGAGAACCTCCTTGGGGTATGGAGAACCTCTTAGGGTCATGGAGAACCTCTTAGGGTCACAGAGAACCTCTTAGGGACATGGAGAACCTCCTTGGGTCACGGAGAGCCTCCCTGGGCTCTTGAAGAAACTCTTAGGGTCATGGAGAACCTCCTTGGGTCATGGAGAACCTCTTAGGGACATGGAGAAGCTCCTTGGGACATGGAGAACCTCCATGAGTCATGGAGAAACTCTTAGGGTCATAGAGAACCTCTAGGAGGGTCACAGAGACCCTCCTTGGGTCATGGAGAACCTCCTGGGGTCACAGAGAACCTCTTAGGGTCATGGAGAACCTCTTAGGGTCATGGAGAAACTCCTTGGATCATGGAGAACCTCTTAGGGACATGGAGAAGCTCCTTGGAACATGGAGAACCTCCATGAGTCGTGGAGAACCTCTTAGGGTCATAGAGAACCTCTTACGGTCATGGAGAACCTCCTTGGGTCATGGAGAGCCTCCCTGGGCTCTTGAAGAACCTCTTAGGGTCATGGAGAGCTTCCCTGGGGTCTGGAAGAGCCTCCTTTGGTCATGGGGCGACCATGGAGAAGCTCCTTAGGGCCACAGCAGCCTCCCCGAGTAGCCCCTGGTGCCCTGTGGCTGCTGGGTGGCCCCTGGGGGCTGCTGCTGCCCTCCGTCCCGGCACGGCCCCGCAGCAGGCCCTGGCTGCTCCGCAGGCTTCCTGAGCACCGGGGACCAGGCGGCCAAGGGCAACTACGGGCTGCTGGACCAGATCCAGGCCCTGCGCTGGCTGAACGAGAACGTGGGGCACTTTGGGGGCGACCCCCAGCGCATCACCATCTTCGGCTCAGGCGCCGGCGCTGCCTGCGTCAGCCTCCTCATCCTCTCGCACCACTCCGAAGGTACCTGCGGCTCCCCCGCTGGCCACCCACGGCCTCTGGGGGGACGCTGGACCCACATTCCCTGGGAGGATTCCAGCCCCACAGGCCCTTGAGGGGCCTCCAGCCCCACGGCCCCTGCAGGGATTCCAGCCCTGTGGCCCCTGGTGGCAGTCTAGCCCCACGGCCCCTGCGGGCCTCCAGCCCTACATCCCCTGGTGGCGCTCTGGCCCCACGTCCCTACTGTGCCTGTGTAGCATGGTGGGAGTCCAGACCCATGTCCTCCTTGGCCACAGACCTTGGTGGGCCTCCATCCCCACCTCTCCTGGCGCTCCCCATGCCTACATCCCTTGGTGGTCCCCATCCCCACTATCCCCTTTGGCATAGCCCTTTGAGCGTCCCCAGCCTCCCAGTCCCTGGTGGGATTCCACCTGGTGGTCCCCCCCGGCCTTGTACCCTTCTGGGCCTCTACCCCAGCTGCCCCGGTGCCGCCCATGCCCACCGTTGCGGCGGCGCCTCCCACAGGCCTGTTCCAGAAGGCGATCGCGCAGAGCGGGACGGCCATCTCCAGCTGGTCAGTCAACTACCAGCCGCTGAAGTACACGCGGCTGCTGGCGGCCAAGGTGGGCTGCGAGCGCCCCGACACCGGCGCCGCCGTGGAGTGCCTGCGGCGCCAGCCCTTCCGCGCCCTGGTGGACCAGGACGTGCAGCCCGCGCGCTACCACGTGGCCTTCGGGCCGGTGGTGGACGGCGACGTGGTGCCCGACGACCCCGAGATCCTGATGCAGCAGGGGGAGTTCCTCAACTACGACATCCTGATCGGCGTCAACCAGGGCGAGGGCCTCAAGTTCGTGGAGGACTCGCTGGAGAACGAGGACGGCATCTCTGCCTCCTACTTCGACTTCACTGTCTCCAACTTTGTGGACAACCTCTACGGCTACCCCGAGGGCAAGGACATCCTGCGGGAGACCATCAAGTTCATGTACACCGACTGGGCCGACCGCGACAACGGCGAGATGCGGCGCAAGACGCTGCTGGCCCTCTTCACCGACCACCAGTGGGTGGCGCCGGCGGTGGCCACCGCCAAGCTGCACGCCGAGTACCAGTCTCCCGTCTACTTCTACACCTTCTACCACCACTGCCAGACCGATGCCCGGCCGGACTGGGCCGACGCGGCGCACGGTGATGAGATCCCCTACGTCTTCGGGGTGCCCATGGTGGGGGCCACAGACCTCTTCCCCTGTAACTTCTCCAAGAACGACGTCATGCTGAGCGCCGTCGTCATGACCTACTGGACCAACTTCGCCAAGACTGGGTGGGTGGAGTTGGGTTGAATTGGACTGGGTTCACTGGAGTTAGTTTGGTTGTCTTGGGATGGGTTTCATTGGGTTGGGTTGACTTGAGCTGGGTTAAGTTGGGATGGTTGTGCTGGGATGAGTTGAACCGGGTTGGGTTGACTTGGGTTGCGTTGGATTGGTCTGGGTTGAGTTGGAGTAACTTGGATTGGGTTTGGTTGATTTAGGGTGTGTTGGGTTGAGTTGGGCTGAGTTGGGTTGACATGGATTCCACTGAATAAGGTTGGGTTGAATTGGATTGGGTTGAATTGGGTTAGATTGAACTGAGATGGGGAGAGTTAGTTGGTTTAGGGTGGGTTGAGTCAGTTTGGGTTGGTTGAACTGATTTGGGTTGGGTTGCATTGAGTAGAGTTAGTTGAGTTGGATTGGTTTGAGTTAGGTTGAGTTAGTTCAGGTTGGTTACACTGAGTAGGGTTGGGCTGGATTGAGTTGAGTTGGATTGAGTTGAGTTGGATTGGATTGAGTTGAGTGTGGTTAGGTTGGATTGAACTGAGTTGGGTAGGGTTAGTAGGTTTAGGTTGGGTTGAGTCAGTTTGGGTTGGTTGAATTGAGTTGGGTTGGGTTGCATTGAATAGAGTTAGTTGAGTTGGGTAGGGTTGAGTTGGATTGGGTTGAGTTAGGTTAAGTTAGTTCAGGTTGGTTACACTGAGTTGAGATGGATTGAGTTGAGTGGGATTGGATTGAGTTGAGTGGGATTGGATTGAGTTGAGTGTGGTTAGGTTGGGTTGCATTGAGTGTGATTAGTTTGGGTTGGATTGAGTTGAGTGTCGTTCAGTTAAGTGGCATTGAATAGGCTTGAGTTGGGTTGGATTGAGTTATGTTGATTACATTGAGTAGGGTTGAGTTGGATTGACTTGGGTTGCCCTGAGTAAGGTTGGGTTGAATTGGGTTGGGTTGAGTTGGGTTGGATTGAGTTGAGTGTGGTTCAGTTGGGTGGCATTGAATAGGCTTGAGTTGGGTTGGATTGAGTTATGTTGATTACATTGAGTAGGGTTGAGTTGGATTGACTTGAGTTGCCCTGAGTAAGGTTGGGTTGAATTAGGTTGGGTTGGATTGGGTTGCATTGCATTGAGTGGGGTTGGATTGAATTGAGCTGGGTAGGGTTAGTGGTATTGGGTAAGGCCGAGTTGGGTTGAGTCAGTTTGGGTTGGTTGAATTGGATTGGGTTGGGTTGCATTGAGTAGAGTTGAGTTAGATTGACTTGGGTTGGTTGCAAGGAGTAGGGTTGGCTTGTCTTGAGTAGTGTTGGGTTGGATTGAGTTGGGTTGGGTTGCACTGGGTAGGGTTGGGTTGAGTAGAGCTATGTTGAGTTGCGTTGGATTGAGTTGAGTAGAGTTGGATTGAGTTGTATAGGGCTGGGTTGAGTAGAGCTGGGTTGGGTTGCACCGGGCAGGGCTGGGTTGTGTTGTGTTGGATTGTGTTGGATTGGGTTGAGTAGAGTTGGGTTGGGTTGCGCCAGACAGGGCTGGGTTGGGTTGGGTTGGACTGGGGCAGGGTTGGGTTGGGTTGCACCGGGCAGGGCTGGGTTGTGTTGGTTGATTGGTTGGACTGGGGCAGTAGGTTGGGTTGGGTTGCACTGGGCAGGGTTGATTTGGGTTGGACTGGGCAGGGCAGGGCAGGGCTGGGTTGGGTTGCACTGGGCAGGGCTGGGTTGGGTTGGGTTGGACTGGGGCAGGGTTGGGTTGGGTTGGACTGGGCAGGGCTGGGTTGGGTTGGACTGGGCAGGGCTGGGTTGGGTTGGGTTGGGTTGGGTTGGACTGGGGCAGGGTTGGGTTGGGTTGCACTGGGCAGGGTTGATTTGGGTTGGACTGGGCAGGGCTGGGTTGGGTTGGGGTGCACCAGGCAGGGTTGGGTTGGGTTGGACTGGGGCAGGGTTGGGTTGGACTAGGCAGGGCAGGGCAGGGCTGGGTTGGGTTGGGTTGGACTGGGGCAGGGTTGGGTTGGGTTGGACTGGGCAGGGCTGGGTTGGGTTGGGGTGCACCAGGCAGGGTTGGGTTGGGTTGGACTGGGGCAGGGTTGGGTTGGGTTGGACTGGGCAGGGCTGGGTTGGGTTGGGGGTGCACCAGGCAGGGTTGGGTTGGGTTGGACTGGGGCAGGGTTGGGTTGGGTTGGACTGGGCAGGGCTGGGTTGGGTTGGGGTGCACCAGGCAGGGTTGGGTTGGGTTGGACTGGGGCAGGGTTGGGTTGGGTTGGACTAGGCAGGGCAGGGCAGGGCTGGGTTGGGTTGGGTTGGACTGGGGCAGGGTTGGGTTGGGTTGGACTGGGCAGGGCTGGGTTGGGTTGGGGTGCACCAGGCAGGGTTGGGTTGGGTTGGACTGGGGCAGGGTTGGGTTGGGTTGGACTAGGCAGGGCAGGGCAGGGCTGGGTTGGGTTGGGGTGCACCAGGCAGGGTTGGGTTGGGTTGCAGCGGGCAGGGCTGTGCTGCGCTGCTTACCGCCCCCTGCTGGCAGGGACCCGAACCAGCCGGTGCCGCAGGACACGAAGTTCATCCACACCAAGCCGAACCGGTTCGAGGAGGTGGTGTGGACGCGCTTCGACGGCAAGGCCAAGCGGTACCTGCACATCGGGCTGAAGCCGCGCGTGCGCGACCACTACCGCGCCAACAAGGTGGCCTTCTGGCTGGAGCTGGTGCCGCACCTGCACTCCCTGCACCAGCTGCCCCCCGCCTCCACCACCGCGCGCCCCCCGCCCCCCGACGGCGCCCCCCGGCGGCCGCCCGCCACCCGCCGCGCCCCCCCCGCCTCCCCCCCGCCCTTCGCGGGGGGCGGCGAGGACGAGGACGGGGAGGAGGAGGAGGGTGGGGGCGGGGGGGGCCGGCGGCGCTTCGCCCCCTTCCCGGGGGACTCGCGAGACTACTCGACGGAGCTGAGCGTCACGGTGGCCGTCGGAGCCTCCCTGCTCTTCCTCAACATCTTGGCCTTCGCCGCCCTCTACTACAAGCGGGACAAGAGGCCCCCCCCGGACGGGCGGGGGGGCGTGGGGGGCGCGGGGGGGCCGGCGCTGGGGGTGGTGACTCTCGGAGGCGGCGGCGGCGGGGGGGGGCCGCTGGGGGTGGTCCCGCGGCGCCTCAGCCCCCCCCCAGCCGGCCGCGGGGGGGCGCCCAACGACCTGCTGGGGCACGGCGGGGGGGGGGTGGAGGAGGAGTTGGTGTCCCTGCAGCTCAAGCACCCGGAGAGGGTCGTGGGGGTCATCGGGGTGGGAGGGGGCGTGCTGGGCGGAGGGGAGCCCCCCCCCGAAGCTGCCCTGCGCCCCCCCTCGGGCCCCCCCGACTACACCCTGGCCCTGAGGAGGGCTCCTGACGATGTCCCCCCGGCCCTGATCCCCCCCAGCACCATCACCGTGGGCCCGGGGGGGCTCCCGGCCACCACCCTGCACCCCTTCGGCCCCCCCTTCCCCCCGCCCCCCCCCGGACACAACAGCACCTTGCCCCACCCCCACTCCACCACCCGGGTATAGTTGAGGGGGGGAGCAGACCCCCCCCGTGCCCTCTTACCCGTCATGGACCCCCCCATAGACACCCATAACCTCTCCCCCATAACCCCCCATAAACCCCTAACTCTTTCCCCAGGAACCCTCCCGAAGCCCCCGAGACAGGACCCCCAAAACCCACAGGTAAAGTTTGAGGGGGGGCACAAACCCAGCCCCCTAAACGGGACACCCCCCGCTCCAAGAAAACAGGGACCCCCAGACCCATGGGAAGGGGAAAGGGGGCACCCCCACAGCCACCCCCCAAAACCACAGCAACCTCCCCCCCGCCCCCCCGGCCACAGTCCCCCCCCCAAACGATGGGGAAAGGGCGAGGGGGGGCACGAGGGGGTCCCTGCCAGGGGTGTGGGGTGAGACCCCTCCCCAAACCCTCCCTGCTTGCGTGTGCCCCCTGCTCGGGGTCTGATGATGATGTATTGGAGACCCCCCCTCAGTGAGCTCCCCCAGAGGGGATGCTGAAGACACCACAGGGACCCCCCCCCAAAATAACCGCATGGGACACCCCCCCCCCCCCGGAAAACCTGGAGTCAGCCTGGGGGAGGACACACCACAGCTCCCCTCCCAAAGCCCTGGGGACCCCCACCCTCTACACCCCCAGAAACAGGCGGGGGGGGAGGGGCACACCCTGGTTGCCTGGACCCTCCCTCCCCCGTAGGGGGCACTTTTTTGTTGGGGGGGGTCCCTCACCCCCCCCCTTGCTCGCTGCCCCCCCCCCATCACTGTTGCATGTTCCCGACCCGGCGGCGGGAAATGAGGCCCAACTGGGGAGGGGCACCCACGGAGACCCCACCCCCGGGGGGGGCTGAAATCTGGGGGGGGTCCCTTCCTTCCTCCCCCGTTTTTGCCCCCATCTGTACAAAGAACTTTTGTGCCAAACGGAGCAGCTCTGGGGGGGGAGGGGGGGGAGACACATGACCGCCACACCCTCCCCTCCCCCCCAGCTGCTCCCCCGAACACCCCCAAATTTCCCGTGCCAAGATGGCCGCTGGTGCCACCCAAAATGGCTGCCGGGGGGGGGAGGGGGGTCCAGAGCCTGAGATGGCGGCGGCCAGGCCGTTGCCATGGCGACCAGCAGCAGCTCCTGGTTGCCAGGGAGATGCCCAGGGCCTGGGTACCACCTGCGGGGCCTGGGGACCCCCCCCGATGGTTGCCATGGTGACCACTCCGGGATGGCCTCTGGTGACTGGGGGGGGGGGGGGCCTGACCCTGGTGGTCACCATGGCGACCCCAACCCCCTGGGGACCACCCCGGGGGTCGCCATGGACACCAGGAGCGCTGAGCCCCCCCCCCGGGATGGGGGGCGCCACAGCGACCCCAGCCGGCTGCCGCCGCGACCCCTCCCCCCTGCCCCGACCTTTGCCCTCCTGTGTCGTCCCCCCACCCCCCCCCCGTTGCCATGGAGCCCCCGTGGTGACGTCACCGCCCCCGCCCCCCCCCCGTCGCCGTGGCCCCGCAGATCCCCCAGAGCGTCTCTATTTTTATTCCCAGGGGCCGCGGGGGTGGGGGGAGGGGAGGGGAAGGGGGCCTGAATGGGCGGGGCCTCGCGGGGAGGGGGAGGGGGAGGGGCGGCCCCGGGGGTTGTTTTTAAGAAAAAAAAAGGACAAAAAAGATTAAAAAAAAAAACCAAACAAAAAAAAGAAAACAAAGAGGAAAAAAAAGCTCGCGCCGGGGGGGGGCGGGGGGGAGGGGAGGGGGAGGAGAGGGACGGGGGGGCGCCCCCATTGACTGCAGTGTCTCCTACCGCGCCCCCTGCGGTCTGCCCGGGGCCTGCTCTGCTCCCATTGACTGCAGTGTGCCCTACAGCGCCCCCTGTGCTCTGCCCGGGGGGCTGCTCTGCTCCCATTGACTGCAGTGTGTCCTACAGCGCCCCCTGTGCTCTGCCCGGGGGGCTGCTCTGCTCCCATTGACTGCAGTGTGTCCTACAGCGCCCCCTGTGCTCTGCCCCGGGGCCTGCTCTGCTCCCATTGACTGCAGTGTGTCCTACAGCGCCCCCTGCGGTCTGCCCGGGGCCTGCTCTGCTCCCATTGACTGCAGTGTGCCCTACAGCGCCCCCTGTGGTCTGCTCTGTTCCCATTGACTGCAGTGTGTCCTACAGCGCCCCCCTGTGCTCTGCCCGGGGGGCTGCTGTGCTCCCATTGACTGCAGTGTGTCCTACAGCGCCCCCTGCGGTCTGCCCCGGGGCCTACTCTGTTCCCATTGACTGCAGTGTGTCCTACAGCGCCCCCTGCGGTCTGCCCGGGGGGCTGCTCTGCTCCCATTGACTGCAGTGTGTCCTACAGCGCCCCCTGTGCTCTGCCCCGGGGCCTGCTCTGCTCCCATTGACTGCAGTGTGTCCTACAGCGCCCCCTGTGCTCTGCCCGGGGGGCTGCTGTGCTCCCATTGACTGCAGTGTGTCCTACAGCGCCCCCTGTCTTCTGCCCCGGGGGCTGCTGCACTCTTGCTGCCTGCAGCACCTCACGGCGCCCTCCTGTGGCCCCCAGCGGCACACAGCTCCCCTTGGCTGGGGCTGCCCTCACGGCGCAGGGCCGAGGGGGAGGGTCCCTGGGGATGCTGCGGGGCTGCGCTGGGAGCAAACTGGGACCGAATGGGGAGGGAGGTTGAGGGGGAGAGGCGCTGGGGGTCCTGGGCCGGGGGGGTGGGTCGCTGGGAGGTTGGGGGTCCCTGAGGGCCCTCGGGGGGTGCCCCGGGGGGGTGTGGGGGGGCCGAGTCTGCACTGGGAGCAGACAGGGATGGCCGTGGGGACGCTCGGGGGCTGCACGGGGAGCGCAGCGGGGCTGGGGGGAGGGGGTGGGCTTTGGGGGTCCCCTGCCCGGGGGGGTGCTGGGAGGGAAGCCCTGGCGGGGAGGGGCAGGGGGGGGCGGGGCAGGAGCACACTGGGACGGCGCTGGGGACGCTCTGGGATATCCCCGGCGCGGGAAGGGCGCGGGGGGGGGACTGAGGGGGGGGGGCGGAGCCATGGGCATCCCCCACCCCCCACGGCGCCCTCGCGCCTGCGCCTCGCCCACGCATGCGCCTGGGGCTGCCCACGCCCTGCCCCCCCCTCCCCCCCATCAGCATCAGCATCTCCCCCCCCCACGCCGCGGGACACAGACGCCGGGAACCCCCCCAAATACACCCCCACCCCCCACCCCCTCGCCCGGAGCCCCTCCCCCGCCTACAGGACACCCGGGAGCCCCCTCCCCATCTATAGAGCACCTGGGAGCCCCTCCCCCTAATCGGAACCTGGGAGCCCCCCACCCACCTGCTGTAGGGGACCTGGGACCCCTCCCCCCCCATCAGCGACTCGCGACCCCCTCTGAGGAGCTCGGGACCCCCCCCGCCGCCAGGGGACCCTCCCCGCAGCCTATTGCGGACCCTTGACGCCCCCACCCCCCACTATAGGGCACCGAGCGTCCGGCACCGCCCCTGCCCCCTGCAGGGCACTCGGGACCCTCCCCCACCCCCTATAGGGCACCTGGGGCCCCCTCCCCCTGCAGGGATCTCGGCGCTCTCCCCCTCCCCCCATCCTCCTCCTTCCCCCCCCGGGGGGGTTCCCGAAGCTGCTCAGAGGGAGGGAGGGGAGGGGGAGGGGCGGGGAGTGACCCCCCCCCCTTTTCTCGTGCCCTCGGGACCCCTCCCCTTCGGCCTCGTGCAGCCCACGTGCGTCTCGCGAGACACCTGCCAGGCCCTCCCGTGACCCCCCCACGACCCTCCACGCCCCCCTGTGGACTGCCCCCCACTCCCCCTGCTCTTGTGCACCCCCAGACCACCCGCGAGATCCTTGTGCCCCCCCGCGACCCCCATTAAACCCCCTCACGCCCCCCCCCGGTTTGTCTGACCCCCCCAGGCCCCCGCTCGGGTTCGCCCCCCCCCTCGCCCCCCCGCAGCCATGGCAGCTCTGGCGAGTTCCCTGATCCGGCAGCAGCGCAGGGGGGGTGGGGGCGGGGGGCCTGGGGGTCGCGATTTGCCCCCCCCCCGCCCCTCAGGGCCTTCCCGCGGCGCCGCCGGCACCCCCCGGCCCCCCTCCCTCTGCCAGCAGCAGCTGCGGGGGCTGGTGGCCAAGGTCCGGGGCTGCGGCAGGAGGAGGAGACCCCGCGAGAAGCCCCCCGGTGAGGGGGGGGCACGGGGGGTCCTGGGGAGGGGTCTGGGGGTGATTGCATGGGGAGGGATCTGGGGGGTCGGGGGGGGATCCAAGGGTTTGGGGAGATCTTGGGAGGGTGGCTGGGGGTCATAAGGGGGCAGGAGTGGGGGGCTGGGGAAGGGGAGGGGTGGGGGAGTTGGGGGAGTTAAAGGATCTGGGGGAAGAGCAAATCCTGGGGCTGGGGAGGGGGCTGGGGGGGCAGTTTGGAGTGGGGGGGGCTTCTGGGGGTCTGGAGGTCCTGGGTGGTAAAGGGAGGGGTGGGGGAGGGTCTTGGGGGGAGGCTGGGAATGGGGAGGGGCTGGGGGGGGTGTCTGGGGGGGTTCCTGGGGGGTCCCTGAGCCTCTCCCCCCCCAGAGCCGCAGCTGCGGGGCGCTGTGGCTCGGCTGCGCTGCGGCCATGGCCACTTCCTGCAGATGGGAGCTGATGGCCGATTGGACGGCACCTGGGAGGAGGCGGGGCCCGGCAGTGAGTGGGAGCGGCCTGGGCATGGGCGTGGTCATTAAAGGGGCAGGGCATGAGAGGGTGGGGTCAGAGGGGTGTGGTTCAGGGGTTTGGTGGGGTGGGTCCAGAAAGCAGCTGGTGTTTGGTGGGTGTGGCCCCAAAGAGGTGGAGCCTGAGAGGGTGGGGTCAAAGGGGTGGAGTTTGTGAGGGTGTGCTCAACCAGGGAGGGATCTGATTGGGTGAGGCCCCAATGGGGTGGAGCTTAATTGGGTGGGTTCTAAGGGGGCAGGGTCCGCTGTGGCAGGGGGCAGGGAGATGTCACCGGGGGGGACTGGGGTGGGACTGGTCTGAGCCAGTCTGAGCTGGCCTGACCTGGTCTGACCTGGCTTGACCTGGTCTAACCTGGCCTGACCTGGCTTGACCTGGTCTGACCTGGCCTGACCTGGCTTGACCTGGCCTGACCTGGCCTGAGTTGGCCTGACCTGGCCTGACCTGGCCTGACCTGGCCTGAGTTGGCCTGACCTGGCCTGACCTGGCCTGAGTTGGCCTGACCTGGCCTGACCTGGCCTGACCTGGTCTGACCTGGCCTGACCTGGTCTGAGTTGGCCTGACCTGGTCTGACCTGGCTTGACCTGGTCTGACCTGGCCTGACCTGGTTTGACCTGTTCTGAACTGGCCTGACCTGGTCTGACCTGGCTTGACCTGTTCTGAACTGGCCTGACCTGGTCTGACCTGGCTTGACCTGGTCTGACCTGGCCTCACCTGGCCTGAGTTGGCCTGACCTGGTCTGACCTGGCCTGACCTGGTCTTACCTGGCCTGACCTGGCCTGACTTGGTCTGACCTGGTCTGACCTGGCCTGACCTGGTCTGACCTGGCTTGACCTGGTCTGACCTGGCCTGAGCTGGCCTGACCTGGTCTGACCTGTTCTGAACTGGCCTGACCTGGTCTGACCTGGCTTGACCTGGTCTGCCCAGCCTGACCTGGCCTGCCCTGCCCTGCCCTGTCCCCCCCAGCTCTCTTCAACCTCATCCCGGTGGGGCTCAGGGTTGTGGCCATCCAGGGGGCTCGCGCCGGACGTTACGTGGCCATGAACGGGGCCGGGCTGGTCTACGCCTCTGTGAGTGCCCCCCGGGACCCCCAGACCCAGAGAGACCTCCCCAGACCCACACCGCCTCCCCCAGACCCATAGGTGACCTCCCCCCTGCCCAATTGACCTCTATCTCAAGTGCACCTCCAGCCCTGGGACCCAAAGCCCCCAGACCCACATCCCAGCAGGACCCCCAGCTCCAAGCCCCACATCCCTCATCCCAACAGGACTCTCAGCCCCCAAGCCCTCTCCCCACACTAACCCAGGTCCCCAAGCCCCCTCCCCAAGAGGACTCTCACCCCCCAAGCCCCCTCCCCACACTAACCCAGGTCCCCAAGCCCCCTCCCCAAGAGGACTCTCACCCCCCAAGCCCCCTCCCCACACTAACCCAGGTCCCCAAGCCCCCTCCCCAAGAGGACTCTCACCCCCAAGCCCCTATCCTGCATCCATCACTCCATGGCTCGCTCCAGTGGGACCCCCAGCTCCAAACCCCACACCCAGCCCCCCAGCCCCCTCCCCATGCTAACCCGGCCCCCAGCCCCCTGCCCAGGCCGCCCCCTCCCCCAGGTGCACTTCACGGCCGAGTGCCGCTTCAAGGAGTGCGTGTTCGAGAACTACCACGTGCTGTACGCCTCGGCGCTGTACCGGCAGCGCCGCTCCGGCCGCGCCTGGTACCTGGGGCTGGACCGGCAGGGCAGGACCATGGCCGGCCACAGAGTGCGCAAGGACAAAGCCGCAGCTCACTTCCTGCCGCAGCTGCTGGAGGGTCCGCAGGGGGGCGGCGGCTGGGGAGAGGGGGGGGCATGGGATGGGGGTGGGGTGGAGCTGGGATGGGATGGAGCTGGAATGAGATGGAGATGGAGATGGAGATGGGATGGAGAGGGGATGGGATGGGATGGGATGGGATGGGGATGGGATGGGATGGGATGGAAATGGAAATGGAGATGGGATGGGATGGGGATGGGATGGGGATGGGATGGGATGAAGAGGGAGATGGGGATGGGATGGAGATGGCATGGGATGGAAATGGGATGGGATGGAGATGGGATGGAGATGGAGATGGGATGGGATGGAGATGGAGATGGGATGGGATGGAGATGGGATGGGAGTGATGGGATGGAGATGGAGATGGGATGGAAATGGGATGGGATGGAGATGGAGATGGGATGGAGATGGAGATGGGTTGGATGGGATGCGATGGAGATGGGATCGGATGGAGATGCAGATGGGATGGAGATGGAGATGGGGATGGGATGGAGATGGCATGGGATGGAAATGGCCATGGGATGGAGATGGAGATAAAGATGGGATGGGATGGAGATGGGATGGGATGGAATGGGATGGAGATGGGATGGGATGGAAATGGAAATGGAGATGGGATGGGATGGAGATGGGATGGAGATGGGATGGGATGAAGAGGGAGATGGGGATGGGATGGGATGAAGATGGAGATGAGGATGGGATGGAGATGGGATGGGATGGAAATGGGATGGGATGGAGATGGGATGGAGATGGGATGGAGATGGGATGGAAATGGGATGGAGATGGGATGGAGATGGAGATGGAGATGGAGATGGGATGGGATGGAAATGGGATGGAGATGGGATGGAGATGGAGATGGAGATGGAGATGGGATGGGATGGAGATGGGATGGAGATGGAGATGGAGATGGGATGGGATGGAGATGGGATGGAGATGGAGATGGAGATGGGATGGGATGGAGATGGAGATGGGATGGAGATGGAGATGGGTTGGATGGGATGCGATGGAGATGGGATCGGATGGAGATAAAGATGGGATGGAGATGGAGATAAAGATGGGATGAAGATGGGATGGGAGTGATGGGATGGAGATGGGATGGAGATGGAGATGGAGATGGGGTGGAGAGGGAGATGGCATAGGAGGGAAATGGAAATGGGATGGAGATGGGATGGGATGGAGATAGAGATGGGAGGAGATGGAGATGGGATGGGATGGAGATGGGATGGGATGGGGATAGGGATGGGATGGGGATAGAGATGGGATGGGGATGGAGATGGGGATGGGATGGAGATGGAGATGGGATGGAGATGGAGATAAAGATGGGATGGAGATGGGATGAGATGGAGATGGGATGGAGATGGGATAGGATGGAGATGGAGATAAAGATGGGATGGAGATGGGATGGGATGGAGATGGAATGGGGATGGGATGGGATGGAAATGGGATGGGATGGAAATGAGATGGAGATGGGATGGAGATGGGATGGGATGGAGATGGGATGGAGATGGGATGGGATGGAGATGGGATGGGATGGAGATAAAGATGGGATGGAGATGGAGATGGGATGGGATGGAGATGGGATGGGATGGAGATGGAGATAAAGGTGGGATGGAGATGGGATGGGATGGAGATGGGATAGGATGGAGATGGAGATGGGATGGGATGGAGATGGAGATGGGATGGAGATGGGATGGGATGGGATGAAGATGGAGTTGGGATGGAGATGGGGATGGGATGGAGATGGGATAGGATGGAGATGGGATGGAGATGGAGATGGGTTGGGATGGGATGCAATGGGGATGGGATTGGATGGAGATGCAGATGGGATGGAGATGGGATAGGAGTGATGGGATGGAGATGGAGATAAAGATGGGATGGAGATGGGATGGAAATGGAGATGGGATGGGATGGAGGGGGAGATAAAGATGGGATGGAGATGGGATGGGATGGAGATGGAATGGGATGGGATGGGATGAGGTGGGGTGGAGCTGGGCTGGGGCAGGGTGGGTGTGGTGCTGGGGTCTGGGCCGCAGCTGCTGGCAGGTCCCTGGGAGCACTGGACTGGAGCTGGCTGTGCACAGAGAGACCTCTGGGGGGGGGCTGCAAGTGGGGGTCACAGGCAGAGGGGTGCCTCAGCCGGGGGTCTCTGGGGAGGGTCCCTCAGCCGGGGGTCCCTCACCCGCGGCTCTCTGCTGCCCCCAGTGGCTCTCTACCGGGAGCCTTCGCTGCACGAGGTGGAGGAGCCCCCCGGAGACCCCCCCGAGGACACGTAGCTGACCTTTGACCTCCAACCTGTTGACCTCTGACCTGTGACCACCTCCCAACCCCCTGCCGACCCCCCCTGCACTGAACCCCCCTCGGGGGGCGTCCCCAAAGAACCAAACACCCCCAACCCCCCCCCCCCAGCAGCACGTGGGGGCTCGAGCCCCCCCCATGTGCAGGACGGCCCCGCCCCTTCACCCGACCACGCCCTCTCATTCGCATAACCACACCCCCTGTATCAGAGCCACTCGTTTGCCGGCCACACCCCCGTTCACCACCCCCGTTAACCACGCCCCCATCAGATGGCCCCACCCCTTCCTGTGCTGGACACGCCCAATTATACTGACCACGCCCCCTCTCCCTAATGGCCACGCCTATTGCTGGTGGACCCCACCCCCCATTGGCTCCCACGTCTCTCATTGGCCACAGCCCAAAGGCTGGCCACGCCCCCCCACAGGCTGACCCTTCCACATTATCTGGCCCCACCCCTCATGGACGGCCCCACCCCCTTTTCTAGGACCCTTTCACTGTGCAGGCCCCACCCCCAATAGCAATAAGGCCCCGACCCCACCCTGGGCCACGCCCCCAGCATGAATGACGACCTAGCCCCGCCCACTGTGGGCTGGGACACGCCCCCTGCCCTCTCCCCCACCCCCAATAAACACCAGTTTGTACCAGTGCCGGAGTGGGGGGGCAGAGAAATGGGGCTGGGGGGCAGGAATGGGGCTGGGGGGAGCAGAGAAATGGGGCTGGGGGGGGCAGAGAAATGGGGCTGGGGGGCAGGAATGGGGCCGGGGGGGGCAGGAATGGGCTGGGGGGCAGGAATGGGGCCGGGGGGGGCAGGAATGGGCTGGGGGGCAGGAATGGGGCCGGGGGGGCAGAGGAATGGGGCCGGGGGGGGCAGGAATGAGGCTGGGGGGCAGGAATGGGGCCAGGGGGGCAGGAATGGGGCCAGGGGACTCCTCTCGCCTGGGCGGGGCCAGTTTGGCCCCCCCTCACTCCCCCCCCCCCCGTTTCCCCTCCCCCACATCCGGAGCAGGTGCTGCTGCCCCTCCCCCTCAGCTGTTCCCTGTGCCCCCCAGCCCCCCATTCCCCTGCTGATGGCGCCCAGAGGAGCCCCCCCGGCTGCCCTCCTGCTGCTCGGTACCCCCCGGGACTGCCCCCGGGAGCCCTCCCTCGAACCTATCTCCCACCTTGGGACCCCCATGCCCCCTCCCATGCCCCCTCTCCATATTCCCCCTTCCCCCAACTTTCGGGACCACTCCCGGGCCTCTCTCTCCACTACTGGGTCCCAGCCCTCCCCGCCCTGGGGACCCTCCCCGGGACCCTCCCCTTTAAATCCCCCGCCCTTGGGACACCCCCTGCCTCCCTGCCCCCCCGTTTATTCCTCCTCTCTAACTTTGTGTCTCCTCCCTCCTCCCCCCGCAGCGGTATTTTGGGAAGGGTCTCGCCGCTCGCCCCCCCCGCCGGGGAGCGCCTGCTGGGGGCGCTGCTGGCCCGGTACCACCCTGGGGTCCGCCCGGGGGGGGGTCCCGGGGGCGCTCCTGTGCTGGTGCGGATGGGGCTGGAGCTGGCGCAGCTCGTGAGCCTGGTACGGGGGGGGGGTCAGTAATGGGGGAGCTTGTGGGGTGAGGGTCTTGGGGGTCACTGAGGGGCCCTGAGGGTGGGGAGGGACCTTGAGGGGGGCACCACCTAAGATAGGGGGTCCCGGGGGAGGTCCCAAAGCGGGGAGGGGACACCCAAAGGTGGAAGGGGAGGGGGGGGCCTGGGGGGATCCTAGAGGGGCTGGAGGGGTCTGGGGAGGGGTCCTGGGGGTCTCTGACCCAAATTAGGGTCTTGTGGGGGCCTATAGGGGTCCTGGGGGCGCGGGAGGTCTTGGGGGATTAAACTTGCCCAGGGGGTCTATGGGGAGGGTTCGAGGGGGCGGCGGTCCCGTGACGCCCCCCCCCCAATTCCTGCGCCCCCCAGGATGAGAAGAATGAGGAGCTGGTGACCAAAGTGTACCTGAACCTGGTGGGGAGGGGGCCGGGGGATCTGGGGGCTGGGGTTCGGGGGTCCTGGGGGCCCAGGAGGGGATTCGGGGGTATGGGGGCGGGGGGTGTCCTGAGGGGTTCTGTGGAGCTCTTGGGGGCCGCTGAGGATCCTGGGGGCTCCTAAAGGAGTCCGGGAGGGCCTGGGGTGAGTCTGGGGGTCTGGGGCGACTGGGGGCACTTTGGGGGGCAGGGAGGGGTTGGGGGAGTCTTGAGGGGGTCCTGACGGGGAAATCCTGGGTAGATCGTGGCCGGGAGGGGGTCTTGGGTAACGAGGGGGTCGGGGCAGATCCAAAGATGTGGTCCTGGGGGATTTTTTTGGGGGTCGTGATCCCGTCCCCCAGAGCTGGCAGGACCCCAGGCTGCGCTGGGACCCCGCGCCGAGGGGGCTCCGGGCGCTGCGGGTGGGCGCAGAGAAGCTCTGGCTGCCGGACGTGGGGCTGGAGAACAAGTGAGGAGGGGGCTGGGGGGCTTCAACGTGGGGAAGGGTCCTGGGGAGGGGTCCTGGGGGCTGTGGGGGAGATTGGGAAGGGGCTTGGGGGACGGGGGAGATTTGGGGGCGCAGGAGGGGTGGGGGCGGGGGGTTGGAGGCTGGGGGCTGACTTCGAGGTGGAGAGGGGTCCGGGGGAGCACAGATTGGGGAGGGGCTTGGGGGTGTGGAGAAGACTTGGCGGGGGGCGGCAAAGACCTGGGGGGGCCTGAGACTTTGGGGATCCCAGGGGTCTCTGTGGTGGGTTGAGGGGGGTTATGAGTCCGGGGGGTGTCTGGGGGTGCTGACCCCCTCCCCCCCTTTTCCTTTCCCCCCCCAAAGCAACGATGGCGAATTCGGGGTGTCCCTGGGGGTCCGCGCCGTGGTCAGCCCGGACGGCTCCGTGCACTGGAGACCCCCAGCCCTGTACCGCAGCCGCTGCCCCATCCGGGTGCGGGGGGCCCGGGGGGTTCCGGGGGAGGGGGCTGCTGGGAGGGACTCGGGGATGTGGGGAGGGCCTAAGGGGTGGTTGGGAGGGGTCTTGGGGGTGGTCCCTAGAGGGTGGTCTTGGGAGGGTGGTCTTGGGAGGGGGAAGTGGGGGAATGGGGGTCGTGAGGGGAGGATTTTGGGGAGGGGGCTTGGGGGAGGGCTTTGGGGGTGTTGGGGTGCCGCCCCACTAGGTCTCACAAGTGTTGTTCCTGGGGGCTTTGGGGGAAACTGGGGGTCTGGGAGGGTCTGAACTTTGGGGGGGTCCAAAGTTTTGTGGTGTCCCCCTGGCGACCCCCGAGGTCTCTTCATTTCCTTTGCCTGGGGGCTGGGGGCTTTGGGGGACGGTTTGAGGGGTCTAGGGGGGTCTGGAGGATCAGGAATTTTTTGGGGGGTGTCCGGGGGGTCGGAACTTTGGGGTGACACCCCCGGAACACCCCCCCTCCCCCCAGGTCTCTCATTTCCCCTTTGATTGGCAAAACTGTTCCCTGGTTTTCCGCTCCGGCTCCTACGACCCCGCGGAGCTGCGGCTGCTGCCGCTGGGGGGGGGCCCGGGCGGCGACCCCCAGGTCTCGCTGGCTCCGGACTTCCAGGGTGAGGGGGCGGGGGCTTTGCAGGGGATTTTTTTGGGGGTCGCACAGTAAGACTTCGGGGGTCCTGGGGGCTTTGGGGGGCATTGAGAGGGTCTGGAGGGGATTTTGCAGGGGTGCTGGGAGGGGGGAGGGGGAGGGTTGGGGGAAGGGGATTGGGGGTGGTCCGCGGGGGCTTTTTGCAAGGACTCGGGGGTCCCGAGGGAGCTTTTGAGGAGGGGCGGCCCAGGGAGGGGCGGTGGTCCCGAGGGCGCTGCCACGTGCGTGTCCCCCCCGCAGGGAACGGCCAGTGGGAGCTGTGGCACCGCTCGGGCAGGGCCGGGCCCGGGACCCCCCCCCGGGCGCTGAGCTTCTTCCTGGTGCTGCGCCGCAAGCCGCTCTTCTACCTGGCGAACGTCCTGGTGCCCTGCGTGCTGGTGCCGCTGCTGGCGCTCGGCGTCTTCTACCTCCCCCCCGAGGCCGGTGCGCGGCGGGGGGGCGCGGGGGGGGCGGGGGAGGGGGCTCCGCACCGAGGCTCCCTGCACGAGGAGTGGCCACGGGGGGGCTTGCACGGGGGGGGGCTTGCACGAGGGGGGGGCTTGCACGAGGGGCTGTTGCACGAGAACCTCCCCTTGTGCTCCGCGGGAGACCCTCCGCAGGGGGTCGCAGAGAGCTCCCTCAGCACCTTCGACCCAGGGCTGTGCCCTTGGCACCAGCGACCCCGCAGGAGCGCCCCCTGCCGGCGGCTCTAGGGCTGCACTGCGCCCCCCCCGGGCGGGTGTGAGGCTGCACTGCGCCCCCCCGCGGGCGGGTGTGAGGCTGCACTGCGCCCCGCGGGCGGGTGTGAGGTTGCACTGCGCCCCCCCCGGGCGGGTCTGAGGTTGCACTGCGCCCCCCCGCGGGCGGGTGTGAGGCTGCACTGCGCCCCCCGCGGGCGAGTCTGAGGCCGGGGCGCCCCCTGCAGGGGAGAAGATGTCGCTGGCGCTGTTCGCGCTGCTGACGCTGACGGTGTTCCTGCTGCTGCTGGCCGACAAGGTCCCTGCCACGTCCCTGGCCGTGCCGCTCATCGGGCGCTACCTCACCGGCACCCTGGTGCTGCTCACCCTCTGCGTGGTGCTCAGCGTCGCGGTCCTCAACCTGCACCACCGCTCCCCCGCCACGCACAGCCTGCCGCGCTGGGCGCAGGGGGTGAGGACCCCTCCCCGTGGCCCGGACCCGCTGGGACCCCCCCTCGGCTCCCGGCTCCTCTCGTTGGGTGCTCAAACTCTTGGGTCCCACCTAAAGTCTGGGGTCCCTTCCCAGTTCTTGTGACCTCCTGGGTCCATTGGGTGCGGATCGCTCCCCAAACCCAACCCGGGCACCCCCAGAGTCCCCCCGGACCCGTCGGACTCTTTCCCTTCTGAGGGGGGTGGGGGGCACAGGGAGGAGTCTGAGCCCTTCCCCACACTTCAGAGCTGTCCGGAGGGTCTCTACCTCCCCCCTAACTTTTTTTCTCCCCTTCCTCCCCCCCCTTCCCCAGCTCTTCCTCCAGCGCCTCCCTCCCCTCTTGGGGCTGCGACCCCCGCCCCCCCCACCCCCCCTCCCGGACTGGCCTCTCCCCGCGCTCCTTGGGGCGCCCTCTCGTGGCGGCGATGAATATTTCCTCCGGAGACCTCCCCACCCTTTGGGGGTGGGGGCTGGAGCCCCCTCCTCTCCCCATTCCTGGGGACCCCCTGGACCCCCACCCCCCCCCGAGCTGCGGGAGGCGGTGGCCGCCATTGACGTCATCGCCCGGGGGCTGCGGGAGCAAAGGAGGAGGCAGGAGGTGAGGAGCAGCCCCCGACCCCCACCCGACCCCCCTGGACCCTTGCATGTCTCCCTCAGACCCTGTGTGACCTCTCCTGCCCACCCTGTGTGACCCTCAGCGACCCTTGTGCAAGCCTCACCTGAGCCCCGTGTGAGCCCCCCCCGAGGGACCCTCGTGGGACCCTCACGGGACCCCCTTGGCCCCCGCAGGAGCAGCAGGGCTGGCAGCTGGTGGCCCTGGCCGTGGACAGGCTCTTCCTGGGGACCTTCCTGCTGCTGACCGGGGGCTGCGTGCTGGGCACCGGCCTGGATGCGGCCCTGCACCGCCCCCCCGCCACCCCCTTCCCCTGACCCCCCCCAATGCCGGGGACCCCAACCCCCTCCTGAGCCCTGACCCTCCCCTGGCTCCCCCTAACCCCCACCTGGGACCCCCAAAACATCTCCTGAATTCCCCTCTCCCCCTGCAAACTCCTAGGCCCCCCCCCGGCTCCCCACAACCCCCGAGCCCTGTCACCCCCGGGACCCTCCTGGGATACCCCCTCAGCCCCCTCCGCAAAGTCCCAGGAGCCCTGCCCGGGATTCCCTTTGGGACATCCCCCTGGGGACAGCCCCCAGGACCCCTCCCTGCCCTCCCCGAAATTCCTGGGATTCCCCCCAAAAAACAACCAATAAAAGCACACGTTTGCATCATGTGTCTGTGGGGATGGGGGGTCGCGGGCATGGGGGGGTCACACCTCAGGAATTGGGGGGTGGGGGCTGCAGAAGCTGTTGGGGGAGGCCGCAGGGCCTCGGGAGTGCGAAGCGCTGCGGCTGGGGGGGGATAGCTCCCACAATGCCCCGCGCTAAGGCAGGGACAAAGCCCACAATCCCCTGCGCCCCAGGGGCGATAAATCCCACAATCCCTCGCGGCCACCCCCGCCGCCGTCTCCATAGCAACCACGCAGGGGGCGGATCCGCCAGGTAAGAGCGGGGCGAGGATTGGCTGGGGGCCTGCCCATCGCCGCGCGTGACACCGCCTCCTCATGTGCGTGACGCGCGCCGCTGCGTGCCTGACGCACCCTGATGACGCCATCGGGCGGCGCCGGCGGCTGCGGGGAGGCGGCGGCGGCCGAGGGAGCCCCGGGGTGAGCGGCGACCCCCACCCAGGGTCTTGGGATTCTCCCCCCACCCCCCACCCCACGTATGGCCCCGTTCCCCCCCGCAAGATTCGGGGACCCCCAGAACCCTCTCGGGGTGTCCCTGGGATCCGGGGAGGATAACGGATTGGGGGGGCCTGGGATCTGGGGGGGCTAGGGGGACACACACACACTGTGGTCGGGGGGGGGGCGCAGCTGGGATTGTGGGGGGGTTAACTGCGGTCTGGGGAGGGGTCTCACTGGTGTGTTCTCCCCTCCCCAGCCAATGAAGGAGGCTCTGGCAACTCGGCAACTCTGGGGGGGGGGCCCAGGAGGACCCCGCCATTTCCTGCCCCCCCCTCCGCATGACCCCACCGATGACCCCACCCCACTCCCAGCCCTTCCCCACCCTCCCCTTTCCTGGGGGGGGGTCACGGGAGGGGTCCCTCCCTCGCTTTATTTCCCCCCCCCTTCTTGGGACCCCCCCCCTCGGGTTGATTCTGAGGAGGAAGAGGAAGAAAAAGCAGCAGGGGCAGGAAGGGGGAGGGGGGGAGCTGAAAAATTGGGGGGGGGCCAAAAGTGGACCCCCCCTAAGTGGCGACCCCCCCTGAGGGGGCTGTTCCTGCCCCTGCGCCGCCGGAGGACCCTGCCCCGGCGCAGGCTGCAGGCGCTCAGGGCCCTGAGGATGCTGCTGAGGGGGGGCGGGGCCTGGGGCTTCCCCTTAAAGCGGGGGGGGGCGCTCAGACGCAGGCTCCTCCGGAAGCGACCCCCCCCCTCTTTATCCCCTGAGGAGCAAGAAAAGGAGGGGGCAGCCCCCCAGGCCCTTCCCCCTGAGGACGATTTGCCCCCCCCACCTCTCTCCGACCCCCCCCTCCCCCCACTGTTTGGGGAGTTGGAGGAGGGGGACACACCCCCCCCAAACAGTGAGGGGGGGGCACTGATGGGGACCCCCCCAGGGATTGGCAGAGGGGAAGGTGAGTGGGGGGGAGGGAGGAAAGGATTTGGGGAGGGGGGGGGGCTGAGTGTGCCCAAACTGCCTTGGGGGCCACATGGGGGAGGCTGGGTCCTGGGGGACAAAAGGTAGGGGGTCGTGGGGCTGGGGGGACCCCACAGTTTCTGGGGAGGAGCACTTTGGGGGTGGCTTTAGGTGTCCTGGGTGGGGATTGAGTCTGGGGGGGGTGAAATTAGGGTCTGGGGGTCTCCAAATTCATTGGGGGGGGCTTAAGCTCACAGGGACCCCTCCTCAGGCCCCCTTTGGGGCTCCCCTCAGGGGTGGGCTCAAGGATTGGGTGGGGGGCAGCAGAGGATGTGTGTGTGGTGGGGGGGGCTCAAAAACTGGGGGAGGGTCCTCATGTCCCCCCTTTGCCTTTAGGATCTCTCCCCAATGGATTTGGGGGGGGGGCAGCCCCCTGCAGCCCCCCTGAAGCCGCCATCTTGATCAGCAACGTTTGCAGCATGGGGGGGGGCCCCAGCGAAGGACCCCTCCCAACAGGCACTCCTCCACCCCTCCAAATTCGAGGGGGGGGTCCCCAAAATAGCCCCCCCCTGCGAGAGGAGCACGTCAGCTGTGTGCAGAGTAAACATGGGGGCATGGGGGAAATGTGTGGGGGGTGGGGGTGGCCTGGGGAGTCTGTGGGGGTGGGGAGGGTTCTGGGGTCAGTTTGTCTCACTTGGGGTCACTTGGGGTCAGCCTGGGGTGACCTGGGGTCGCTTGGGGCTGGGTTTGGGGGCGGTGGGGGTGCTTCTGGGCGGGGGTTGGGCTCTCAGCCGTCAGTAGGGCCCAGAGTGAACGCTCTGGGGGCGGTGTTGGGCTGCTGGAGGCCCTGCTGGAGCGGCAGCTCGGGGGCTTGGGGGTCCAGGGGGCGGTTTGGGGGATCTTGGGGTTCTGGGGGAGCAGTTTGGGGGCGTCTGGGAGGATGGTTCAGGGGGATCGGGGGCCTGGGGGAGCAGTTTGGGGGCAGTTTGGGGGCGGTTTGGGGGTCCAGGGGGAGCAGTTTGGGGGCTTGGAGTGGTTTCGGGGTGGTCCACGGGGGTGGTTTGGGGGTCTGGGGGTGGGTCGGGAGGGGTCCAGGGGAGCGGTTTGGGGAGGATCTGGGGGCGGTTTGGGGGTGGTTCAGGGGGAGTTTGGGTGGGTTTTGGGGGTCTGGGGAGCGGTTCAGGGGTCCAGGGGGAGCAATTTGGGGAGGGTCTGGGGAGCAGTTTGGGGGTCCGGGGGAGCAGTTTGGGGGTCCAGGGGAGCAGTTTGGGGGTCCAGGGGAGCAGTTTGGGGAGGTCTGGGGAGCGGTTCGGCAGGGGTGGTTCAGGGGGAGTTTGGGGGGGGGTTGGGGGGGTCCTGGGGGGCGGTTCGGGGGGGGTCCAGGGGAGCAGTTTGGGGAGGTCTGGGGAGCGGTTCGGCGGGGGTGGTTCAGGGGAGTTTGGGGGTTTGGGGTGGTCTCTGGGCTGGCAGCCATCAGGAGGGCTCAAAGTGAACGCTGTGGGGGTGCTGGAGGCTGTTTCGGGCTGGTTTGGGCTGTTGTGTCCTGGTAGAGCGGGTTGGGGTCACTGCAGGTGTTTTGGGGGGCGGTTCGGGAAGGCCCGGGGGGAAGGTTCGGTTGGGGGTCCGGGGGTCAGTTTGGACGAGGTCTGGGGGGGTTTGGGGGGTCTCTGGGCTGGCAGCCGTCAGGAGGGCCCAGAGCGAACGCCCCGCAGGCATCCTGGACGAGTTCCTGCAGTCCTACGGCAGCCTGATCCCGGTGAGCGCCGACGAGGTGGTGGAGAAGCTGGAGGACATCTTCCAGCAGGAGTTCAGCACCCCCCAGAGGTGGGCTGGGGGGCAGGGGGCGGAGCTGGGCTGGGGCTGGGCTCTCCGAGTTCGGGGCAGGCCTTTGGGGGTCCTGGGATGGATTTGGGGGGGTCCCAGGGTGGATTTTTGGGGGGATCTGGGTCGGATCAGGGGGTCGCTGTTGCTGGGTCAGGTCAGGGCCTCCCGGGGGGGTGGGATCAGGGGGTCCCAGGTGAGTGGCATCAGGGGGTCCTGGGGGGTTGCTGTTGCTGGGTGGGGTCAGGGAGTCCTGGGGGTGGTGGGGTCAGGGGGTCCCGGGGAGGAATCAGGGGCTCTGGGGGGTGGCTGTTGCTGGGTGGGGTCAGGGGGTCCCAGGGGGGGAATCAGGGGCCCTGGGGGGTGGCTGTTGCTGGGTAGGGTCAGGGGGTCCCAGGGGGGGAATCAGGGGCCCTGGGGGGTGGCTGTCACTGGGTGGGATCAGGGGGTCCCAGGGGGTCGCTTTTGCTGGGTGGGGTTGGTCTCCCAAGGGTGTGGGATCAGGGGGTCCCGGGGGTGTAAGGTCAGGGGGTCCCGGGGGGGTGGGATCAGGGGGCCCCGTGGGGGGAGGATCAGGGCCCCCGGGGGTGGCTGTCGCTGGGTGGGATCAGGGGGTGCCCGCTGCTGCCCCCTGCAGGCGCGGCTCGGTGCAGCAGCTGATGCAGTCCTACCAGCGGCTCCCAGGCAATGCTCTGCTCCGCGGCTTCCGCGTCAGCTACAAGCGACACGTCCTGACCATGGATGACCTCCAGACCCTCTACGGCCCCAACTGGCTCAATGACCAGGTCAGGGGGGCCCCGAGGGGCTTTGGGGGGGCCTGAAGGGGGTTGAGAGAGTCCTGGGAGGACTTTGGGGCTATGCAAGGGGATATGGGGGGAGGTCCTGAGGGGCTTGGGGTGTCTTTGAGGGGGACACTGGGTAGGGAGGAATAGGAATGGGTTAGGGGGTTTGGGGGAGTCCTTGGGGTGATGGTGAGCTGGGGGGGTTCCTGGGTAGGGCACTTGGGGCCCCCAGGGTCAGTTGTGGGGAGTCCTGAGCCCCTCTTTTCCCCTCCCCCCAGGTGATGAACATGTATGGGGACCTGGTGATGGACGCAGTGCCTGACAAGGTGGGCGTGGCTTAGGCTCTGAAGCCCCTCCCCCAGCCTGGGCGTGGCCTTGGAGGGTTCCCAAAGCCCCTCCCATTCTGGGGTGTGCTCAAGACCCCTCCCCAAATCCTTCCCCCCAGGTGCATTTCTTCAACAGCTTCTTCTACGACAAGCTGCGGACCCGGGGCTACGAGGGGGTGCAGCGCTGGACCAAGAACGTGAGGGGGCGGGGCCAGAGGGGGCGGGGCCTAAGGGGGCGGGGGCCCTGGGAGGTTGTGGTTTAAAGGGGTAGGGTACCAATGGGGTGGGGTGAAGGTGGGAAGGGGCTCAGAGGGAGGAGGATAGGACTAAAGGAGTTTTAAAGGGTGTGGCTTAAAGGGGTGTGGCTTCACAGGGTGTGGCCTAGCAGGGCATGTCTCCAAGGCCTTACAGGACTAGTTTGAGGTGGAAGATCCTTTTTGCAGGGGTGGGGCTGGTGTGGGTGTGGCCTAGATGGGCGTATCCCAAGGGGGTGAGGCCTGCTGGGACATGGTCTGATGGGTGTGGCCTGCTGCGAAAGGGTGTGGTCAGTGGGCGTGGTCACTTTCGGGGCGGTTTAATGAGAGGCAGCTGGGTGGGGGAGTGAGAGGGTGAGGGGCAAGTGGGGAGGGCGTGGCCCGGATGGGCGTGTCCCGAGCCCTGCCCTGCCGCCGCAGGTAGACATCTTCGGGAAGCAGCTGCTGCTGATCCCAATCCACCTGGAGGTGCACTGGTCCCTGGTGGCCGTGGACGTGGGGCGGCGCCGCATCACCTACTTCGACTCCCAGCGCACCCTCAACCGCCGCTGCCCCAAGGTGGGGCCTGGGGGGCAGCTGGGAGGCGCTTTGAGGTTTTCGTTTGACTCCCAGCATACTTTCACCCAGTGCTGCCCCAAGGAGGGGTGCTGGGGGGCAGCTGCAGGGTGCCATGGGGCTCTCTGGGGAAGCTAGGGGGCGCTGTGAGTCCTTGCTGTGAGTCCTTGCTTTGACTCCCAGCATACCTTCAACCAGTGCTGCCCTGAGGTGGGGCGCTGGGGGGCAGCTGGGAGGCAGCTGCAGGGTGCCATGGAGCTCTCTGGGGCAGATAGAGGGCGCTGTGAATCCTTGCTTTGGCTCCCAGCACACTTTCACCCAGTGCTGCCCTGAGGAGGGCCGCTGGGGGGCGCTGGGGGGCAGCTGCAGGGTGCCAGCTGCAGGGTGCCATGGGGCTGTCTGGGGCAGCTAGGGGGCGCTGTGAGTCCTTGCCTTGACTCCCAGCACACTTTCACCCAGTGCTGCCCCGAGGGGGGCCGCTGGGGGGCGCTGGGGGGCAGGGCAGCCTCTGTGGGACTCGAAGCTCCCCCGTGGCGGCGGGGAGGGTCCCTGCTGGGCAGGGTCTGTCCATCTGGTGGGCGTGGTTCAGGCTCGTTGTGGGCGTGGCCTGTCCCCGCCCCGCCCCTGACCCCTCCCCTGCGCCCCCCGCAGCACATCTGCCGCTACCTGCAGGCCGAGGCCGAGCGCCGGCAGCGTCCTGACTTCAGCAGGGGCTGGAGGGGGGCGTTCAAAATGGTGAGGGGCACTGGGGGGGCACGGGGAGGGGCACTGGGTGGGGGGCACTGGGATCATGGGGGCACTGGGTGGGGAGCACTGGGAGGGCACTGGGTGGGGGCACTGGGAGCACTGGGGGCACTGGGTGGGGGCACTGGGAGCACTGTGGGGGCACTGGGTGGTGGACACTGGGAGCACTGGGGGCACTGGGTGGGGGGCACTGGGAGCACTGTGGGGGCACTGGGTGGTGGACACTGGGAGCACTGTGGGGGCACTGGGGGGGGCACTGGGTGAGGGGCACTGGGGGCACGGGGGGGGCACTGGGGCCAGGCCAGTCTGACCAGTTTGAAACTGGTGCCCTCAGAATGTTGCCAGGCAGAACAACGACAGCGACTGCGGAGCCTTCGTCCTGCAGGTGAGGGGGGGCTGTGGGGGCTGGGAGAGGTCAGAGGGGGCCCTGGGGGGGCTGGGAGCACCCAGAGGGGTGGGAGAGGGACTGGAGCTGAGCTGGGACGGACAGAGAAGTGCTGGAGGAGTATTGAAGGGGGACTGGGAGGGGGCAGAGGGATCCTGGGCTGGGTCCTGGGAGAGCTGGCAGGGTCAGGGGGTCCCCAGGAGGGGGTCTCCAGGCAGGGGGGTACCTGGGGAGGGCAGTGGGTGCTGAGGGGCACTGGGGAAGCTGGAGGGAGGGAGGGGCACAGCTGGAGCCATTGGGGTGAGGTTCTGGGGGACACTCCTTTGCCCCCTCCCCAAATTACATCCTGGAGCTACCCCCTGAGGGAGCAGAGATTCTGGGGGGGTCCCCTCTCTGTGCCTCCCCCCTCACTTTGCCACCCTGCACCTTCCTGTGGGGAGGTGGTGGAGGGGTCCCTGCTCTTCCTTACCCCCTCCCCAAACCAGAGCCCAGAACCTGACTTGAGGGGTTGGAATATTTGGGGGGGGGTCCCCTCTTTGTGCTCAGCCCCTCACTTTGTGCCCCCCCTGCTCCCTCCCTCCCCAGTACTGCAAGTTCCTGGCCCTGGGCAGACCGTTCAGCTTCACGCAGCAGGACATGCCCCAGCTGCGGCGCCTGATGTACAAGGAGCTGTGCCACTGCAAGCTGGCCCTGTGAGGGGGCCAGGATGTCCCTGGGCACCCTGGCACCTGGGCAGGACGGCCCTGGGCACCTGGCCCTGGGCACCCTGGCACGCTGCCCTGGGCACCTGGCCCTGGTGCCTGGGCGGGCTGGCACGGACTGGGGGACAGCACTGGGCGGGGTTCAACCCAGGGGCGTCCTGGGGGCATCCCCCTAAACCAACCCCCGACCCCCTAGCACATCCCCCCAGAAGCCACCCCCCCTCCCCCCCCCTCCTCCTCCTCGAGCCCTGGAGGTTGTTTTTTGTTCTGTTTTGTTTTGTTTTTCTAAGCGGAGGTGAAAGCAAATTAAAGCCAGGAGCAGGTTTGGAGACTGCTGTGGTCCTGGGAGGCTTTTGGGGGAGAAGGAGGGAGGTTGAAGTAGGGGGGATGGGGGAGGGGGGGTGGAGCCACCCCAGAAAGGGCTGCAAACACCATGGTTGGTGTTGAGGGGGAAGGGAGTAAAAGTGAGGGGTGGGAGGCTGGGGTGGGACTGGGAGGGGCTGGGACATACGGGGAAGGACTGGGGGACGAAATGGGGGAGGCGAGGGGGGTGTTAAACCGAGGGGGGGCTGGGAGACCCTGCCCCCAAAGGACTCCAACCCCCCCCCAGCGTGTTTTGTGTTGAGGTGAAGGGAAAGCAAGGGAGGGGCTGGGAGCGCTGGGGGCAGCATTGGAGGCGCTGCGGGCGGGGGCTGGAAACAGCTGCTGGGGGCGGCCGAGGACCACCGGGAGGTCCCCGGCACCATTCGGAACCTGAGGGACCCGGCGGGGGGGCCCCTTTGTGTGCGCGCAGCCGCCCACGTGATCCCGCAGCGGCCCGCCCTTCCCGCCGCTGTTAGCCAATAGCAGCGAGGGGGAGGGACCGCCGGGAGGGGGCGTGGTTACGCGGAGCCGTCCACTCCGAGCGCAGCAAGGGCGGAGCCTGGCGAGAGCTCTAAAAGGCGCGCGCGGGCGGGCGGGGCCAGAAGGAGACCAAAATGTCCGCGAGGTACGGGGGGGGAAGCGGGAATGAGGCTGGGGGGTGGGGGGGGGGAAGGGTGCGGGGGGTGGTGGCGGGGACGGCGGGGAGCGGAGCGGCGGGGGGAAGCCCCGCACCGGCTCCCGGTGCCTTTTCCCCCGTTGCCATTTCCGGTACCACGGTACTGGTTGGGCTCCGCTGGGGTCGGTTCCACCCCGCTTCAGGCCTGGTTCAGGTCCCGGTGTTACTCTGTCCGGGCCTGGTTCTCCCTCACCGCCCGTCCCGATTGTGTGTTCCGGTTCCCCGGTGCCGATTCCCCCCCGCGCGGAGCCGGTTCCTGGCTCTTGCTCCTCCTCCCCGGTTCCCTTTCTCCTTCCGAGTTGATTCCTTGCTTCCTGTGGCCGCTCGTGACCTGCTTTGTCTCCCGGTCACGGTTTTTCCGGTCCCTGCCGGCTCCGGTTCCCTTTCCCGGTTCTATTTTCCGGTCTCCCTCCCGATTCCCTCTCCCGGTCCTGGCTTTTCCCCTCCTGGGGCCGCCTCCGGTCTCGCTTCTCGGGCCCGGTTTTCTCTGTTCAGGCCCCCGTTCCCTTTCCCCGCCCCGGTTGTCCCCCACCTGGGGCCGGTTCCGGTTCCCTTTCCCCTTCCCGGTTCCTTTTACCGGCCCGCTTTTTCCCGCGGCGCTCCCCCCTCCCCCACCCCCCCCCTCCAGACCACGTGGTTGGGCCCTGGCGCGCGCTCGCGCCCATTGTCCCGGCCGCCGTGCACGCGGCGTTGACGTCACCCGCCGCGCGGACGCTTCCCATTGGCTCCCTGGGGGCTGGGCGGAACTTCCGGCGTCACCACGTGGAGCAGCGCGTGGCGCGGAGCGGGGGGAAGGGAGCCCCAGGGAGGGATCCGCTTCCGGGCGAGGGGCGGTGGTGGCCGGAAGCGGAGGGGCCGGGGGCCCAGCGCCCCCCGGGGCTGATCTCTCCTTTCCCCGCAGCCCCCGCGAGAGTGGCCCCGAGGGCATGGAGCCGGATGGGGTCATCGAGGTGAGCGCGGCGGGGCCGGGCCGGGAGGGGTTAGCTGTCCCGGGCCGGGGGGGGTTGGTGTCCTGGGAGGGAGCTCGGTGCTGCTCCGGCAGGGCAGCCCCCACCGCCTGGGCAGGGCAGGGCCCCCCCGTGGCCCTGATCCCAAATCCGGGGGGGGGCAGAGGAAGGGCTCCCAGTTCATCCCAGTACAGACTGGTGGCTGCTGCTGGTTCATGCCTGGGGCACAGGGAGCTTGCTGGGAGGCGCTGTGGCGCTGCTGGTTTGACTGGGGTGGGGCGCTGGGAAGAGTCAGAGACACTCTGGGAGAGGCTTTAATTGTAGTGGGTGGGGTTCAGGGACACTGGCAGCGGGCTGGGGCTTCACTGGGGGCGGTTCTTGGGCTCTTACTGGTGGAACTGGTGGCCCCCAGAGCAACTGGCATGAGGTGGTCGACAGCTTCGACGAGATGAACCTGGCAGAGTCGCTGCTGAGGGGGATCTACGCCTACGGCTTTGAGAAGCCCTCAGCCATCCAGCAGAGAGCAATCCTGCCCTGCATCAAGGGTGAGTGACCCACAGGGCCCCCTCTGCCCCACAGCTGCCCCATAGCCACCCACAGCCACCCAGGGTCACCCTCAGCCATCCAGCAGAGAGCAATCCTGCCCTGCATCAAGGGTGAGTGACCCACAGGGCCCCCTCTGCCCCACAGCTGCCCCATAGCCACCCACAGCCACCCAGGGTCACCCTCAGCCATCCAGCAGAGAGCAATCCTGCCCTGCATCAAGGGTGAGTGACCCACAGGGCCCCCTCTGCCCCACAGCTGCCCCATAGCCACCCAGGGTCACCCTCAGCCATCCAGCAGAGAGCAATCCTGCCCTGTATCAAGGGTGAGTGACCCACAGGGCTCCCTCTGCCCCACAGCTGCCCCATAGCCGCCCTCAGCCATCCAGCAGAGAGCAGTCCTGTCCTGCATCAAGGGGGAACTGCCCCATAATGACCCCCCCCTCAGTCCCCCTCTCAGTGCCCCCAGTCCTTTGTGCCCTCTCCAGCGCCCCCCAGTGCCTCCCTCCCGCAGGCTACGACGTCATCGCCCAGGCCCAGTCCGGCACCGGCAAGACTGCGACCTTCGCCATCTCCATCCTGCAGCAGATTGAGCTGGACCTGAAGGCCACCCAGGCCCTGGTGCTGGCACCCACCCGGGAGCTGGCACAGCAGGTGGGACCGGCAGGGACCGCTCTGGACCGGTACAGACCAGCAGGGACCGGAGCAACCCAGGGAGGGGCAGAATGTGTCCCCGGGAGGGTGCTGCACCCTGTGTAGCTCAGGCAGTGCCCCCAGCCCGGGGCAGTGTGAGCCATGAGCCATCCCGGGGGGGGGTGAGCCGGCCCGGGGTGGGGTGTGAGCTATCCCGGGGGGGTGTGAGCTATCCCGGGCAGCAGCAGCTGGTGCAAACCAGTCCAACCTAGGGCAGCCCCCACCGCCTGGGCAGGGCAGGGCCCCCCCGTGGCCCTGATCCCAAATCCGGGGGGGGGCAGAGGAAGGGCTCCCAGTTCATCCCAGTACAGACTGGTGGCTGCTGCTGGTTCATGCCTGGGGCACAGGGAGCTTACTGGGAGGCGCTGTGGCCATGCTGGGGCCACACTGGATTAACTGGGGGGGGGGTTGGAAGCAGAGTGTGAGGGCCCTGGGAGGTGGCACTGGGGGGAGCCTATGGGGGGCTTCATGTGGAGGAGCTAGGTGGGGGGTGGGGTGGCACTGGGTGATGATGTCACAGGGCTGGTGGTGTCCCCAAGCACAGGAGGTCCTTGGTGGCCTCCCGTGAGGGATCTCGGGGTCGCTCTGGGTGGCTCCTGGTTGGGTTTTGGAGCAGCTGGGAGGCGCTGGGGTGGGGCTGGGGGCTGGCAGGCCCTGGGGTGGGGCTGGGGGTGCTGATGCCTCTGCTGCCATCCCCAGATCCAGAAGGTGGTGATGGCCCTGGGGGACTACCTGGGGGCCTCCTGCCACGCCTGCATCGGCGGCACCAACGTGCGGGCCGAGGTGCAGAAGCTGCAGCTGGAGGCTCCGCACATCATCGTCGGCACCCCCGGCAGGGTCTTCGACATGCTCAACCGCCGCTACCTCTGTGAGCCGCCACCGGGGGGCGCCCGCGGGCCGCCGGGGGAGGGCGCGCGGGGCTGGCGAGGGGCTCCCGAGCGGCCACCGGGGGGCAGCGAGCGGCACCCGCGGCACCGACCCCGACCCGGCGCCGCCCTGCTGCCCCCCGGCCTGACCCAGCCGGGCTCAGGTGGAACCCAGAGCGCCCCAAGTGGCTTCCCCTGCAGCCAGGAGTCCCCAGGGGTTGCCCAGCTGTCCCCAGGGGGTCCCCAGGTGCCCCCTGCCCGCTGATGACCTCATGCGTGTCACCTGACCCCGCTCGGGGGGGGCTGCTCCTGGCCCCTGCGTCCTGCCCGGGCCGGGGCCCCCCCCGGGGGCTGATCGGAGACTGACAAAGGCTGAGGGCAAGGGGGGACCCCAGAGACCCCACCCCCCCTGGAAGCCCCCAGGGATCGTCCTGCCCCCTTGAGGTCCTTCCAGAGCTCCTTCCCCCCCACAGAGCACCCCGGAGCCCCCTGAACCCCCTTTTTGCTCCCAAGGTCTGGACCTTAGGACTCACCCAGGGTTCCCCAAGCCCCTTCAGGACCCCCCCTGGACTCCCCAGCCCCCAAGTTCATCAAAGTCTTTGTGCTGGGACCCCTCTAGGTCCCCCTAGATCTGCTTTAATCCCTTCCAGTGCTCCCAGCCCTCCCCCCCTGACGCTGTCTGTGCCCCCAGCCCCCAAGTTCATCAAGATGTTCGTGCTGGACGAGGCTGACGAGATGCTGAGCAGGGGCTTCAAGGATCAGATCTATGACATCTTCCAGAAGCTCTCTGGGAACACGCAGGTGGGGGGGCCCCGGGGGGGACCCGGGGAGGGGGGACCCTGCCCCACTCGCCCCCCCTCCTCCCCCTGACACCCCCCCCCCCCCAAGCTGGCACCGCCGGAGCAGAGCCTGGGGGCGGTTGGGGGGGGTTTGAAAGGGGCTGGGAGGGAAGGAGGGGGCTGGGGGCTCGGGGGTGTGGTTGGGTGGGGTCATGAGTGGTTTGGGGAGGGGTTGGAAGTGTCTGGGGGGGCTTGAGGACGTTTGGGGGCTCCAGGAGAGGCTTTGTGGTCTCAGGGAGTTTGGGGAGGGTCAGGTAGGTCTGGGGGGTGTGGAGGGGTGAGATTTGGGGGTGGGGGGTGGAGGAGTGAGATTTGGGGGACCTGGGGTGGATTTGGGGATCCTAAAATGTCCTGGGGGGAGGGGGCAAATTTTGGGGGCACAGAGAAGAGTCCTGGTGGATCCCTGGAGGATCCTCTGGGTCTGGGGGGGGCTTCTCTCTGGTTTGTGGGGGGGGCATCTCTGGGTCTGGGGGGGTACCTGGGGGCTGTCCTAGGGCAGTTTTGGGGCCCTAGAGGAGGGGGTTCCTGGTGGCACTCCGCAGGTTCCTCTGGGTCTGGGGGGTCCCCGTGGGTGTGGTGCCCCCCCGTGGGTGTGGTGACCCCTGGTGGTGCCCCCCAGGTGGTGCTGCTGTCGGCCACGATGCCTCTGGACGTGCTGGAGGTGACCAAGAAGTTCATGCGGGAGCCGATCCGCATCCTGGTGAAGAAGGAGGAGCTGACCCTGGAGGGCATCCGGCAGTTCTACATCAACGTGGAGAGGGAGGTGGGCAGGGGCTCACCCCTGGCGGGGGGCTCACCCCTGGGGGGCTGGCACCCACCCCAGGGGGCTCAGGCCCACGGCAGCTCCCCTGAGGGGGTCTCTGCCCTGGAGAGGTGGAGCTGGGAGCCGTGGGTGGGGGCTCGGTCATAGAGGTGGTCTCAGAGGGTCTCTGCCCCATAGCGAGGCCCTCGCCCCCCAGCATGGTCTCAGGATTTGTGGGGCGCCCCCTATGGCCCCCCCGCAGTGTCCCCATGCCAGAGCAACCCCCCCCTTAACCATGGGTCACCCCCAGGCTGTGGGGCAGGCCCCTGAACAGGGGGGGACAAGGGGAGGGCTGTTGGGGGGCTCGGGGCGGGGGGTCCATCCATGGGCCTCAGGAGCCCCTGCGCGGCTCTGCTGCCCCCCAGTGGCGGCAGCAGACTTCAGCCCTGCAAGGGGCTGTGTGGGGCTGGGGGTCCCTGTGCTGTGGGGCTCTGGGGGTCCCTGCACCGTGGGGCTGGGGTCCATGGCAGGGCTGGGGGTCTCTCTGCCATGGGGCTCTGGGGGTTTCTGTGCTGTGGGGCTGGGGTTCATGGCTCTGTGCCTCCAGGGGTGGAAGCTGGACACGCTGTGTGATCTGTATGAGACGCTGACCATCAGGCAGGCTGGGGCTGGGGGTCCCTGCGCCGTGGGGCTCTGGGGATCTCTGCGCCGTGGGGCTCTGGGGGTCTCTGCGCCGTGGGGCTGGGGTCCCTGCGCCGTGGGGCTGGGGTCCATGGCTCTGTGCCCCCAGGAGTGGAAGCTGGACACGCTGTGTGACCTGTACGAGACGCTGACCATCACGCAGGCGGTGATCTTCATCAACACGCGCCGCAAGGTGGACTGGCTGACCGAGAAGATGCACGCCAGGGACTTCACCGTCTCCGCCATGGTGCGCGCCCCCCCGGCACCACGCCCCTCCCCCGCCTCCCGGGGGCGCCCCAGGGCCACACACCTCACCCAGGATGGATCCTGGTGGCACCCGGGGTCCCCCCCGTGGCGCCCAACCTCCTCCTGACGGCTCCAAAAGTGCTCGGACGGCCACAGGACTGCCCCCAGGGGGCGCCAGGGAGCCCCAAGGGTCCCTCAGGAGCCTCCCGGGGTGGCGCCGCCCCTGCCCCTGCCGGCTGCACCAAGTGCTGCAAGGGCTGACCCCACTGGCCCCAGATGAGTCCAGGGAGAGCCCCAAGGGTCCCCCAGCCCCCTCCTGACCCCCCCAGAGTCTCTCCATGGCCCCCAAAGTGTCACCTTGCTGGCCCCAGGGGTCCCCAGCCTCCCCCTCCAGCCCTGTGCTGCCCCCTGGGGGCTGCCCCTGACCCCTGCTCCCCCCCCAGCACGGGGACATGGACCAGAAGGAGAGAGATGTGATCATGAGGGAGTTCCGGTCGGGCTCCAGCAGGGTGCTGATCACCACGGACCTGCTGGTGAGGGGGAGGGGCTGGGAGGGGGGGGAGGCGCTGGGGGGGAGGGAGGGGCTGGGGGAAGGAGGGAAGAAGTGGGGGGGAAAGGAGAATAAAGGCAGAAGATAGGGCTGGGGGAGGGGCAGTAAAGGGTGGGGGAAGTGTAAGAGGGAAGGGGGAATGAGGATGAGGAGAATGAGGGTGGGGGAGGGGTAAGAGGGAAGGGGGGAGAGAGAAATGGGTGTAAAGCTGGGGACAAGAGAGGGAAGGACAGAGGTAAAGCTGGGGGAGATGCAGAAAGAAAGGGTTGGGGAGGGATAAGATGGGGAGGGGAGGCAAAGGGAGGGAGGGGCTGTGTGTGGGGTTGTGAGGAGGTGGGGGAGGGGTGCCTGAGCCCTGCCCCTCCCCCCAGGCCCGGGGCATCGACGTGCAGCAGGTGTCCCTGGTCATCAACTACGACCTGCCGACCAACCGCGAGAACTACATCCACCGGTGCGGGGCTGCGGGGGCGGGGCGGCAGGGTGGGGTGACTTGGGGGTCACTGTGGGTCCCACCCCCAGGGTCAAGCAGGGCACCTGCTTGGGGGTTGCATGGAAGTCCCTTGGGGGTCCCCTGGGGGTCTGGGGGAGGGGGTCACTGTGGGTCACTGTCTGCCCCTCTCCCAGGGTCGGGTAGGGCACTTGCTTAGGGCTCCCTCGGGGGTTACTGTGGGTCAGGGGGGGTCACTGTGGGTCGGGGGGGGTCACCACCTGAGGGTCACTCTGCCCCTCCCCCAGGGTCGGGTAGAGCAGTTGCTTAGGGCTCCTTTGGGGGTCACTGTGGGTCACTGTGCCCCCAGGAGCGGGCGGGGCAGGCACGTGGGGGTCACTGTGGGTCACTGTGTGCCCCCAGGAGCGGGCGGGGCAGGCACTTGGGGGTCACTGTGGGTCACTGTGTGCCCCCAGGATCGGGCGGGGCAGGCACTTGGGGGTCACTGTGGGTCACTGTGTGCCCCCAGGATCGGGCGGGGCGGGCGCTCGGGGGTCACTGTGGGTCACTGTGCCCCAGGATCGGGCGGGGTGGGCGCTTGGGGGTCACTGTGGGTCACTGTGCCCCCAGGATCGGGCGGGGCGGGCGCTTGGGGGTCTCTGTGGGTCAGGGGGGGTCACTGTGGGTCACTGTGTGCCCCCAGGATCGGGCGGGGCGGGCGCTTCGGGCGCAAGGGCGTGGCTATCAACATGGTGACGGAGGAGGACAAGAGGACCCTGCGCGACATCGAGACCTTCTACAACACCGCCATCGAGGAGATGCCGCTCAACGTGGCCGACCTCATCTGATTGGCTGCTGCCGGGCCGCGCCCGGCCCCACCCTGCCCCGCCCCCTCACCCTGGGGGGCTGTGGGTTGGGTTTTGTTTTTTCCCTCCCGAGAGGCTTTTTTTTTGCTCCTGAATAAACGTCACCCGGCCCCGCCCTGCCCCGCCCCCACACGTGTGGGGCACTCACCCGGCCCCGCCCTGCCCCACCCCACACGTGTGGGGCGGGGCACTCACCCGGCCCCGCCCTGCCCCACCCCACACGTGTGGGGCACTCACCCGGCCCCGCCCTGCCCCGCCCCCACACGTGTGGGGCACTCACCCGGCCCCGCCCTGCCCCACCCCACACGTGTGGGGCACTCACCCGGCCCCGCCCTGCCCCACCCCACACGTGTGGGGCAGGGTGGGTCACTGCCCAACACGTGGGGGCAGAGCCATGCTGGAGGCAGTGCCCCACCCCCTGGGCAGCCCCACAAGTGTGGGGGCTGGAGGCAGCCCCATGGCTGTGGGGGACCCCCCTCCCCCCCCCTTTTGTAACGTTTATTTATGGGAATAAAAGAGACTTTGAGGACAGGAAAGCACTTGGGGGGCAGAGGGAGTGGCTGGGGGGCAGTGACCCCCACTTGGGGGGCAGGGATTGACCGTGGGCAGCCAGTACAAAAAGATCTTTTATTGTGAGGGGGGGGATTCAGGCTGACCCCCAGCCCCTTCCCCCCCCACCCCCAGCTGTGGCTCCCCACAGCCACCGTGGCCTCGCCTGCCCCACAGATAAGGGGCTGGGGGCACCCGCAGGGCTTGGAGAGCCCCAAAGGAGGGTCCCGAGACCCCCGACAGGGCCTCTGTAAGAGGGAGGATGGTCCCAGGGGGCTCCAGCCCTCTACAGAGGGGACCCAGGAGTTTGAAGCCCCCCAGGTGTGGGTCTCAGGGTGCCCCAGACCCTGCCCCAGCAGCTTTGGTCTCCCCCTGTGGGTCCTGGATCTTCGAGAGCTCCAAACCTAAGTCCCAAAGGTCTGAGACCCCAAAAGAGCAGCGAGACCCCCCTTAAAAAAAGGGTCCCCAGGGCCTCAGTACCTCCAGGTGTGAGTCCCAGGGGCCTGAGCCCCTCGGCCCTGGGTCCTGTCCCTTCTTCACTCCTGCAGCGATGCTGCCAGCGCCTCTCTGATCCTCCTGGCTGCAGCCTCGGCCTCTCCCCTCTCCTCCTCCTCCTCTTCTTCCTCCTCCTCCTCTTCCCCCTCACCCCCCAAGTCTGGGGGCGGCGCGACCCACGCGGGCGGGCAGGGGTCGCCGCGGGCCTGGCAGACATTGTGCAGCAGGCAGCAGGCGGCCAGCAGCGTGGGCAGGAAGCTGAGGTCGGTGTCGTTCCTCTTCTGCAGGCACCTCCAGCGGCCTCGCAGCTTCCCCAGGGCGGCCGCGGCCTCGGCCTCGGCCTGCGCGGCTCCGGCGTTGAAGCGGCGCCGCCCCCCGCCCCCCGCCCCGCTCCGCTTGGCCACCTCGGAGCCGCCGTAGGGGCGCAGCAGCCACGGCAGCAGGGGGTCGCTGGGCCGCCCCAGGAGGAAAGGCGGCACCGAGACCCCCCCGAGCTGTGCCGGGGGCGCCGGGCAGAGCCCCCCGTGCTGCGCGCGGTGGTAAAGGGCAGAGCGGCGCAGGCCCTGCCCGGGAGGGCTGACCTCGATGTTCCAGAAGCACCCCCGGGAGTCGACGGCCGCCTGCAGCACCACGACGTGCCAGCCCCTGCCGGTGCTGTAGCTGGGGGCGTTGTCCGGGGGGGCTCGGATCGGGACCCGCAGCCGCGTCAGGACCCCGGCCAGCTGCGGCAGGGCGAAGCCCTGGGCTCGGCTCGGGGGCCGCGCGTAGAGCGGCGTCAGGATGGCGACCACGGCCTCGCAGACGTCCCGCAGGATCTTGCAGACGGTGGAGCGGGAGACGCCGAACTGCTGCTCCACCGCCCGGTACTCGGTGCAGGCGCCCAGGCGCCAGAGGGTGAGAGCCAGGCGGACCTCGGCCGGCACCGCTCGCCGCATGCTGGTGTCCCGGCGCTGGATGGCTGCCCGCAGCCTGCCGCAGAGGAAGTCGAAGGTGGACGGAGCCAGGCGAAAGTTCTCGGCCCACTCCCCGCGGCTGAAGGCTTTGGCCCGAACCGTTTCCCAGAAGGCAGAGCTCCGAGCCTTGCTCCACAGCCGCCGCTCGCGGCCGCCGCCTCCTCCTCCTCCTCCTCCTCCCCCCGGCGCCGCCGCCGCGGGGCCCAGGCTCCGGCCGGGCCCCAAGCGCCCCCACAGCCAGAGCGCGGCGAAGCGGCGCCGAGTGCGGGCTCCGGCCAGGCGGCAGCGGATGGTGCGGGCGCGGCGAGCGGCTTCCCGCAGGCGGCGGCCCCGCTGCAGCCGCAGGTAGAAAAGGACGCAGAGGGCCACGGCCCCGCGGCACAGCGGGCGGGCGGCGGCGGCGGCCATCGCGGGAGCCGCAAAGCGAAGCGGGAGCCGAAAAGCACAGCAGGCGTAAAATGCGTGCAGGAGGGAGGAGAGCGTAAAGTGCGTGAGGTGTGAAAGGGCTGAAGGGGCACAGACACTACAATGCGTAAAGGGGCGAGGGGCGTAAAGTGCGTAAGCGCTCCGCACAGTGCGTAAACGCGGAGCGGAGAGCTGCAGTTTATGGAGAGTGAGCGAGCGAGGAGCGCTGGGACAGGCAGATTGTGTAAACACAGGGCGCAGGGCTGCGCACATTGCCTAGACAGAGCGCTAGGCTCCGTACTCTGCGTAGCGCGTAGGGTACACACATTGCGTTGGGCAACCACAGCGCGCCGCGCACATTGCGTAAGCGCAGGGCGATTCGTGTCGCCGATTGCGTAAATCCAGGCGGTACCCGCCAACAGCCAATAGCAGCGCGGGGGCGGGTCAGCGCATGCGCTCTACCCACGGGGCAGCTCCTTTCAGCCAATCACAGCCTAGCCCCTGCGACTCCGGAAGCGGCGGCGGAGGCCTCGCCATGGAGGCGCTGCGCGGTCTGCTGGTGCCGTTGCTGCTCCCCGAGAGCTGCTTCGACGAACTCGTCCTCAACCTGCACCTCCTGCACGGTACCGGGGAGGAGGCGCCGGGGGAGCGGTGGGGAGGGCGCCGGCCGTCGCCGCTGTGCTGCTGGGCAGAAGCGGCGGCGGTGGGGGGCAGCGAGGTGGGCGCCGCCATCTTTGATCCTGGCGGAAGTTGGGGGGGTGGGGGTGGGACCTGAGGTGCGCTGGGCGCTCCCGGTACCGTTTGACTCCGCCCCGCAGTGCCGTGCCTGAAGATCCTCCTCAGCAAAGCCCTGGGCTACGCCATCGTGGCCGGGTCCCTCATCGGTGAGGGGCTGCGGGGGGGGGATATGGGGGGCTGTGGGGTGGGATATGGGGGCTGAGGGGGATATGGGAGGGCTGTGGGGTAGGATATGGAGGGGGCTGTGGGGGATATGGGGGCTGTGGGGGATATGGGTGGGCTGGGGGCAAGGGGGCTGTGGGGTAGGATATGGAGGGGGCTGAGTGGGCTATGGGGCAAGGGGGCTGAGGAGGTGATATGGGGGGCTGAGTGGGCTAGGGGGCTGCGGGGTGGGATATTGGGGGCTGAGTGGGCTATGGGGCAAGGGGGTTCTGCAGTGGGGGATATGGGAGGGCTGAGTGGGCTAGGGGGCTGGGGGGGATATGGGGGCCTGGGGGTGTTTGGGGGTCTACAAGGGTATTTATGGGGGTCTGGGAGGTGTTTATGGGTCTGGGGAGGATAATTCTGGGCCCAGGGGGATTTGGAGGTGTGGGGGCTGGGTTTGGGGGCTGGGTTTGGGGTCCTGGGGCCATTTGGGGTCATTTGGGGTATTCAGGGGGGTGCATTTTGGGGGTGGGCGTTTCAAGGGGGGTCTGGCGATGCCTGGGGGGGCTGTGGGGGCGCATTTGGCTCTGGGGGCTCACTCTGTGTCCCCCCCAGTGAAGCTGCCGCAGCTGCTGAAGGTGTGGGGGGCTCGCAGTGGGGCTGGGCTCAGCCTCCCTCCCTGGGGCTGGAGCTGCTGGCCCTGGGGGCTCTGTCAGCTACGGCTGGGCCAGGGCTTCCCCTTCAGGTGCGGGGGGCGCGAGGGGAGAGGGAGGGGGCAGGGGGAGGGGGTTTGGGGTCCCTTGGCTAAGGGAGGGACCCTTGGGGGCAGGGGGTCCCAAAGGGGCACTTGGGGAGGGGGACGCTTGGGGGTCCTGATGCCTGGATCCATGGGGGGCTTGGCAGCCTGTGAGCTGGGGGGGGCGGGGGGGGGTGTCACTTATGGGGCTGAAGGGGGTGCTGTTGGGGGGGGGTCACTCATGGGGCTGAAGGGGGTGCTGTTGGGGGGCTCCCCCCTGCTGCCCCTCTATTCAAAGCCTCTCCCCTCCCATTTCAGTGCCTGGGGGGAGGCTCTGTTCCTGTTGCTGCAGACCCTCACCCTCCTCTTCCTCATCCAGCACTTTGGGGGCCACAGCAGGCAAGGTGGGATCCTGGGGGGGGGGCTTTATGTTGAGGGGGGTGCACCCTGATCCCCCTCTGAGTGTTGCTGCTCCCAGGGCTGGTGCTGGTGAGCAGCTACCTGCTGGTCCTGGGGGCTCTGCTCTCCCCCCTGACCCCCCTGGCGGTCCCCACGGCGCTGCAGGCAGCGAACCTGCCCCTGGTGGTGCTCAGCAGGGTGAGGAGGGGGTCCGGGGGGGTCCCTGGGGGGGGTTGGGGGGCCCCTATGGGAGGGCAAAGTCCCTGTGAATAGGGGGGGGGCCCTGAAGGAGGGTTGTGGGGGTTGGACCCCTGTGGGGTATGGGGGGCTGGGGGTGGCTAGAGGGGGTCCATAGGGGTCTCTGGGGGTCTGCAGGGTTGCACAGGGGCTGGGGGTGGCTGTAGGGGGTCTCTGGGGGTCTGCAGGGCTGCACAGGGGCTGGGGGTGGCTGTAGGGGGTCTCGGGGGGTCTCTGGGGGTCTGCAGGGCTCCCCAGCCCCCTGCAGCTCCCTCTTTGCCCCTTGCTGCCCCCAGCTGCTGCAGGCTGTGGCCAATCACCGGCAGGGCCACACAGGGCAGCTCTCGGGGGTCACCACAGGGCTGCTGCTGGGGGGGGCCCTGGCCAGGGTCTTCACCTCTGTGCAGGTGAGGGATCCCCTGGACCCCCATTTCTCCCCCAATGCCCCCACAGACACCCCGCCCCCCATTTCCCTCCTGCTTTTCTTCCCCCAAACCCCTTTCCCCCTGCCACTGCCCCCAGCCCCCTCCTCTATTTTCTCCCCACAGACCCTCCCCAGCCCCCTTTTCCCCAGCCCACCCCCTTTTTCTCCCCCAACCCCCCTTTCCCCCCTTTCTCCTCCCCATGAGCCCCCAAGCCCTTTCCTTTGTGCCCCCCCAGGAGACCGGGGACCTGCTCCTGGCCCTCACCTTCGCCACCTCTGCCGCCTGCAATGCCGTGCTGCTGGCCCAGCTGCTCTACTATGGGGGGGGTCCCAAAGCCCCCAGCCCACGCACCAAGGCAGACTGAGGGGACCCCCACACACCCCCGGGACCCTCTCAGCCCCTCCCCCCCAGAATATTTCCATGGACTTCTCACAGTGGGGACCCCCCTTGCACTTCCCCCCCCCCTCCAGTCAGGGTCGTGCCTCTCCCACGCCCCCAGGAGCCCCCTGGGACCCGCCCCACCCCCCGACCCGCTGGTGCTGCGGGGGGCGGCAGGAGGGTCGCAATGGTTGGGATCTCCCTGCAGACTCAAATAAAAGCCTCAGACCCCCTCGCCCCCTCCCCTCTCTGTGCGCCGGGATGGGCTGGGGGGAGCTGGGGGGCTGGACCGGGAGGCACCGGAGGGAGGCACCGGAGGGAGGCACCGGAGGGAGGCACCGGAGGGAGGCACCGGAGGGAGGCACCGGAGGGAGGCACCGGAGGGAGGCACCGGAGGGAGGCTGCCGCCCCGCCCCTGCGACGCATGCGCGGCCCCAGCCCGCTGGCTGCTCAGCCCGCTGGCTGCCCCACCCGGTGGCCCCGCCCCACACGCTGACTGCTCAGCCCGCTGGCTCCGCCCCGCCCTCTGGTCCCGCCCCGCTCGCTGACTGCTCAGCCCTCTGGCCCCGCCCCGCCCTCTGGCCCCGCCCCGCCCTCTGGCCCCGCCCCGCCCTCTGGCCCCGCCCCGCCCTCTGACCGCTCAGCCCTCTGACCGCTCAGCCCTCTGACCGCTCAGCCCTCTGGCCGCGCCCCGCCGGCTGGCTCCGTCCCGCCCACTGGCCTGTCCCCGCCCCCTGCCCCTGCTCACCCCCTGGCCCCGCCCCCGTACGGTGGCCGCGGAGGCTCAGCCCGGGGCCAAGATGGCGGCGGCGGCAGCCGGGGCTCGTCCTCGGCGGCGGGCAGCAACGGGGCCGGCGGCATGGAGGTGGACGTGGCAGGTACCGAACCGGGGCCGAGCGGGGTTGGAGCGGGAGCGCTGCGGGGCTGAGCCGGGCCCGGCCCCGCTGACGCCCCCGCCGCTGCCCCCTCCCGCAGCCGCGCCGTCGGTGATGGCCGGGGGCGTCACGGGCTCGGTGTCGGTCGCGCTGCACCCCCTGGTGATCCTCAACATCTCCGACCACTGGATCCGGCTGCGCTCGCAGGAGGGGCGCCCGGCGCAGGGTACCCGCGGGGACCCCCGACCCCCCCGGGCCCCCAGGGCCCCCCCAGGGCCCCCCCGGACCCGCGGGGACCCTTCCAGACTCGGGGATCCCCAAGACCTCTCCCAGAGCCTCTCAGGATCCCTCAAGACCTCCCCGGAGCCCCTCGGAATCCCTTCTAAGACCCCGGAACCTCTTTGGGACGCCCAAGGACCCCTCCCAGAGCCCTCCCCAAGCCCCTCCAGCCCCCCCGATCCCCCTGATCCCCTCCCCCAGCTCCCCTCCACGCTCCGGGGCTGCCTTTGGGTGGGCGCAGGGGTGGGTTGGGGGGGCGCAGGGGTGGGGTGGTGGTCCTCAGTGCCCCCCCCCCCACGCCCCTCTGTGCCCCCCCAGTGATCGGGGCCCTGATTGGGCGTCAGGAGGGGAGGAACATTGAGGTGATGAACAGCTTCGAGCTGCTGGCACACGCCGTGGACGGCCACGTCCTGATCGACAAGGAGTACTACTACACCAAGGAGGAGCAGTGTGAGGGGCGGGGGGGGCTCCTAGGGGGTCCGGGGGGCGCTGGGGGGGGCTGGAGGGGCTCAGAGGGCTCCTAGGGGGCCCAGGGGGCGCTGGGAGCTGTTGGGAAGGGGCTGCGAGGGCCCTGAGGAGGGTCTGGGGGCTTGGAAGGGATCCTGAGGGACTCCTGGGTTGGCTGAAGGACCCTGGGGGGGTCTGGGGGTCCCTAGAGGGGCTGGGGGTCCTGGGGGGGGCCTAGGGTTGCTGGGTGGTCTTAGGAAGGTCCTGGGCAGGGCTGGGAGATGCTGGGAGGGGGCTGCAAGGGCCCCAAGAACACCCCGAGGAGGGGCTGGGGGCTTAGAAGGGGTCCTGGGGGTCTGGGGGCCTGGGGGTCCTGGAGCTCGCTGCTCCCCCCCCAGTCAAGCAGGTGTTCAAGGAGTTGGAGTTCCTGGGCTGGTACACGACGGGGGGGCCCCCAGAGCCCCCTGACATCCAGGTGCACAAACAGGTGAGGGGGGAGGGGGCTGCCCCTGGGGGGGCTCAGGGCTCTGAGAGGGGTCTGCAGAGGGAGGTTGGATCTGGGGGGGCTCCCGGGGGGGCTATTTGGGCCGGGGGGGGGTCCTGGGGGGGTGTTTGGGCCTGGGGGGGTCCCGGGGGGGGTCCGGGCAGGGTCCAGGCTGTGCCCCCCGCTGTGCCCCCCCAGGTGTGTGAGATCATCGAGAGTCCTCTCTTCCTGAAGCTGAACCCCATGACCAAGCACACAGATGTGAGTTGGGGGGGGACACACCCCCAGGAGCCCCCTGGACTCCCCCCCCAGTTCGGGTCTGGGGGGTCTGGATACTGCCCCCCCCACCCCAAAGCCTCCTCTTGCCCCCCCCAGCTGCCTGTCAGCGTCTTCGAGTCTGTGATCGACATCATCAACGGGGAGGTGGGCTGGGGGGGCCAGGATGGGGCTGGGGGAGGCTGGGGGCCAGGATGGGGCTGGGGGAGGCTGGGGGCCAGGATGGGGCTGGGGGAGCTGGGGGGCCAGGATGGGGCTGGGGGGGGCTGGGGAGGATGGGGCAATGGAGGGAGGCTGGGGGGAAAGAAATGGGGCTGGGGGAGGATGGGGCTGGGGGAGCTGGGGGTCCAGGATGGGGGGGGGAGCTTGGGGGCCAGGATGGGGCTGGGGGGGGCTGGGGGTGCCCTGGCCGCTGTTGGGAGTCTGTCTGGGTAAAACAATGGAGCTGGGAGGAGGCAGGGGGGGGAAAGAAATGGGGCTGGGGGAGGACAAATGGAGCTGGGGGTCCTGGGGGTACTTGTTTGGGTCTGTCTGGGGTCTGTCTGGTCTGGGGGTGCCTGTTTGGGTCTGGGTGCCGCTGTTGGGGTCTGTCTGGGTCTGGGGGGTGCCTGTCTGGGTCTGGCAGCTCCTGTTGCTGTTTGGGTCTGGGGGCTTCTTGGGGTCTGTTTGGGTCTGGAGGCTCCTGGGGCATATGTCTGGGTCTGGGGGCCCCTGTTTGGGTCTGGGGCTGCCTGTTGGGGTCTGGGGGCTCCTGGGCGGTCTGTCTGGGTCGGGGGTCCCCGGGGGGGTCCCTGAGGCTCAGCCCCCCCAGGCCACGCTGCTGTTCGCGGAGCTGCCTTACACCTTGGCCACCGAGGAGGCCGAGAGGATCGGCGTGGACCACGTGGCCAGGATGACCGCCACGGGGGGCGGAGAGAGCTCCACCGGTGGGCACGGGCAGGGCTCCACCAGGGGGCGCCAAAGGGCACCGGTGGGCACGGGCAGGGCTCCACCAGGGGGCGCCAAAGGGCACCAGGGGGCACAGGCAGGGCTCCACCAGGGGGCGCCAAAGGGCACCAGGAGGGACTGAGGGCACTGGGGGCACAGGGAGAGCTCCACCAGGGGGCACCAGGGGACACTGAGGGCTCGGGGGGGCACCGGGGGCCATCTGGGGGCCACCTGCAGAGCTTTACTGCTGAGAACTGAGAGGCACTGGGGGGGGACTTGGGGAGGGCAGGAGGGGACCTGGGAGGAGACCCTGCGAGGGGGGGAGGGGCCAAGGGGGCCTGGGCAGCCCTTGGGGGCTCTGATGTCCTCACAGCCCCTGGCCCTGATAGTGTCTCCTGCTCCCCCTCCTCATCCTTCATCCTTCTGTCCCTGCTCTTGTCCCCTGCTCCTCTCCCTGCTCCTGTCTCTGCCCCATGCCCTGTCCCTGCCTCTGCTCCTGTCCCTGCCCCTCTCCCTGCTCCTGTCCCTACCCCATGCCCTGTCCCTGCCCCTGTCCCTTGCCCCTCTCCCTGCCCCCTGCCCCTGTCCCCTGCCCCTCTCCCTGCCCCTCTCCCTGCTCCTGTCCCTGCCCCATGCCCTGTCCCTGCCCCTGCCCCTGCTCCTGTCCCCTGCCCCTCTGCCTGTTCCTGTCCCTGCCCCATACCCTGTCCTCTGTCCCTGCCCTCCCCTCCCGTGCCGGGCAGTGGCTGAGCACCTCCTGGCCCAGCACTCCGCCATCAAGATGCTGCACAGCAGAGTCCGACTCATCCTGGAGTACGTCCGAGCTGCCCAGGCAGGTCAGAGCCGGCCCCAGGCTGCCCCCAGCGTGTCCTCAGGGGGTTCCCGGGGGTGCCCCCCGGCTGCCCCCCCGGCTGCCCCCCCAGCTGTCCCTGCCCCCAGGCGAGGTCCCCTTCAACCACGAGATCCTGCGGGAGGCCTCTGCGCTGTGCCACTGCCTGCCCGTGCTCAGCACCGACAAGTTCAAGACAGACTTCTATGATGTGAGTGGTCCAGGGGGGGTCCCCAACAGCCTCGGGGCGGGGGGGGGGTCCCCAATGACCTCAGGGGGGTCTCCAGGGCCTGCTGTGGGCACTGTGCTGCAGCCAAAGCCATTGGGAGCTGCTGGCTGGGGGAGGGCCTGGGCGGGGTTTGTGGGGGCTGAAGCCAGATCAGAGTTGCAGCCCCCTCCTCCCCCCCGCCCCCCAACCCTCCCCAGGGGGTGTCCCCAGATCCCACAGTGGGGGGGGGGACACACCCAAGACCCCCGGAGGGGTGCCAGGAGCCTGTGGGGGCAGCGCAGCCATCAGGAGCTGCTGTGGCTGGCTGGGGAGGGCTGGGGGGGGAGCAGCCTGGAGCTGGGGCCCCCCCAGCGCCCCTCAGCCTGCCCCCCCGCCCCCCAGCAATGCAATGACGTGGGGCTGATGGCCTACCTGGGCACCATCACCAAGGCCTGCAACACCATGAACCAGTTCGTCAACAAGTTCAACGTCCTCTACGACCGGCAGGGGCTGGGGCGCCGCATGCGGGGGCTCTTCTTCTAGGGGGCGCTGCTGGGGCCAGGACCCCCCCGGGGGGAGGAGACACCCCCCGGGGTGAAGAGACCCCCCCCGCGGCGAGGGAACCCCCTCAGGCCTGCCCCTCCCCACCCAACCCCAATAAAGCAGCAGAGTGGGGAGAGCAGAGCTGAGTGGTGGAGCTGGGGGTGATGGAGGGGGAAGGGGGTGGGGAGGGGGAAGGGGGTGGGGGTGAGGGGGTGAGGGTGCAGGAAGGTGTGGTCAGGGTCCCCAAAATCACATCACACAGAAAAAGTTTTATTGGTAAAAAAGTCAAGGGGGGGAGAGGAGAAGGCAGAGAGCCAACAGGGCCTGGACCCAGGGCAGGGCCTGGACCCAGGGCAGGGTCTGGGAGAGCTCGGGAGCAGGGCTGGGGGAGCCCCAGCAGCAGGGCAGGCAGGGGGGTGCCAGGGCAGGTGGTGGGTGCCAGGGGCAGGCCCTGGGTGCCATGGGCAGGCAGTGGGTGGAGTGCCAGGGGCAGGCCCTGGGTGCCATGGCAGGTGGTGGGTGCCAGGGGCAGGCAGTAGGTGCCACAGGCAGGCGGTGGGGTGCCCTGGACAGGCAGTGGGTGCCATGGGCAGGCAGTGGGTGCCATGCCAGGTGGTGGATGCCATGGCAGGCAGTAGGTGCCACAGGCAGGCGGTGGGGTGCCAGGGGCAGGCCCTGGGTGCCATGGCAGGCAGTGGGTGCCATGGGCAGGCAGTGGGTGCCATGGCAGGTGGTGGATGCCATGGCAGGCAGTAGGTGCCACGGGCAGGCGGTGGGGTGCCAGGGGCAGGCCCTGGGTGCCACGGGCAGGCGGTGGGGTGCCAGGGGCAGGCCCTGGTCGCCATGGCACCCCGGGGCGCCCTGGGCATGCTGCCAGCTCACAGGAAGGTGATCCTGCTGCGGGCAGCGTTCAGCTGCACCACGTTCAGCTCCTGCAGCTCCTGCAGGGCCTCCTCCAGCTGCGCTGCGGTGAAGCCCTTGGCCAGGCAGCGCTGCAGGGCCTCGGCGTGCGGCACCCCCCGGGGCGCCCCCCCGGCCCCTGCCAGCTCCCTCAGCGCCGCAAAGATGGCGTCGGCAGGGCGCTGGGCCCTGGGGGAGGGCAGAGGGGTCAGGGCTGGGGGGGCACCGCCCCGGGCCCTCTGTGCCACCCCTGGTCCCGCCCCCCCCCCCATACCCACCCTCTGCTGCCCCCAGGGACATGGGGACAGGGCTGGGGGCACCTTGGTACTGCCACCCCCACCCCATGGTGACCCTAGGCAGGAAGGGGACCTTGGTGCCCTCCCGCCCCCCAGGGCTGGGCAAAAGGCACCCCACGGTGCCCCCGGGGAACAAGGGGACAGAGGGTCAAGGCCCCCCCAACCCCCCCACCCCCCTCCAGGTGACCCTGGCAGCGCCACCCCCCTGCCCCTCACCGGCTCTGCTGGCCCTTGTCCCCCTGCAGCGACTCCTTGGACATCTCCAGCAGCCTGATGGCCTCACTGACATCCTCCTTCTCCACTACCTCCCCCAGCCTCAGCCTGGCCTGCAGGGACAGCAGGGGCAGTGCCACCCCCGTGCCAGGCAGCTGTGCCCCACCCGCAGCAGCCCCCCAGGGCTCTCGGCTCAGGAGGGGAGGGGGACAAGGAAAGCCCTAAGGTCCCTTCCTGTCCCTCCTCCCCTCCTTCGTCCCCAGCACAGGGCCCAGGGTGGGGAGGGCATCAGGACGCCACCCAGCTGTGCCCCTGGGCCATGCCCCCAGCCGCCCCTGTGCCCTCCCTGCCCCCTGGCTCCGTACCAGGGCGGTGGAGAGGCGCAGGATGCCCAGCAGGGTCCTGGCACAGGTGAAGGTGGCGTCAGGGCTCTCCCTGGCCTCTCGCCGCAGCTCCACGTAGGCAGCGGTCAGGAACTCTGCCAGCTGGGGAGGGACCACCGGGCGGCGGCGGCGGCACAGCGCCAGGTAGCGCCTGGGCACAGGGGCAGGGTCAGGGCAGGGAGAGCAAGATGGGGGACAGAGAACATGCAGGGAGGTGGAGCAGGGGATACAGAGGGCACAAGGGGGCAGGAAGGGCACAAGGGGGCCATGGGGAGCAGGGGGATCAGGAAGGGCACAAGGGGGCAGGAAGGGCCAAGGGGGCCATGGGGAGCAGGGGGTCAGGAAGGGCACAAGGGGTCAGGAAGGGCACAAGGGGGCCATGGGGAGCAGGGGGGTCAGGAAGGGCACAAGGGGGCCATGGGGAGCAGGGGATCAGGGTCACCTCATCAGGCGCATGTCGAGGGGCTGCAGGGCGCTGGGCGGCTGCCGGCTGTGCTGGTGCACGTAGGTGATGTGCTGTGCGAGCCTGGGGGGCACAGGATGCTGCCCCACAGACATCCAGGGCCCCCCTGGTACACCCCACCCCCCATACCCAGCACCCCAGAGCCCTGCCCAGCCCCAGAGCCCTTACCCAGCCCCATACCCAGCACACCCCATAGCCCTGCCCAGCCCCATAGCCAGCGCCCCAGCCCCACCTGAGGTCGGCGCCGCGGTCCGGGCGGTCGCGCAGCAGCCAGAGGAGGTCGAAGCGGGAGAGCAGGGCCGGGGGCAGCTGCAGGTTGCGGCGCAGGCCGCGGGCAGGGTCGAAGCGTCCCAGGGCAGGGTTGGCGGCGGCCAGCACGGCGCAGCGGGCGTTGAGCTGCGCCAGCACCCCGGCCTTGGCCACGGCCACCGTCTGCTGCTCCATGGCCTCGTGGATGGCCGCCCGGTCCCCGTCCTGCAGCTTGTCGAACTCGTCGATGCAGCAGACGCCGCCGTCCGCCAGCACCAGCGCCCCGCCCTGCAGCGCCAGCGCCCCCGAGCCCGCGTCCCGCAGCACCGCCGCCGTCAGCCCCGCGCCCGACGAGCCCCGCCCCGTCGTGTACTGGCCTGGCACGGGGCGCAGAGCGGGGTCAGGGGGGCGCAGGGTGCACAGGGTGCAGGGGGGCGCAGAGGGGATCAGGGGGGTGTAGGGTGCAGGGGGGTACAGAGGGGGGTCGGGGGGGCGCAGGGTGCAGGGGGGCGCAGAGGGGCACAGAGGGGGGTCAGGGGGGGTGCAGGGTCAGTGCCCCCAAGCCCAGGTCCTGCAGCACCGCCACCATCAGCCCTGCACCCAAGCAGCCAGGGCCCGTCGTGTGCCGGCCTGGCACAAGGGGCAGTGGGGACGGGTGGGACCTGGGGGTAGCCAAGGAGGCAGAGTGGAAGCAGCAGCCCTGGGGCAGGGTGTGGTCACTGGGTGTGGCACTCACTGCGTGGAGCCAATCTGTCGATGTAGGACAGCAGCTGGGACTTGGCCACACCCGGGTCCCCCATCAGGCAGATGTGGATGGAGCCTGGGGGAACAGGGGAGGTGAGACCCCCCTCAGCTCCTGCCCCCTGCCCCACAAGCCCAGGGGGCGCTGTGCAGCCCTGGCCTCACCCCGGATCCTCATGCCGTGGGGGTTCTGGTCCACGCCGCCCACCAGCTGCAGCAGCAGAGCCTTCTTCACGTCCTCGTGCCCGTAGATCTCAGGGGCGATGGAGGCCGCCAGCTTCTCGTAGAAGTCCTCCTCTGGCAGGGCAAGGAGGGCAGCATGTGAGCTGGGTGCCCACCAGGAGGTGGGCTGGGTGCCCACCACCTAAAGCCGGGCAGAGCCCTCACCAGTGATCTGCTTCAGCTCCTCCTCGCTCAGCTCCGCTCCTTCCTCCTCCTCCTCCCCTTTGTTCATCCTCACGATGCTGTGAGCCTCCAGGAAGGTCTCTGAGAGCAGCCCCTGCACACAGGAGATGATCATGGGCAGGGGTCCTCCCCTCCTGCCAGTGGTACCCTGGCTGGGGCTGGCGCCCCGGGGGTGGCACCTGCCTGTGCCAGCTGCTGGAAGCCGGAGCGCAGCAGGGGCAGGAAGACGCCGGTGATGCTGACATGGTCCCCGGGCTGGGCCAGCCTCGTGTTCTCCCCCTGGGCTACCACTGTGATGGAGCGAGGCAGGTGGCCCACGGGCACCTGGTCACTCTGGGGGGACAAGAAGGGGCACAGCTGGAGGCCACCAGAGCACTCCCAGCCCACCCCTGCCACAGTGCAGGCTGGGCAGAGCTATGGGGAGGGAGCACCTCCTGGGGCAGGGGTGATGACACCCAGCCTAGGGTCACCACTAGCCCCCTGAGGTGCTGGGAAAGAAAGAGCAGGGGAGCAGCACGGCACCAGTGCCACCTCCCTGGCACAGCAGCATGGGGATGGGAAGCTGGGGGAGATGGGGGATGGAAGAGGGGCACAGGGAACACAGACCACAGGTGCCCAGGGTACAAGGAGGCAGGGATAGTGGAGACAAAGAAGGCTATGGGTGCCCAGGGGTACAAGGAGGAGAGAACAGTAGGGACAGAAAAGGCTGTGGGTGCCCAGAGGTGCAAGGAGGGGAGTGCAGTAGGGACAGAAGAGGCTGTGGGTGCCCAGGGACCATGGGGCACAACAGCAGGACCCCCACTCACGTGCTCCTGCACCCTCAGCTCCTGGCACTTGAGGAACCTGGAGCCCCTGCTCTGCAGGTACAGGCGGCCCCCGGCCCGGTCCTGCCGGCACTCGCGGCTGGGGCACAGCAGCAGCGGAGTGAAGCTCTCGGACTCGATCTGGGGGGCACCGCGGGGTCAGCTGGGCCTGACCGGGCTGAGCCGGGCCGGGATCCCCCTCAGCTGCCCCCGGTGCCTACCGGCTGGTAGGTCTCGGCCCCGCACTGGTCACAGCTGTAGGTGGCCACCAGCAGCCGCGGCTGCACCTCGGTGGTCCTGGTCACGACTCCGCGGATGGTCACCAGGTGTCCCACGCTGCCCGCCCGCACCTCCCGGATCCGCAGCGGCTTGGCCGAGGAGGGGGCGAGGAAATAGAGCTCGCTGCGGGGGGGAGAGGGTGAGCGGGGGGTCGGGAGCTTAGGCTAGGGGGCCGGGGCGGGTCTCGGGGTCACTCACAAGCGCCGCAGCAGCTCGGGAGGGTACCGGTTGTGGGGGTCTCGCATGTCCCCCTCCCCATCCCGGCCCCGCTGCTCCAGCAGCAGCCGGTGCTCGATGAACACATCTAGGGCATCCCTGCGGGTCACCTGCGGGGGACAAGGACACGGGAGGGGGATCACGGGGACAAGAAGAGCCATGGGGACAACGTGGGGGGTGACCCCCCGCCCGCGGTACGCCACGGCTCCAAGCAGGGGCCCGCGGGCACGGCTCCGGTCACCTCCCGGTGGCGATAGCGCGGCAGCAGCTCCTGCACCGCGTCCCCGCACAGCCGCGCGTAGCGCCGCGCGTTCTCGCAGGCGGCCTCGGCCAGCTCCGGCTCGTCCTCGGCCAAGTCGTCCAGGGCCACGTAGAGCGCCACCTGCTCCCGGTGCGCCAAGGCCTCCTGCGGGGGAGACGCGAGGGACCCCTGAGCCCCCTCCCGCCACCCGCTGAGCTCCCCCAGCCCCTGCACCCCCGGCCGGGACTGGGCTGCTCTGCCAGCAGGCGAAGGTGCCAGCGGCTGGAGATGCAGCGGGGGGAGGGTGCCCCCGGGGCGGCCGCACCGAGCGCGGGGGTGGTGTGCGGCTGTCTCCCGGATCTTCCCCGCTGCTCTCCTCCGGTCCCGGTGTCTTACCAGCTGCGTCCGGTACGGAAACTCCTTCTTCCCGTCGGGACCATCCCGGTAGAATTCCTCCAGGAACCGCTTCAGCTTCTCTGAGAAGGAAAAGGAGAAGGAGGAGATGGGGGTGGAGGGTGCCGGTGTACCGGACTCCGTCTCCCGGCTTTCACCCTCCCCCACCCTGCGATCTCCCGGTACCGTTCTCCTCCCAACCTTTATCGGCGGCGTAGTCGCGCGGCGCCATGGTGGGGAGGGCTCCCGAGCCGGTTCGCTCCAGGTGACGTCACGCCCGGCGCCGGTTCTCCGCCGCTCCCGGTGCCGCGGCCGCCTCCCGCCAGCTGCAGGCAAAAGTGGCGCGAAAAGAAGCACCACGTGACGGCCAGCGGCGCGGGGCCGGGCCACGCCCACCCCGCCCACCCCGGACCAATCGCGAAGCGGAGCGAGGCCAGGCCCACCCCGGACCAATCGCAGAGCGGCGCGAACAGGCCTGGGTCCCGCCCCCTCCCGGCGGTGCCACGTGACCGGAAGGGGCGGGGCCCAGCGGGACAGGACCTCGCTTAAAGGGGCCACGACCCGGTGCGGCCGGGGCGGCTTTGGGGGGGCGCCGGGGCGCCGGGAGGGAGGGCACAGGCTGCGGGCAGGATGCTCAGGGTGCCCTGGGAGGGGCTCAAGGGTGCTGGGCGGCGCTTGGGGGGGTGGGATGGTGGAATGGAGATGGAGAGAGCTGGGGGGGTGGTGAGGGGGTGGGGAGGGGGTGAGGAGGGGGGGGGAGGGGTGGGGGGGTGGGGAGGGGTGAGGAGGGGTGGGGGGGGGGGAGGGGAAGGGGAGGGGAGGGGAGTGGGAGGGGGGAGGGGAGGGAGGGGAGGGAGGAGGGAGGAGGGGTCGGGTCGGGAGGGGAGAGAAGGGGAGGGAGGGGTCGGGAGGGGAGAGAAGGGGAGGGGAGGGGTCGGGAGGGTCTCACGGCTCTGGGGTGCTCCAGGTGCCCGTGGGGGGCTCACGGCTGTGCGGTGCTCCAGGTGCCCGTGGGGGGCTCACGGCTGTGCGGTGCTCCAGGTGCCCGGGGGGGGCTCAGCTCCCCGCCGCCCCCAGCCGGCGATGCTCTCCCAGCTCTTCATCCTCTCCTCCAAGGGGGACCCCCTGATCCACAAGGATTGTATCCCCCCACTCCCACTCCGTACCTTGCCGCTTTGCGGGGGGGTCCCCGCCACCCCCGCCCCCTGTGCCCCCTTGTGGTCCTTAACCCCCCACGCCCCCCAGTCCGCGGGGACTGCCCCGGCAGCGGCACGGAGCTCACCGACAGCTTCTACCGGCGGGTGACGGCGCTGCGGGGGGACCAAGCCCCCGTCTTCATGGTGAGCCGGGGGTCACCGGGGGGGGGCACGGGGGTGTCTCGCGGCGGGGGTGACACCTCCGCGACCCCCAGACCCACGACGGCCACCACTTCGTGCACGTGCGGCACGCGGGGCTCTACTTCGTGGCCACCAGCAGCAGCGCAGGGACCTCTCCCTTCGCCCTGGTCGAGTTCCTCAACAGGTGAGGCTGGGGGGCGCGGGGGCGGGGGGGGGCCGGGGAGCCCAGGACCCCCTGACGGCGGTGGGGGTCTCCCCCGCGCCCCCCCGCTGCAGGCTGGTGTCGCTGCTGAGGGACTTCTGCGGCCCCCTGAGCGAGAAGAGCGTCGGCGGCAACTTCGCTCTGATCTGCGAGCTGCTGGACGAGATGGTGGTGGGGACGGGGGCACCCCTGGGGGAGCTGGGGGCGGGGTCCCCCCCGGGAGAGCTGGGGGCAGAGACCCCTGGGGACAGGCTGCGGGGGGCTGGGAACCTCCCCGGGGTGCTGGGGCACATCTCAGGGAGCTCGGCAGGGGCGGCCGAGGGCTGTTGGGGCACAGCTCAAGGGGGGCGGCAGGGATCCCCTCTGTGGGGTGCTGGGAACAATGCTGGGGGGTTGAGCTGGACCCCCCCACCTGCCCCCCAGGACCATGGCTACATCCAGACTACCTCGGCTGAGGTCCTGCGCAACCTCCTGCACGTGGAGCCCGTGGCCACCAAACCCTTCAGCCTGCTGGACCTGGGCTCCATCGGGCTGGTGAGGCCCTGGGGGGGACCCCGACCCCTTCCTGGGAGCCCCGGATCCCCCCCGGGCGCCCCCAGCGCCTCCTCCCCGCCGCTGTCGTTGCAGTTCGGGGCCGAGACGCAGCAGAGCCGCGTGGCCCCCGGCTCGGCCGCCAGCCGCCCGGTGCTGCCGGTGCACGGCGAGCAGGTGGGACCCCTGTGCCCCCCCGTGCGACCCCCGCGCCGTGACCCCCCAGCGCCGCCCCCCAGCGCCCCTTCTGCCGCCCTACTCTGCTCACAGGGCTCCAGGAATGAGATCTTCGTGGACGTGGTGGAGAGGCTGACCGTGGTCATCGCTGCCAACGTGAGCGGGGGGGACCCCAGAACGTGTCCCCAGCACCCCCAGAGTGTCCCCAGCACCCCCAGGCGTGCCCCCAGCTGTCCCCCTGTCCCCTCTCCCCAGGGCACCCCCATGAAGGTCGACGTCCAGGGGGAGATTCGCCTCAAGAGCTTCATGCCCAGCTGTGGGGGTACAGGGGTGGCAGCTCTGGGGTCCTTGGGGGGGCTCTGGGGTCCGGAGGGGACCGGGAGGGGGGGTGTTGGGGTCTCAGGGGGCTTTGGGACCCCAGGGGGCAATGAGGACATGAGGCACTCTGGGGACCTGGGAGGCTCTTGGGTCCTGGGGGGGCTCTGGGGTTGTGGGGTGGGGTTGTGAGATCCAGGGGGGGCTCTGGGGTCCCTGGGGCAGCTCTGTGGTTCTGGGCCCAGGGAGGGCTCGGGGGGGCTGTGGGGTCGGGGGGGGGCTGTGGAATTCTGGCCCCGGGGGGGGCCCGGGGGGGTCTGGGGTCCCAGGGGTCGTTGCTGTCACTTGGGTTGTCCCCAGAGCTGCGCATTGGGCTGACAGAGGAGTTCTGCGTGGGCAAATCAGAGCTGAGGGGTGAGTGCCCTCCCCCGAGCCCCCCGAGCCCCCCCAGCCCCCTCCCGCCGCCCCCCAGCGCCCCCAGCAGCTGCTGGTGCCCGCAGGCTACGGCACCCCGGTGCGGGTGGACGACTGCAGCTTCCACAGCTGCGTGCAGCTGGACGAGTTCCAGAGCGGCAGAGTGCTGAAGGTCACCCCGGGACAGGGGGAGGTGAGGGGCAGGGCATCGGGGGGGGGTGGCAGGGGGCGCTGGGGGACCCCCCTCAGCCCTCCCTCCCCCTCCCAGCTCACCCTCATGCAGTACCAGCTGGCAGACGACACCCCCACGCCGCTGCCCTTCCGCCTCTTCCCCACCGTGGACCAGGACCCCACGGGGAGGTGAGGGGGGGCTGCACCCCGAGCCTGACCCCCCAGGGGGCTGCACCCCGAACCTGACCCCCCAGGGGGCTGCACCCCGAGCCTGACCTTCCCAGACCCCCCCTGGGACCCCAAGCCCTGTGGGGATCCCGGTCTGAGCCTCCCCTCCCTGCCCCCCAGGCTCCGGCTCTACCTGAAGCTGCGCTGTGACCTCCCCCCTAAAAGGTGAGGGCCGGGGGGGGCCTGGGGGGCCCTGGAGGGGTTTGGGAGTCGCTGGGGGGGGGGGCAGGGCAGATCCTGACCCCTGTCCCCACCCCCAACTCGCAGCCAAGCTCTCAACGTCCGCCTGCAGCTGCCGGTGCCCAAGGGGGTGAGCAGGTGAGGAGCCCCCCGGGGGCCTGCCCCATATGGGGGGGGGGTCGGGGGTCTGCGTGTCCCCCTGACCCCCTGTGCCCCCCCCGTGCCCCCCAGCCTGGCACAGGAGCTGAGCAGCCCTGAGCAGACAGCAGAGCTGCAGCCTGGCACCAAGTCCCTGTGCTGGAGCATCCCACGGTGCCAGGGGGGCTCCCAGCTGGCTGCCACCTTCAAGGTGAGACCTCCCTGGGGGCCTCCTCTGCCCTGCTGGGGACACCCTGGGGACACCCTGGGGGCCTCCTCTGCCCTGCTGGGGACGCCCTGGGGTCACTCTGGGGACACCCTGGGGTCACTCTGGGGCCCTGTCCCTGGCAGGGGGCCTGGGGCTGTGCCCCCCCCGGTGCCAGCTGCTGTTCCCTCCCCGCAGCTGGCAGTGCCAGGCCCGGGGGCCCTGCTGGAGCTGGGCCCTGCTGCCCTCAGCTTCGAGCTGCCAGGGGTCACCTGCTCGGGGCTGCGGGTTCGCTTCCTGCGGGCTGCGGGCGGGGGTCCCGCGGGCGCCCCCCAGCGCTGGGTGCGGTACCTGACCCACAGCGACTCCTACGTCCTGCGCCTCTGAGCCCCCCCGGCGGCCCCCCCGGCCCCCCCCGGCTCCAGGCTGAGCTGCACCAAACCTTTATTAACTGGCCCCAAACTGGGCTGCAACAACAATAAACTGGCACTGAAGTGGCTCCAGCTGGGGGGGTCCCTGCCTCAGGCGTCCTGGGGGGAGAGAAGGCTCCTGGGAGGACTCCCTGGGGCAGGGGGGGTCTGGTTTGGGGGGGGGTGGGTATCTGGTTGGGGGGGTGTGTGTCTGGTTGGGGGGGTCCGTCCCTCCTGGGCCCCCTCCTCACCTCCTTGCCCAGGATGGGAGAATCGAAGAGGTTGCAGAGCTGGTCCAGGGCAGCCTGGGGGGCACGGGGGGGGTAGGGTGGGGGCACCCCTGGGGGGGTCAGGAGGTGGGGGTGGGCTGGGGGCACCCCTGGGGGGGCAGGAGGTGCCCGCGGTGGGGGTGGCCTCACCCTGCCCAGCTTGAGGGGCTCCTGGGGCTGCTCCTCGCTGCTCTCTTCTTGCATCTTCTCCTCCTCAATCATCAAACTCAGCCTGCAGCAGAGACCCTCCCCCAAACACTACCCCATGGCAGGGGACAAAGAGAGGGATCCCTCTGCAGGGCACCCCCCCGGACCCAGTGCCCACCCTGGGCACCCCACATCTTTTCCCATTTCCCCCCAGTCTTCTCCATACTTACCCCATGCACCCCCCTGAGCCCCCCCATGCCCCCCACTCACCGCTGGGCCTCCCTGGGCCGGCTCCCCTGGGAGCTGCTGCTGCAGGAGGAGACAGTGGGGAGTGGGGAGGGGTCCTGGGGGGCGGGGGGGGTGTGCCCACCCTGGGGGTCCTGCTTGGAGAGCTCTGGGGGCACCATGCTCACCTCAGGCGGTCCCAGGACAGGGGGGGCTGGGGGCCCCCCCTCAGTGCGGTGCTGGTCAGGGCAGGGCTGGCTGGGGGGCTGCTGAGCCAGAGGCTGGAATCGGGGGGGGCTGCTGGGGAGGGGGGGGTGTCAGCACTGGGACCCCCCAGGCTGTCCCTGTCCCCACCCTGAGGGGTGCTGGGCTGGGGGACGCTGGAACCAGAGGGGGTTCGGCCCCCCCTCACCATCACGGCGCCGTCTCTTGGCGGGGGGGCGGCGGCCGGGAGCCCCCTCCTCATCCTGCAGCGAGCGGCGGTAGGCGGCCAGGGGGGGCCAGGAGGGCAGCGCCCCCCGCTCCTGGCACTGCTGCTCCAGGTATGCCAGGCTGGGGGGCGCGGGGGGCACGCTGGGGACCCCACAGAGCCCTCGAAGACCCGTGAGGGTCCCCCACCCCCTGCCAAGGACACCGCTCCGGACCCCTCCCCGCACCCCCCAGCCCCCGCCTCACATCGCTGCCCGGTCCGGGCGCCGCAGCCGCGCCGAGAGCTCTCCGAGCACCTCCAGGAAGGGCAGGTTCAGGGGGGGCTGCCCCGGCCCGGGGGGGTCCTGCAGGGCGAAGCGGATGCCCTCCCTGGGGGGGGGTGAGCTGGGCTGAACCCCCCCCCGGCCCCCCCGGAGCCCCCCGCACCGGTGCAGGGCCAGCAGCGCTGCGCGGTCCCGCGGCGAGCCCAGGAGCGCCGAGAAGCGGCGAGCCAGGAGCCGCAGCTCCGGGAGGTCCTCGGCCGCCGCCCCGGGGCCCTGCTGCAGCAGCAGCTCCGCCAGCAGCTGCGGGGACACCGGGGGTCAGCGGCGCCCCGCGGCGCCCCCAGCCCCAGCCGGAGCCCCCAGCCCCAGCCGGAGCTCTCCAGCCCCACCGGGAGCCCCCAGCCCCACTGAGGAGTCCCCAGCCCCACCGGGAGCCCCCAGCCCCACTGAGGAGTCCCCAGCCCCACCGGGAGCCCCCAGCCCCAGTGAGGAGTCCCCAGCCCCACCGGGAGCCCCCAGCCCCAGCCGGAGCTCCCCAGCCCCACCGGGAATCCCCAGCCCCAACCGGAGCCCCCAGCCCCAGCCGGAGCCCCCAGCCCCAGCCGGAGCTCCCCAGCCCCAACCGGAGCCCCCAGCCCCACCGGGAGCCCCCAGCCCCAGCCAGAGCTTCACTCTGACCTCTCCAGCCCCCCTCAAAGCCCTCCTAGACATTCCTGCAGACCCTCAAACCCCCCCTCCGCACCGCGGGGTCCTCCTGGGTCCCCCCTGGAGCCCCCCCAGACCCCCCCTCCGGGCTCTGCAGAGCCCCCCGGCCCCCCCGCGCCCCCACCTGCTGGAGGCTGAGCAGCAGGACCCCGGCCCAGCCCCGCCGGTCCCTCTGCCGGGCGCAGCTCAGCGTCTCCCGCATGATGTCGCCGTAGTCGCTGTAGAACTGGGGAGGGGGCGACAGGGTCTGCGTCCCCCGGGGCCGTGCCAGAGGACGCCGGCGGCCCGGGGGGGCCCTGGGGGGTGGCCCCCACCTTGGCATAGTGCTTGAAGACGTCGGAGGCGGCGCTGAGCTCCAGCACCTCGTGGACCAGCAGCTTGCAGAAGCCGGCCAGGAGCAGGCGGCGCTGGTGGAGCTCCTGGATGGGACCCTCGCTGTGCTCTAGGGGGGCAGGGGGTCAGTGGGGACCCCCAGGCCCTCCTGGAGATCCTCAAGAGACCCCCGGACCCACCTGGACACCCCCAGACCCAGCTGGCTCCCCCCCACGCCCCCGTGCCCACCCCTCTGCCCCACATTCACCGTAGGAGTGGGACAGCAAGGGGGTGGTGGGGGCCCCTGGGGGGGCAGGCAGGACCCCCCGGGGGGCACCCCGGACACCCACCGGCGGGCGGGGTCTCGCTGTGGCCGTGGTGGAAGACGTGGTCCATGAGGAAGGCTGCCAGCTGCGCCTGCAGCCCGGCCTCGGGCACCAGCACCAGGGGCAGCAGCTCCTCCCGGCCCCCCCGGGCCAGCCGCGGGCCCAGCACCAGCAGCAGGTCGCTGAGCACCATGAAGGCCTGGGCACAGCGTGGGCACAGCGTGGGCACGGGCTCGGCCGTGGGCACCGCCTGGGCAGCCCGGGGGTGCCCGCCCCTGGCGCCCCCTACCTGCTCCCGGACGCTGCCCTCGGTGTCCCCCAGGCAGCCCTGGCACAGCGAGCTGAAGATGCCAACTCTGTTCTTCAGGCTCTGCAGCTGCTCCTGCACCCCGGGGTGGGCTCAGGGGACGCTGGGGACCCCCCCGAGCCGCCCCCAGGGCCGTGCCCACCAGCGCCCCCTGCCGCTCACCTGGGGCACGCCGGCCGCGGGCAGCCGCGAGAGCTCCCACAGGAGGTGGTAGTGCAGGCAGGAGATGGTGGGGACCAGGACCTGCGGGGTGGGCACAGGGCTGAGGACCCCGGGAGGCCCTCACTGGGTGCCCAGGGTGCTGAGGACCCCCAGGACGCCCCCACCGCGGTGCCCCCGGGCGGGTACCTGCGCTGGCACCTCGCCTGTGTCCGCAGCGTGCTGCAGCAGCCTGGCACAGGGCTCAAAGAGCTGCCAGGGGGTCAGGTCGTGGGCACTGCAGGGACAGAGTGAGGTCAGGGGGAATGGAGGCAGGGCATGGGGGACCCCTGGGGACACTGGCAGGGGCTGCCCCCTCACCTGAAGAGGGCTGAGATCCTCCTGAGTGTGGCTGCCATGCTGTACAGCTCCTGCTCCTCCAGGGACGAGGCCTGGCACCCCCACAGGCCTCACTGGGGGCACCCCCGGGGGACCCCCCACGCCCTGCTGGCCCTTGCTGGATGTCCCCACCCAGCAGCACAGCTGGGCTGTCCTGCCCCCCCCACCCTCTGTGTCCCCATCCTGCCCTCCCTGCCCTCTGTCCCCCCATCCTGCTCCCTCCCTGCCCCCACACCCCCATCCTGCTCCCTCCCTGCCCCCCACAACCCCATCCTGCTCCCTCCCTGCCCCCACACCCCCATCCTGCTCCCTCCCTGCCCCCACCCCATCCTGCTCCCTCCCTGCCCCCCACCCCCATCCTGCTCCCTCCCTGCTCCCCCATCCTGCTCCCTCCCTGCCCCCACAACCCCATCCTGCTCCCCCCTGCCCCCACCCCCCATCCTGCTCCCTGCCCCCACAACCCCATCCTGCCCCCACTCCCCCTCCCTGCCCCTCACCTGCATCCAGCTCAGCCCCCTCGATGTCCCCCTGGCACCTCCCTCTGCCAGCTGATCCCCTCACCAGGAGGCGATGTCCCCTGGCACCTCTCTGCCAGGCCCGGGCCCCCCTGGGGCCGGGTGGGCAGGGCAGGGGCACAGAGGGCATGCAGGGCACGGGAGGCAGCCCCCAGCACCCCCTGCCCCGAGTGCTTCTGCACCACCTCCTGCAGCTGCCCCAGCACTCGCTCCACGTGCTGCGGGCACAGCGGCGTGGGCACGGGGGCACGGGGGAGGGGGGACACATGGGGGGACACACACGGGGGGACACACACGGGGGGACACACACGGGGACACACACGGGGACACACACGGGGGGACACACACGGGGGACACACACGGGGACACACACGGGGACACACCCGGGGGACACACACGGGGACACACACGGGGACACACACGGGGGACACACACGGGGACACACACGGGGACACACACGGGGGGACACACACGGGGGACACACACACGGGGGACACACACGGGGGACACACACACGGGGACACACACACGGGGACACACACGGGGACACACACACGGGGACACACATGGGGACACACACACGGGGGGACACACACGGGGACACACATGGGGACACACACGGGGACACACACGGGGACACACACGGGGGGACACACACACGGGGACACACACGGGGGGACACACGGGGACACACACACGGGGGGACACACACGGGGACACACACGGGGACACACACGGGGACACACACGGGGACACACATGGGGACACACACACGGGGACACACACACGGGGGGACACACACGGGGACACACACACGGGGACACACACACGGGGACACACACGGGGACACACATGGGGACACACACACGGGGGGACACACACATGGGGACACACACGGGGGACACACACGGGGGACACACGGGGACACACATGGGGACACACACACGGGGACACACACGGGGGGACACACACACGGGGGGACACACACACGGGGACACACACGGGGACACACACACGGGGGGACACACACACGGGGACACACGGGGGGCCGGCCGGGGCCAGCCCTACCTTCTCCATGCGGCCGCTGCGGCAGAGGCTGAGCTCCAGGCAGGGCAGCAGATCCAGCAGTGCTGTTGCTGTCTCTGGGTCGGCCGAGAACTGGGCGGGGGGGCAGCTCGGTTCGGGGGGCGCTGGGGGTCGACACCCCCCAAAAGCTGCCCCCAGCCCTCTAGGAGCGCCCCCCCGGTCCCCCTCACCTTGGCCAGCAGCTGGGGCAGGACGGGGATGAGGCAGAGGCTCAGCCTGGTCCTCTCCTCCGCCTGCGCCTTGCGCTGCTGCGCCGAGGGCTGGGGGCACAGAGGGGGTCAGGGCTGCTGGGGACCCCTGGGGGGTTCGGGGGTCCCCCCCTGTCCCCGTGCCCAGCCCCTGCCTGCTGGTACCTTCCTGGGGGGTTCCCGGCCCACCGGGGGGTGCCCCTGGGCTGCCTGGGCCACGCTGGCAGCCAGGACCTGGACCAGAGCCTGCTCCTGAGGGGCTGCCAAGCCTGGGGGGAGGGGCACACGGCAGGGCTGGGGGGCACTCAGGCTCCCCTTGCCCTCCCAGTGCCACCCAGTATGGCCTGGGCACCTGCCAACACCGCAGCAGCAGCACAGTGCTGCCCCACTGTGTCCCAGTGCCCACTGGGGGTGTGCCAGTGCCCCCCAGGGACACCCCAGTGCCCCCCAGGGACATCCCAGTGCCCCCAGTGGCAGACCCTCGGGGGGTGCCCCCTGCAGCAGCAGGCTGCTGGTGCTGTCCTAGTGCCCCCCAGTGCCCCCAGTGGCAGACCCTCGGGGGGTGCCCCCTGCAGCAGCAGGCTGCTGGTGCTGTCCTAGTGCCCCCCAGTGCCCCCAGTGGCAGACCCTCGGGGGGTGCCCCCTGCAGCAGCAGGCTGCTGGTGCTGTCCTAGTGCCCCCCAGTGCCCCCAGTGGCAGACCCTCGGGGGGTGCCCCCTGCAGCAGCAGGCTGCTGGTGCTGTCCTAGTGCCCCCCAGTGCCCCCAGTGGCAGACCCTCGGGGGGTGCCCCCTGCAGCAGCAGGCTGCTGATGCCGTCCCAGTCGCGCAGCCGGTGCCCGGCGCAGTCCCAGAGGCTGTCCACCAGGTAGGCTGCATGCTCATGGAGCTGGCAAGGGCACAGGGACATCAGGGGGTGCCAGGGACCCTCAGGACTCCCTGGGACCCCGGGCCCCGGCCCCGGGCCCCCTCCCACCTCACTCTCCAGGAAGAAGTCCAGCAGCAGCCGCAGGAAGCTGTGGGTGTCCCCAGCAGGGTCCAGCAGCCTGGGGGCAAGGCTGGGGTCACCCCGGGGGTCCTGAGAGCTTGGGGACAGGGACGGGGGGGACAAGGACAGGGAGAGGGGGGAACAGAGACAGGGAGAACAGGGACAGGAGACAGGGAGAGGGAGGGACAGGGACAGAGAGGGGGGGAACAGGGAGGGTGGAACTGGGACAGGGACAGGGAGGGACAGGGAGAGGGGGAGACAGAGACAGGGAGAGGAGCAGACAGGGACAGGGAGAGGAGGAGACAGGGACAGGGAGAAGGGGAGACAGGGACAGGGAGAGGGGGAGACCCCTGCCCCCAGGTGACCGAGCAGGGTGCAGAGGGGACACTGGGGGTGCCATGGGGACAGAGCTGGGGGCACACAGGGAGCAGAGCCCCCAGGGACAGGGCCGGGCCCTGCTCTGCCCTGTCCTGGGAGGTGCCCAGCCCCAGGCCCCGGGGGACAGGGAGGGCCCCGCGGTGACCTCAGCGGGCAGCAGGAACCCAAGCAGCAGCACGGCCAGGAGCCAGCAGGGGCAGCCCGAGGGCACAGAGGGGCAGTACCGGCGCCCCCGGTGCCACAGCCGCAGGGCGCGGGGGCAGCTGACCCCAGGAGCCGGGGCCTGGGGAGGGCAGCAGGGGGCAGCGGTGCCAGGCGGGGGCACAGCCCCAGGGGCACCTGCGGTAGAGGAAGAGGCCTGCGGCGGAGGCCAGCGGGCGGCTGGCGGCGAAGACCAGGAGGTAGAGCTGGCAGCAGTCGTCCTCCGACAGAGCATCCTCCATGGTGCTGCGGGGCAGAGAGTGCAGTGCCCTGCTTCAGACCCCCCGGGCCCAGCCCCTGCCCCTCAGCCCTCCCAGAGCCCCCCCGCCCCTGCCCCCCAGACCCCCGGGGACCCGCGGGCCGAGTCCCTCCCCCCCAGCACCCCCCAGGGCCCAGGTCTGCCCCCGGGACCCTCCTGCGCCCCCCAGGGCCCCAGGACCAGCCCCTACCCGCAGCCCCCCCCCAGGCCCAGACCTATCCCCCAGCCCCTCCCTGTGCCCCCCAGGGCCCAGACCCTGCCCCCCAGGGCCCCCCGTGCTCCCCACTCACTCCAGCATCATCGTCAGCAGCTTCACCACCTCCAGGGCCACCTCGGGCTCCTTGTCCAGCACCATGGCCACCAAGCGACCCTGCCCGGGGGGCGCAGTGTCAGTGACCCCCCGAAGGCCTCGTGGGCCCCTGCAGCCCCCTCCTCACCTTGAAGCGGCTGGTGAAGAGCTCCAGGTGAGCGGCAGTGCCACGGTGCCCATAGAGGCCCTGCAGAGCCCTCACCACCTGCAGCCTCACCTCCCGCTGCTGCGGGCACAGGGAGGCATCAGCGGGGTGGCATCAGCGGGACCCCTGCCCGGGGCAACCCCGCAGCCCCCCACGCCCCCAGCCCACCTTGTCGTGCAGGGTCCAGCCCAGGTACTTGAGGTGCCCATCAGTGAGGAACAAGGTCGGGTAGCTCTTCATCCAGGTGCCCAGCTCCTCCATGCAGAGGGCACGGATCTCAGGCACCACGTCCCTGCACGGGCACGGCCCCGCTGCTGCCACCTTCCCGTGCCCGCCTCCCCCGTGCCCAGCCCCCTCCCAGCCCCCCCGGACCTGTAGCGGTGCACGAAGACCCCCTTGAAGATGGCGTTCATCAGGTCCTCCATCTCCTGCTGCTGCTCCTGGAGCTGAGGGCACCGCGGCGGGAAGTCAGACGGCGCTCCCCGGCCCAGCGCCCCCCCGGCGCCCACCCCCCGCGCACCTCCTGGCTCTTCTCCAGCAGTGCCTCCATCCTGCCGGCAGCCCTGCGCTCCGGCTCCTTGCCCTGCTCCGCCTCCAAGTGCCGCCGGTTGCCGTCCCGCTGCCTGCCGACGTCCAGCGCCACCTCCCCCAGCGCCGTCAGCAGCTTCACGGCTGGCAGGGAGCAGCGGCTCAGGGTCCGACGGTGCCCCCCGCCCGCGGTGCCCCCCGCCCGCGGTGCCCTGCCCGCCCCTACCTGCCAGGGTGGCGGAACGCCCGGACCCGCCCCACGCCCCCATGCCCCCTGCGCCCCCGCCCCTACCTGCCAGGGTGGCGGTGTGGCGGAACGCCCGCACCTGCGAGTCGGCCAGGCCGGTCAGCAGCGCCACCAGGGCGTCCAGCAGGAAGCCGTCGAAGATGGCCCCGAAGCGGCAGCGCCGCACCACGGCCGCCAGCAGCCCGCAGAAGCCGGCGCGGAAGCGGCGCCAGGGCTGGGTGCCCGCGGCCAGAGGGTACTCGGGCGAGTCCTGGTGGGCAGCAGAAGGTGGGCACGGGACCCCCGCGGCGGGCTGGCGCCAGCTCCCGCCCCGCAGCCCCGGGCAGTACCTCGGCGAACTCCTGCGTCAGCCGCTGGATGATCTCCGCGTTCGGCAGCTCCCGGAACATCCTGGGGGTCACCACGCCTGGGGGAGCCGGGGGGCAGGTGGGGGTCCTGTTCTCCAGACCCTCCTCATACCCCAGCCCCTTCCCCGGCTCCCCAGCCCCCGCTGCCCCCCAGGCCCCCCCTGCCCCCACCTCTGCAGCCGCAGGAGCGCACCAGGAAGTTTGCCAGCTCCAGGAACCCTCTCTCCCGGTCCTCTTGGTAGGTCTCCAGCCACTCGTCCACCAGCGTCTGCAGGCACAGGACACGGGGTGGCCACCAGCACCTGGGGTCCCCTCGCTCCGGGGTGCTGGGGGGGGCCTGGGGGTCACCTCCAGGTCGGCCTTGGCTGACAGCACAGCCTGGAAGAGAGTCCCATGGTCAGGGCTGGTGGGGGTCACGCTGGGGTCCTTCTGCCTGGGACGCTTCGGGACCTGCCGAGAGGACACGGTGAAGGTTTGGGGAGCCCCGGGGGGGCGGGCCCGGGGCGGGGGCACAGGGCTGTGGGGGGGGGACACAAAGGGCTGGGGGGGGGGCAGACGGACGTGGCTGGGCGGCCGCCGGGAGCGGCGCTTGGTGGGCGGCCGCAGGGTGGCCTCGAAGTCGCTGCCGGAGTCGTCGCTGGTGAGGTCCCTGGGGGAAGGGTTTGGGTGGGAGGAGACCTCTGGGGGCACAGGGTCCGACCACGACCCCAGCCCCACCAGGGCACGTCCAAACCAGGGCTCTCAGCACCTGGGGACCCCTCCGGAGATGGGGGGCTCCACCCCTGCCCTGGGCAGCCTGGACAACTCTCAAGGGATGGAAATTGTCCCTCAAGGCCAGCCCGAAGCTCCCCTGGAGCAACCTGGGGCCAGTTCCTCTTCCCCACTGCCCGAAGAGCTCAGCAGCTCTCCAGCCCCTCCCCAGGAGCCCTCCAGCCCCTCCTCAGCAGCTCTCCCCCAGCCCCTTCTCCTCCTGCTCCGGGGTCTAGCAGGGATCCCCCACTCACGGGCTGCTGGGGGCTGGTGTTGATGGGGGGGAGCTGCAGCTGGGGCCAGCACTGGTGGCAGCAGAGGAGCCGGAGCTGGAGGTGCCCCCCCGGGCCCGGGTGGAGCGCTGCGGGGCCATGCGGGCAGCAGGGCCTGGAGGAGAAGGGGCCCGCGGGGGACCCACGAGGATCATGGAGAGCCCGGGGGAGACGCATGGGGATCATGGGGGGCTCGGGGGAGACGCACGGGGATCATGGGGGGCCCGCGGGGGACCCACGGGGATCATGGGGGGCCCATCGGAGACCCACGGGGATCATGGGGGGCCCGCGGGGGACACACGGGGATCATGGAGGGTCCGGGGGAGACGCACAGGGATCATAGGGGGCCCGCGGGGGACCCACGGCGATTATGGGGGGCCCGCGGGGGACCCACGGGGATCATGGGGGGCCCGCGGGGAACACACGGGGATCATGGGGGGCCCATCGGAGACCCACGGGGATCATGGGGGGCCCGCGGGGAACACACGGGGATCATGGGGGGCCCATCGGGGTCCCACGGGGATTATGGGAGGCCCTGGGGACACGGCAGCCCCAGGGACGGGGAGTCAGGGTCCCACCAAGCCTCTGGCCAGGGGCACACGGGGGTCACTGCCCCCTACCCGGGGTCTCCCTTTGGGGTTCGCGCCCCCCCACCCCCGCCCCCCCGGGCCCTGGCTCGCCTAGCACCGCCGGTGACGTCACGCCCAGCACGTGCGGATCGCCCGGGGTGAGCCCGGCCGGGGCAGTGCGCACGCGCGGCACGTGACAGGGGCGGGGCCTCGGGCCACCACGTGGGGGGTGGAGTCTGGAGACCTCTATGGGTTCTCTTGGATCCCTATAGACCCTTATGGATCCCTATGGACCTCTGTGGACTCCTGTAGACCCCTATGGATTTCTATGGACTCCTATGGACCCCAGGCGACTCCTGTGGATCCCTACCGATCTCAGTAGACCTCCAGCGACCCCAGAGACTCTCACTGACTCTCACTGACTCCTAGACTCCTCTATAGAGCCCTATGGGGCTTCACAGACCCTTACAGAGACACCCACAAGCTGCTGGAGAGCTCTACAGCCCCCCCCCCCTATAGGGCCTAGGGGATCTCACTCACTGCTCCCCAGTACCTCCCAGTGCCCACCCCCCCTGCAGCCTTCCCAGTGCTCCCAGTGCCCCATCCCTGCCTTCCCAGTGCTCCCAAAGCCTCTTACAGCCTCCTCAGTGCTCCCAGGGCCCCATCCCTGCCTTCCCAGTGCTCCTAAAGCCCCTCACAGCCTTCCCGGTGCTCCCAGGGCCCCATCCCAGCCTTCCCAGTGCTCCTAAAGCCCCTCACAGCCTTCCCGGTGCTCCCAGGGCCCCATCCCAGCTTTCCCAGTGCTCCTAAAGCCCCTCACAGCCTTCCCGGTGCTCCCAGGGCCCCATCCCAGCCTTCCCAGTGCTCCTAAAGCCCCTCACAGCCTTCCCGGTGCTCCCAGGGCCCCATCCCAGCCTTCCCAGTGCTCCTAAAGCCCCTCACAGCCTTCCCGGTGCTCCCAGGGCCCCATCCCAGCTTTCCCAGTGCTTCTAAAGCCCCTCACAGCCTTCCCGGTGCTCCCAGGGCCCCATCCCAGCTTTCCCAGTGCTTCTAAAGCCTCTCACAGCCTTCCCAGTGCTCCCAGAGCCTCCTGCAGCCTTCCCAGTGCTCCCAGGGCGCCATCCCCGTGCTCGGCAGCGGCCCCCGCTGCCCCCGGGCTCTGTCCCGGCCCATGCCCGCTCCCGCTGCCGGTGCTGTTCCCGGTGCCGGGGTAGTCTCGGGGCGGGGCGGTGGGAGACAAAGGAGAGAAAGTTCGCGGAGAGCGGGAGAGCGTCCGGGACACCGAGAACAACCGCCGGGACGCCGGGAACCGACACCGGGAACCGCCGCCGGGACACCGGGAACCGCTGCCGGGACACCGCTCCCCCCCCGCCTCCCCTCCACCCGGAGCCCCCTGTCCCGGCTGAACAACGGGACCGGACTGAGCGGATCACGCTCGCGGGACACCGGAGCGTCCCCCGGGCCCCCACCGGAGCGCGGCGGGATGTGGCGGGGCTGAGCCAGCGGTGAGTGCCGGGGGGGGGGTCCAGGGCAGGCTCCCCCAGCCCCGGGACCGTCCCAGAGCCCCGGAGCGGAGCCGGGGAGGCGCTGGGCACGGGGGGAGCGGTCGGGGGGAATGCGGCGTCTCGGGGACCCCCAGCGCAGGGGCACAAGGGGCAGGGGTCAGTGAGGGGACAGAGGGACACGGGGGGGCCCTGGAAAGGTCACGGGGGGCGCCCGAGGGGGCGGGAGGGATGCAGGGCCTCGGAAGGGGACAGAGGTGCCGTGTCCCGGGGGGGGTTGGCTCATCCCTGTCCCCTTCCTGTAACCCGGGTGGGGCCCAACGCCCCCGCGGACCCCCCCGGCTCCACGACGTGGCTCTGGGCGGTCCCGGAGCTGCGCCCCCCACTAACGGATGGGATGTGGCTGGGTTTCGAGGCGGGGGGCGATGGACCCCAGCGTGGCAGCTCCCCCCGAGAGGTACCACCGGGATCCCTTGAGCCGCCGCGACCTCCCCCCAGGACGATGAAGCTGCCACCCCCCTCCTGCTGCCGGCTGCAGACCCTGGGGGCTGCCCTGGGTGTCTGCGCCACCATCGGCTTCACCCTGCAGCTCCTGGGGGGGCCCTTCCAGCGCAGGTGAGGCGCCCCCGGACTCGCCACATGCTGCACCCTCCCCCGGTACTTGCTCGTGCTCCCTGCTCCCCCCAGCCTCCCCAGCGTCGTCCCCCCCTTCCAGCCTCCCAGTGTACCCCCAGGCTCCCCTGTCCCCCCCCCCGGAGTCTTCAGTGTCCCCCGGCCCCTTTGACCCCTTTCAGCACAGCTGAGACATCCCCCCCACAACACCCCCCCCCCCCGATCCCCCAAACCCCTGCAGGGTGCTGGGTGGGAAGGGGGTCCCAGGGCCAGGCAGGGTAACACAGCCCTGGGCCGGTGGGGTTGTGGGGAGTCCCTGCCGGTCCCCTCTGACCCCAGCACATCTGCAGAGTCCCCGCGGCCCCTGCCGGGCGCCCCCTGCCCCCGTGCCAGCCCCACACCCACCTGGTGTTCCTCAAGACCCACAAGACAGGGGGCAGCAGCCTGGTGAACATCCTGCACCGCTTCGGGGAGGCGCGGGGGCTGCGCTTCGCCCTGCCCCACCGCTACCAGTTCGGCTACCCCCAGCCCTTCCGTGCCCAGTGGGTCAAGGGGTACCGCCCGGGGGGGCCCCCCTTTGACATCATCTGCCACCACATGCGCTTCAACCTCACCGAGGTACCCCCGGGAGGGCAGGGCCGGGGGGGCTCAGCTGGAGGGCGCCTGGGGGACAGGGGTTGGGGGCACCCAGGGGAGGTGCAGGGGATGCGGTGGGGAGGTTTGGGAGGGAGGTGATGGCTGTTGGGGGCACGGGGAAGAGATGGGGGACGTGGTGTGGGGCAGGACATGGTGAGCTGGGGACAGCAGGAGATGGGGGACACTGTGGGGCAGGAGTGAGACATGGTGGGCTGGGGACAGCAGGAGATGGGGGACACTGTGGGGCAGGGGTGGTCCGGGGTCAACACTTGGAGTAGACAGAAGCAGCAGAGGGGTGTGGGGTGCCACAGGCAGGGGTCAGAGGAGTCACAGTGGACACTGTGGGGCAGGAGTGGGACATGGGGGGCTGGGGACAGCAGGAGATGGGGGATACTGTGGGGCAGGGGTGGTCTGGGGTCAACACTTGGAGTAGACAGAAACAGCAGAGGGGTCTGGGGTGCCATGGCCGGGGGTCAGAGGGGGTCACAGTGGACACTGTGGGGCAGGGGTGGTCTGGGGTCGACACTTGGAGTAGAGGCCCTAGGGGGTGTGGGGTGCCACGGGCGGGGGTCTCCGTGGGCCGGCCCCGCGGGTGCCGAGCCGCTGCTGCGGTCCCCGGCAGGTGCAGAAGGTGATGCCCAACGACAGCTTCTACTTCTCCATCGTGCGGGACCCCGGCACGCTGGCCGAGTCGGCCTTCGCCTACTACCGCGCCGTGGCGCCGGCCTTCCGCCGGGCGCCGTCCCTGGCGGCCTTCCTGGCGGCCCCCGGCCGCTTCTTCGAGCCCGGGGCGCGGGGCAACCACTACGCGCGCAACCTGCAGTGGTTCGACTTCGGTCTGCCGGCGGCGGGCGGGGCGGGCGAGGTGCGGGCGGCGCTGGCGCGGCTGGAGCGGCGCTTCGGGCTGGTGCTGCTGGCCGAGCACTTCGACGAGTCGCTGGTGCTGCTGCGCCGCGCGCTCTGCTGGCCCGAGGAGGCCGTCGTGGCCTTCGCGCACAACCGGCGCCCGCCCGGCGACGCCCCCCGCGTGTCGCCCGCGCAGGCCGCGCGCCTGCGCGCCTGGAACGGCCTCGACTGGGCGCTCTACGCCCACCTCAACCGCTCCTTCTGGCGCCGCGCCGAGGCCTTCGGGGCCGCCCGCCTGCGGGACGAGGTCGCCCGCCTGCGCCAGCGCCGCGACGCCATGGCCCGGCGCTGCCTGGAGGGCGGGGGCCCCCTGCCCGCCCGCGCCATCGCCGACGGCCGCCTGCGCCCCTTCCAGCCGCCGGGGCGGGCGCAGATCCTGGGCTACGCGCTGCGGGCCGGCCTGGCCCCCGCCGAGCGCGAGCTGTGCGCGCGCCTCGCCACCCCCGAGCTGCAGTACAAGGACATCCTGGACCGGCGGCAGTTCGGCGCGGCGGCCAACGCCTCCGTCCCGCCCGGCGGGTAGCCCGGCGGCGGCGCCGCGGCTTTCCAGGCCCCCCAAGCCCGGGAGGGTGGGGGTCCTGCCACGGAACCACTTTGTGCCTCACTTTACCTGCTGTGGGTAACCCTGCTGCTTCCCCCAGTCTCATAGGGACTGCCCCCCACCCCCCCCCATGGTACAGCTCTGTGCCTCTGGGCCAGTAACAGCCCCCCCGGTCCCCACGGGGCTGGGGGTCCTGCCATGGTACCACCACTCAGTGTTCCTGCCCCATACAATGGGATTGGTTCTTCCCCCCCAGTTCCTTGGTACCACCCAGGGCCAGGCAATGCCCCCCCCCTCCGCATGGGGATTAGTGCCTCCTCCACAGGGCTCAGCCCCCCCCCCCACTCTATGGGGCTCAGGATCCCCTTCCACAGGGCTCAACCCCTCCCCCGTGGGGCTCAGGTTCCCCCTCCATGGGGCTCAGGATCCCCCCTCCACGGGGTTCAAGCCCCCCACTCCATAGGCCTGAGCCCTCCCCCACGGTACCGCCGAGTGCCTCAGTTTACCGGAGCCGGGTCATGCCCGTCCTCCCCCCACCACTTTACTGGAGCTCCGCCCGCGCCGCCTGGCTCCGTGCCTGTTTACCAGGGCGGGGCAATGGGGTCAGCCGATGGAGGCCAGGCCCCGCCCACTGCTGCACAGGCGCCGCCCCCGCCCCGCCCCTCCGCCGTCGTGGTCGCTATGGCAATAAAAACTGGAATTTAACTGGCTGCCGCCGCTGTCAGTCACTAGTGGGCGGGGACCGGCCCGGGGGTGTGGGGTGGGGGGGGGTGGGTGTGTGTGTGTGTGTGTCTCTGTGTGTGTAAGCGATCGTTGTGCTCGGCGCTCGGCTGCGCGCGCTGTGCTTCCGCACGGGCCCACGACGCTTCCGGCCCCGCCCACCCGCTCCGGAAGCGCCGCGCGCCGGAACCGGCCCTGGCCGTGGCCGCGCTCCCGGGAGGCCCCGGCCCGGCCCGGCGCGCCCGGCCCCGACATCCCCCGGTATCCCCCCGGCCCCTGGGTCTGGTCCTTATCCCTAAGGTGCCCCGCTCCCTCCCGCTCCCTCCCGGTCCCCCCGAGCTCCTCTCTGTCCTTCTCCGCCCTTCCTTCTCGATCCTTCTCGGTTCCCCCGGGTCCTTCTCCGTCCCTTGCGGCTCCCCCGGTCCTCGGTTCCGATGGAGTCGCAGTGTGATTATTTCATGTACTTCCCGGCGGTGCCGTTCGCGGCCCGGGAGCTGCTGTCGGGTGAGCCGGGCCGGTACCGGGCGCTCCCCCGCCGTAACCACCTTTACCTTGGGGAGACCGTCCGGTTCCTCCTGGTGCTCCGCTGCAGGCCCGGTAACGGCGGCGGCACCGGGCCGGGGCGGCCAGCCTGGGCCGAGCTGGCCGCCTCGCTGGCTGCCCTGGCAGCGTCAGTCCCGGGGGCATCGAGGCCTGCGGCGATCGGGATGGGGATGTGGACGGCGCCGGGGACGGCAGCGGAGCCCCGCCGGAGCCCGCCGTGTTCCGGGAGTGCCGAGCCCTGCTGACGCACAGCCAGGGCCCTCCGGGGCGCCCGGCCGCCGGGGTGGGTGGCAGGAGCGGGGGAGCAGGGGAGGGTCTGAGGGACGAAGGGGGACAGGGAGCGTCGGGGGATGGAAGAGGACAAGCGGGGGGGACGACAATGGAGGGCTCGGGCGGGACCTGGGGGACAGAGGATGTGGGGGGGGAGGGGGCTCGGGGAGCAAGTTAGGGACCACCTGCACTGAGCCTGGCGGTGTCCCCAGATCCCGGTGGAGGACCCCATCGTGTCCACGGACGAAGTCATCTTCCCCCTCACCATCTCCCTGGACAAGCTGCCCCCCGGCACCGTCAAGGCCAAGGTGACAGCTTGGGGACGGCTTGGGGGAGCACTTGGGGACGGCTTGGGGACAGCCTGGGGACGGCTTGGGGACGGCTTGGGGAGCACTTGGGGACGGCTTGGGGACTGCTTGGGCACCAGTTGGGGACTGCTTAGGGACGGCTTGGGGACGGCTTGGGGACGGCTTGGGCACCAGTTGGGGACTGCTTAGGGACGGCTTGGGGACCAGTTGGGGACCGCTTGGGGACATCTTGGGGACATCTTGGGGACCGCTTGGGGACAACTTAGGGACAGCTTGGGGACGGCTTGGGGACAGGCTGGGGACAGCCTGGGGACCAGTTGGGGACAGCTTGGGCACCGCTTAGGGACAGCTTAGGGACAGCTTGGGGACAGTGTGGACCCCGAGGGCGGGAGGCCTGCGGGGACAGGGTGCAGCCATCGGGGGTGGGACCTGGGGACCTGCTGCCCTCTGTCCAGAGTGAGGCAGAGCTGGGGACAGGAGCTGAGGGCCAGTGGTGACACAGGGTGGGCAGCCCGGGGCCATGGGCAGCCTGGGGGGCCGTGAGCAGCCTGGGGCCATGGGCAGCCCGGGGCCGTGAGCAGCCCGGGGCCGTGGGCAGCCCGGGGCCGTGAGCAGCCCAGGGGGCCGTGAGCAGCCTGGGGCCATGGGCAGCCTGGGGCCGTGAGCAGCCTGGGGCCATGGGCAGCCTGGGGCCGTGAGCAGCCCGGGGCCATGGGCAGCCCGAGGCCGTGAGCAGCCCGGGGCCATGGGCAGCCCGGGGCCGTGGGCAGCCTGGGGCCATGGGCAGCCCGGGGCCGTGAGCAGCCCGGGGCCGTGAGCAGCCTGGGGCCATGGGCAGCCTGGGGCCGTGAGCAGCCTGGGGCCATGGGCAGCCCGAGGCCGTGAGCAGCCCGGGGCCATGGGCAGCCCGAGGCCGTGAGCAGCCCAGGGGGCCGTGAGCAGCCCGGGGCCGCAGCTGTGTCTCTGGTGTCCCCAGATCGTGGTGACAGTGTGGAAGAGGGACACGGAGCCGGCGGAGCTGCGGGAGGCCGGCGGCTACCTGGGGCTGCTGCAGACGCGGGCACCTGCCCAGGTGTTCCGCCAGGAGCAGGGAGCCTTCAAGGCACAGGGTGAGACCCTCCCCGTGTCCCTGTGTGCCCTCCTGTCCCCTGCTGCCCTCTACCGTCCCCTGATGCCCCTTTGCCTGCAGTGAGCACCCTGCTGACCGTGCTGCCCCCGCCCGTGGTGCGGTGCCGCCAGCTCACCGTGTCCGGCAAGTACCTGACAGTGCTGAAAGGTGAGAGGCAGGGCACGGGGACAGGACTGTGGAGGTGGGGGGACGAGGACAGGGCCACAGGGGTGGCTGGGGTGGGGGCAGGGGTCACAAGGGGCAGTGGCATAGGCACAGAGATGACAAAGTGGCTGTGCTAGGGGTCTCAGGGTGGTGTCTGTGGGGTGGCTGCCGCGGAGCAGAGGATGTGGGGCAGGGCTGGGGGTGAGCTGGGCGGGCCGGGGCTGTCCCCTGATGTCCTTTGCTGTTTCCTGTGTCCCTGCAGTGCTCAACGGTTGGTCCCAGGAGGAGATTTCCCTGTGGGACGTCCAGATCCTGCCCAACTTCAATGCCAGCTACCTGCCCGTGATGCCCGACGGATCTGTCCTGCTGGTCGATGACGTCTGGTGAGCGCTGGGACAGGGCTCTGCTGGCACTGCCAGTGCCCACTGCTGTCACCCAGCACCTCCCTGTCCCTGTCCTGCAGCCACCACTCCGGGAGGTGCCTGTGGGGGCCTTCTGCCGCGTGGCCGGCGCGGGCTCGGGCTGCCCCTGTGCCCTGAGCGCCCTCGAGGAGCACAACTTCCTGTTCCAGCTGCAGGCGCCCGAGAGGCCTCCGGAGGATGCCAAGGAGGTGAGGGGACGCTGGAGGTGACTCTGCTTCCCCCCTGGGGACATCCTGGGTTGGAACCTGCTGTCTGGGCCAGGGATTAAGGGCCACCCTCCTGGGCAGCATCAGGGTCGCTGCCCTGGTCGGTGGCCTGGGGGACTGTGTGCTTGCCCAGGGGACCTTATCCTTCCCCTGGGGACAGCAGGGGCCACCCTGTGGGTGTTTGTCCCTTCTGGGGGAGTCTGCTGGGATGTGGGCACTTTGGGAGCCACGGGGACAGGAACAGCTCTGACCCTTTGTCTCCTCACCCAGGGCTTGGAGGTCCCACTGGTGGCCATCATCCAGTGGTCAACACCCAAACTGCCCTTCACCAGCAGCATCTACACCCACTACCGGTGAGAGCCACCCCGAGGGTCCCCCCCGGCATCCCCCACCTCCCGGGGTGGGATTGTCCCAGTGCCACCTCCCTGTACCCTCCCTGCCCCGCAGGCTGCCCAGCATCCGCCTGGAGCGGCCTCGCTTCGTGATGACCGCGGCCTGCGAGTCGCCGGTGCGCGCCCGGCAGCGCTTCACCGTCACCTACACCCTGCTCAACCAGCTCCAGGACTTCCTGGCCGTGCGCCTCGTCTGGACCCCCGAGACCACTGCGGCTGGTGGGCACCCAGAGGGCAGCAGGAGGGCACAGGGAGGGAGGGAAGGGGCTGCTGGGGGTCTGAGGGCATCTCCTGGGGGTCTGCAGGAGCTGCTGGGGGCTTAGGTGGCAGACAGCATCAAGTTGTGGCAGAGAAGTTCAGGTTGGCCATGGGACAGTTTCTATCCTTTGAGAGCTGTCCAGGCCTGGCCCAGGGTGCAGCCCCCGCCCTGGAGGAGGTCTCCCAGTGCTGAGAGCTCTCTTTCGCTGGCGCTGGGTCTGCGGGCGGACCCCATGGCCCCGAGGGTCTTCTCCAACCCTGACCCCACGGCTGCAAGAGGGGGGAGGGGGGTGAGGGACTGGCAGCGCCCCGGGGGTGCTGGAGGCAGCTGGGCAGTGCCCTGTGCCCGTGCCAGCCTCGGCTGCCGCTGCAGGGAAGAGGCTGCCCGGTGCCACGCTGGACGCCGTCGTCTGCCACTCGCCGCTCACCAACCTGGGCTACTCGCGCAAGGGCAGCGCCATCTCCATCCCCGTGGCCTTCCAGGCGCTGCGAGCCGGCCTCTTCGAGGTGCCCCCCTCCCCCCCCCGCCCCCTGCTGCCCTGGCACCCGGCCTGGCCTCACCTCTCCCTCCCTGCCCGCAGCTGTCCCAGCACATGAAGCTGAAGCTGCAGTTCACGGCCAGCGTGGCCAACCCCCCGCCCGAGGCGCGGCCCCTGTCCCGCAAGAGCAGCCCCAGCAGCCCGGCCGTGCGGGACCTGGTGGAGAGGCACCAGGCAGGGCTGGGCCGGTCCCAGTCCTTCTCCCACCAGCAGCCCTCCCGCAGCCACCTCATGAGGTACAGGCGGACAGCTGGGGGCGCGGGGGTGGGACCAGAGCAGCGGCTGGGAGCTGCTAGAAGGGGGTGGGGGCAGGGCTGGGAGGTGAGCCAGGACAAGGCCGGGGGGGGGGGAGAGGGCAGGGAGGTGAGCCAGGACAAGGCCGGGGGGGGGGAGAGGGCAGGGAGGTGAGCCAGGACAAGGGTGGGGGGTGGGGGGTGGGGAGAGAGCCCGGAGGTGACCCAGGACAAGGGTGGGGGGTGGGGACAGGGCAGGGAGCTGCTCAGCACAGGGGCTCCCGGCAGGACAGGGTACAGGAGATGGCTCTAAGGGGATACCACAGGGCCAGCCCCCTGGCGGGGGGGCAGGGGCCAGCCTCCTGCGGGGGGGCAGGGGCCAAGCCACCCCCGGTGTCCCTGGCACAGGTCAGGCAGCGTGATGGAGCGCAGGGCCATCACCCCCCCCGTGGGGTCCCCCGTGGGCCGCCCCCTCTACCTGCCCCCCGAGAAGACGGTGCTGGCCCTGGACAAGATCGCCAAGCGCGAGTGCAAGGTGCTGGTGGTGGAGCCTGTCAAGTGAGAGGGGGCACAGCGGTGGCTGGAAGGGGACCAGCTGTGGGGGGCACATGCAGCGGGGGGCTGGGGGTGAGGCCGTGTCCCACCCCCTCCCCGGGACCGGACCAGGGATGGGCACAAAGGAGGCTTCTGTGGCCCTCTGGCTTCCAGCCTGGCTGCAAGGGACCAGGCCCTGTCCCCGGGGCCGTGGGGGACACCCGGATCGCCAAAGCCTGGGGGATCCTGCACTGCCAACCCCCCCTGGGCACAGGGATGCCACCTGTCCCCGTGGCACCTCTGCTCCCTCTTATTTATTTGTCTCTGCCGGTGCCAATAAAGAGCTGGGCTGGACTGGGACCGGTTTGTCGCTGGGGGAGGATGGGGGCGGCTCTGGGGCCAGGGAGGAGACCCAGGACAGGGCTGAGGGCACACAGCTGGGGAACGGGGAGCAGTAAGGGGGGGCTGCAAGGCTCAGGGCACCAAGACGAAGTTTATTGCCTCAGCACAGGGGCAGCATCTGGGGGGTGACAGCGGGGCCACCACAGGGCCCTGGGTGTGCAGAGCAGCCAGCTGCAGGGCAGAGGGCTGGGAGCAGGGCCAGCAGGGAGCTGGTCCCGAGGGGGCAGCTGTCCCCTGCCAGGGGCAGCGGGGCGGTGGCTCAGACGGTGACAGGCTCCTGGACGTGGTTCTGGCGCTTCACCACGAAGAGCTTCTGGCCAGAGATGGTGACCAGGAGGGAGTGCTCCCCAAACACCACTGCGGGGACAGGGGGGGTTCCCCTGCTCACAGCCACCCTGGGCCACCAGTGTCCCCCAGTCACGGCCACCTCGCTGACGACAGGACCACCAGCACCACCCTGGGGACAGCTTTGGGGAGGGCCCTTGGCCCTGGGCACAGGGCTGGGAAGCGGGCAGGGGGGGTGGTCCCCACTCACCCGAGAGCCGCTTGAAGGGGGGGTCGTGGCCGCGCTGCAGCCGCAGCCCACAGGCCGTGGCCACCAGCTCCGACAGGACCGCAGCCGTTTGCTCGTCGTTCTCCAGGTCCCCCGACGACTGCGGGGGGGCAGGGGGACGGCATCAGCGGGACCCCGCGCCCCAGACACCCCCTCCAGCCCGGGCCCCGGTAACGGGGGCGCTCCCCCGCCCTCACCGCCAGCACGGCCCCGTCGCTGATCACCAGGTAGCCCAACTGGTCCGGGATCCGCTCCAGGCCCTGCGTCAGCGCCGTGGTCTGGGGGGGCGGGGGGAGGGCGTCCCAGTTCCTCCCGGTGCGTGTCACCCCCCGCTCCCCCCAGTCCCTCCCTGTGTCCCCCGCTCCCCCCAGTGCCCCCCAGTCCCTGTGTCCCCTGCTCCCCCCAGTGTCCCCCAGTCCCTGTGTCCCCTGCTCCCCCCAGTCCCTCCCTGTGTCCCCCGCTCCCCCCAGTCCCCCCTGCTCCCTCCAGTTCCTCCGTCCCCCGCTTCCCCCAGTCCCTCCCGGTGTCCCCCGCTCACCCCAGTCCTTCCCAACCCCCCTCTCTCCCCAGTCCCATCCCGTTCTCACCCCAGTTCCTCGCGGTGTCCCCCCCCACCCCGTCCCGGTCCCCTCTCGCCCTAGCTCTCCCAGCTCCCCACCGCACTCGCCATGTTGCCGCTCCGCTCACGTGACGACGCGCAGCCAGCCTCCGTGTTCTGATTGGCTCAGGACCCAGCCTGTCACCGGCACGCCCGCCAATGGGCGCCGGCTGGGGCGCGGCGGGCGGGGCAGAGGGGAAGCCGTGCGGGGTGCCCGGGGCGCTGCGGGGTAGTCGCTGAGTTGCGCTGCGGAATGCCCCCCGCTGCGGAATGCCCCCCGCTGCGGAATGCCCCCCGCTGCCTCATGCCCCGCGCTGCGGAATGCCCCCCGCTGCGGAATGCCCCCCGCTGCCTCATGCCCCGCGCTGCGGAATGCCCCCCGCTGCGGAATGTCCCCCGCTGCGGAATGCCCCCCGCTGCCTCTCCTCGGATATGTGGAAAGGCTTCCACAGTGTGAAAGCAAATCCGAAGCAGAGCCACAGGAGGCTTCTAAACAGGAAATGGATCTGCATTAAAAATAGCGCATTTTCCTTGCTTGTGGGGGTTTGGCGGTTTTTGTTTGTTTAATTTGAATAGGAAAACCTCTGAGCAGAGCCCAGCTGGGCACAGGCGCAGGGGACTTCTCCTGCCCCCCCCCCACGGCGGCAGGAGAAACCTCGGAGCTTCTCGGCGTTTCTGCCTCTCTTAAGGGGGTCTGTTGGCATTTAATGTGGGTCTGGGGCTATCAAAGGGGAATTTGGGGGCACCTAAAAGGTTCGGGGGGCATATAGAAGCATCTGGGGGCCTTTGGAGGATCTCCTGGGGGCTCCCGGGGGGGTCTCTGGAGGGTTCTGAAGGAGCTGGGGGGCAGGGGGAGGCTGTGTCTCAGTGTGGTTTTGGGGTCTCTGTCTCAGGTCCCCGCAGGCTCTGGGTTGCTGTGTAGCGTTGCTGGGGTCTCGGCGTCCCTAGTGCCGCCGACTCTGCCGCTCACTGCTGCCGCCTTGTGGGCACGGCCAGGTACTGCGTGCTGCCGCCTGCTGCTGGGGGTGCGAGTGGCCTCCGGAGGAGGTCTGCCGGCACTAAAGGCTTTTTTTTAGCGTCTAAAGTGGTCTGGGGGCCTCTGGAGGATTCTCTGGGGGCTCCCGGGGGTCCCTGAAGGGTCCCAAAGGAGGTGGTAGTGGGGTGTCAGTGAGGGTTAGGGCTCTCTGTGGGGTTCCAGGTTTTGGGGTCCCACAGGATTTGGGGAGGTCTCACTCTGGTTTTCAGTGTCCCTGCAGTCCCAGGACCCCCCAGCCACATCTGCCCTGGCATCTGAAGGCGAGCTGGGGGCACCTAAAGGGCTTTAGAGGGAGACAAAGGGGGTCTGGGGACATGTAAAGGGATCGGGGAGCACCAAGATGGTGCCGTCCTAACCGAGGTGGCGCCGGCCTCACCAAGATCGCGCCGGTCTCACCGAGATGACACCTGCCTCACTGAGAGTGTGCTAGCCTCACCGAGATGGTGATGGCCCTCACCAAGAGGGCACCAGCTGCTTTAGAATGGGACCAGCTGCTTCAGAATGGCGCCCGCTGCTTCAGAATGGCGTCCGCCGCTTCAGAATGGCACCACCTCCTTTAGAATGGTGCCCGCTGCTTTAGAATGGCATCAGCTGCTTTAGAATGGCGTCTGCTGCTTTAGAATGGAGCCCGCTGCTTTAGAATGGCGCCCGCTGCTTCAGAATGGCGCCTGCTGCTTCAGAATGGCACCAGCTGCTTTAGAATGGCGCCCGCTGCTTTAGAATGGCGCCCGCTGCTTCAGAATGGCACCAGCTGCTTTAGAATGGCGCCCGCTGCTTTAGAATGGCACCCGCTGCTTCAGAATGGCACCAGCTGCTTTAGAATGGTGCCCGCTGCTTTAGAATGGCGTCTGCTGCTTTAGAATGGAGCCCGCTGCTTTAGAATGGCGCCCGCTGCTTCAGAATGGCGCCCACTGCTTTAGAATGGCACCAGCTGCTTTAGAATGGCGCCCGCTGCTTCAGAATGGCGCCCGCTGCTTCAGAATGGCACCAGCTGCTTTAGAATGGCGCCCGCTGCTTTAGAATGGCACCCGCTGCTTCAGAATGGCACCAGCTGCTTTAGAATGGCGCCCGCTGCTTTAGAATGGCGCCAGCTGCTTCAGAATGGCGCCAGCTGCTTTAGAATGGCACCAGGTGCTTTAGAATGGCACCAGCTGCTTTAGAATGGCACCAGCTGCTTTAGAATGGCGCCTGCTGCTTTAGAATGGCGCCCGCTGCTTTAGAATGGCACCAGCTGCTTTAGAATGGCGCCCGCTGCTTTAGAATGGCGCCCGCTGCTTCAGAATGGCACCAGCTGCTTTAGAATGGCGCCCGCTGCTTTAGAATGGCACCCGCTGCTTCAGAATGGCACCAGCTGCTTTAGAATGGTGCCCGCTGCTTTAGAATGGCGTCTGCTGCTTTAGAATGGAGCCCGCTGCTTTAGAATGGCGCCCGCTGCTTTAGAATGGCACCCGCTGCTTTAGAATGGCACCAGCTGCTTTAGAATGGCGCCCGCTGCTTTAGAATGGCGCCCGCTGCTTCAGAATGGCACCAGCTGCTTTAGAATGGCGCCCGCTGCTTTAGAATGGCACCCGCTGCTTCAGAATGGCACCAGCTGCTTTAGAATGGCGCCCGCTGCTTTAGAATGGCGCCCGCTGCTTTAGAATGGCACCAGCTGCTTCAGAATGGCGCCAGCTGCTTTAGAATGGCACCAGCCGCTTTAGAATGGTGCCTGCTGCTTTAGAATGGCGCCTGCTGCTTTAGAATGGCGCCAGGTGCTTCAGAATGGCGCCCGCTGCTTTAGAATGGCACCAGCTGCTTTAGAATGGCGCCCGCTGCTTTAGAATGGCGCCCGCTGCTTTAGAATGGCACCAGCTGCTTTAGAATGGCGCCCGCTGCTTTAGAATGGCGTCCGCTGCTTCAGAATGGCACCAGCTGCTTTAGAATGGTGCCCGCTGCTTTAGAATGGCGTCTGCTGCTTTAGAATGGAGCCCGCTGCTTTAGAATGGCGCCCGCTGCTTCAGAATGGCACCACTGCTTTAGAATGGCACCAGCTGCTTTAGAATGGCGCCAGCTGCTTCAGAATGGCGCCAGCTGCTTCAGAATGGCACCAGCTGCTTTAGAATGGCACCAGGTGCTTCAGAATGGCGCCCGCTGCTTCAGAATGGCACCAGCTGCTTTAGAATGGCGCCCGCTGCTTTAGAATGGCACCAGGTGCTTTAGAATGGCACCAGCTGCTTTAGAATGGCGCCCGCTGCTTTAGAATGGCGCCCGCTGCTTTAGAATGGCACCAGCTGCTTCAGAATGGCGCCAGCTGCTTTAGAATGGCACCAGCCGCTTTAGAATGGCGCCTGCTGCTTTAGAATGGCGCCTGCTGCTTTAGAATGGCGCCAGGTGCTTTAGAATGGCGCCAGCTGCTTTAGAATGGCACCAGCTGCTTTAGAATGGCGCCCGCTGCTTTAGAATGGCACCAGGTGCTTTAGAATGGCACCAGCTGCTTTAGAATGGCACCAGCTGCTTTAGAATGGCACCAGCTGCTTTAGAATGGCACCAGGTGCTTTAGAATGGCGCCAGCTGCTTTAGAATGGCACCAGCTGCTTCAGAATGGCGCCCGCTGCTTTAGAATGGCACCAGGTGCTTTAGAATGGCGTCCGCTGCTTTAGAATGGCGTCCGCTGCTTTAGAATGGCACCAGGTGCTTTAGAATGGCGCCCGCTGCTTTAGAATGGCGCCCGCTGCTTTAGAATGGCACCAGCTGCTTCAGAATGGCGCCAGCTGCTTTAGAATGGCACCAGCTGCTTTAGAATGGCACCAGCTGCTTTAGAATGGCGCCCGCTGCTTTAGAATGGCACCAGCTGCTTCAGAATGGCGCCAGCTGCTTTAGAATGGCACCAGCTGCTTTAGAATGGCGCTGCTTTAGAATGGCTGCTTTAGAATGGCACCAGCTGCTTTAGAATGGCGCCGCTGCTTTGCTGCTTTAGAATGGCGCCAGCTGCTTTAGAATGGCACCAGCTGCTTTAGAATGGCACCAGCTGCTTTAGAATGGCACCAGATGCTTTAGAATGGCACCAGCTGCTTTAGAATGGCACCAGCTGCTTTAGAATGGCGCCCGCTGCTTTAGAATGGCGCCTGCTGCTTTAGAATGGCGCCAGCTGCAGCTGCTTTAGAATGGCGCCCAGCTGCTTTAGAATGGCACCAGCTGCTTTAGAATGGCGCCAGCTGCTTTCAGAATGGCTGCTTTAGAATGGCACCTGCTTTAGAATGGCGCCCGCTGCTTTAGAATGGCACCAGGTGCTTCAGAATGGCGCCCACTGCTTCAGAATGGCACCAGCTGCTTTAGAATGGCGCCAGAATGGCGCTGCTTTAGAATGGTGCCAGCTGCTTCAGAATGGCGCCCAGCTGCTTTAGAATGGCGCTGCTTTAGAATGGCGCCCGCTGCTTTAGAATGGCACCAGGTGCTTTAGAATGGCACCATGGCACCAGGTGCTTCAGAAACTGCTTCAGAATGGCACCAGCTGCTTTAGAATGGCGCTTTAGAATGGCACCAGGTGCTTCAGAATGGCGCCCACTGCTTCAGAATGCTTTAGAATGGCACCAGGTGCTTTAGAATGGCACCAGCTGGCTTTAGAATGGCACCAGCTGCTTTAGAATGGCGCCCGCTGCTTTAGAATGGCACCAGGTGCTTTAGAATGGCACCACTGCTTTAGAATGGCACCAGCTGCTTTAGAATGGCGCTGCTTCAGAATGGCACCAGCTGCTTAGAATAGAATGGCACCAGCTGCTTTAGAATTGCAGAATGGCGCCCGCTTTAGAATGCTTTAGAATGGCACCAGGTGCTTTAGAATGGCACCAGCTGCTTTAGAATGGCGCCCGCTGCTTTAGAATGGCACCAGGTGCTTTAGAATGGCACCAGGTGCTTCAGAATGGCGCCCGCTGCTTTAGAATGGCACCAGGTGCTTTAGAAGCTGCTTCAGAATGGCACCAGCTGCTTCAGAATGGCGCCCGCTGCTTTAGAATGGCACCAGGTGCTTCAGAATGCCAGCTGCTTCAGAATGGCTTCAGAATGGCGCCCGCTGCTTTAGAATGGCACCAGGTGCTTTAGAATGGCGCCGGCTGCTTCAGAATGGCACCCGCTGCTTTAGAATGGCACCAGCTGCTTTAGAATGGCACCAGCTGCTTCAGAATGGCGCCCGCTGCTTCAGAATGGCACCAGCTGCTTCAGAATGGCACCAGCTGCTTCAGAATGGCACCAGCTGCTTTAGAATGGCACCAGCTGCTTCAGAATGGCGTCTGCTGCTTTAGAATGGCGTCTGCTGCTTTAGAATGGCGTCTGCTGCTTTAGAATGGCACCAGCTGCTTTAGAATGGCACCAGATGCTTTAGAATGGCACCAGATGCTTTAGAATGGCGCCCGCTGCTTCAGAATGGCGTCTGCTGCTTTAGAATGGCGCCGGCTGCTTCAGAATGGCGCCCGCTGCTTTAGAATGGCACCAGGTGCTTTAGAATGGCACCAGGTGCTTTAGAATGGCGCCCACTGCTTTAGAATGGCACCAGGTGCTTCAGAAGGTGCTTCAGAATGGCACCAGCTGCTTCAGAATGGCGCCCGCTGCTTCAGAATGGCGCCCGCTGCTTTAGAATGGCACCAGCTGCTTTAGAATGGCACCAGGTGCTTTAGAATGGCACCAGCTGCTTTAGAATGGCGCCCACTGCTTTAGAATGGCACCAGGTGCTTCAGAATGGCGCCCGCTGCTTCAGAATGGCACCAGCTGCTTTAGAATGGCGCCCGCTGCTTTAGAATGGCACCAGGTGCTTCAGAATGGCGCCCGCTGCTTTAGAATGGCGCCCGCTGCTTTAGAATGGCACCAGGTGCTTTAGAATGGCACCAGCTGCTTCAGAATGGTGCCCGCTGCTTTAGAATGGCGCCCGCTGCTTTAGAATGGCACCAGGTGCTTTAGAATGGCGCCCGCTGCTTTAGAATGGCGCCCGCTGCTTTAGAATGGCGCCAGCTGCTTCAGAATGGCACCAGCTGCTTTAGAATGGCACCAGGTGCTTCAGAATGGCACCAGCTGCTTTAGAATGGCGCCAGGTGCTTCAGAATGGCGCCAGGTGCTTCAGAATGGCGCCCGCTGCTTTAGAATGGCACCAGGTGCTTCAGAATGGCACCAGCTGCTTTAGAATGGCACCAGCTGCTTCAGAATGGCGCCCGCTGCTTTAGAATGGCACCAGGTGCTTCAGAATGGCGCCAGCTGCTTCAGAATGGCACCAGCTGCTTTAGAATGGCGCCCGCTGCTTTAGAATGGCGCCAGGTGCTTCAGAATGGCGCCCGCTGCTTTAGAATGGCGCCCGCTGCTTTAGAATGGTGCCCGCTGCTTCAGAATGGCGCCCGCTGCTTTAGAATGGTGCCCGCTGCTTTAGAATGGCGCCCGCTGCTTTAGAATGGCGCCCGCTGCTTCAGAATGGCGCCCGCTGCTTTAGAATGGTGCCCGCTGCTTTAGAATGGCGCCCGCTGCTTTAGAATGGCACCAGCTGCTTTAGAATGGCGCCCACTGCTTTAGAATGGCGCCCGCTGCTTTAGAATGGCACCAGGTGCTTTAGAATGGCACCAGCTGCTTCAGAATGGTGCCCGCTGCTTTAGAATGGCGCCCGCTGCTTTAGAATGGCGCCAGCTGCTTCAGAATGGCACCAGCTGCTTTAGAATGGCACCAGGTGCTTCAGAATGGCACCAGCTGCTTTAGAATGGCGCCAGGTGCTTCAGAATGGCGCCAGGTGCTTCAGAATGGCCCGCTGCTTTAGAATGGCACCAGGTGCTTCAGAATGGCACCAGCTGCTTTAGAATGGCACCAGCTGCTTCAGAATGGCACCAGCTGGTTTAGAATGGCACCAGGTGCTTCAGAATGGCGCCAGCTGCTTCAGAATGGCACCAGCTGCTTTAGAATGGCGCCCGCTGCTTTAGAATGGCGCCAGGTGCTTCAGAATGGCGCCCGCTGCTTTAGAATGGCGCCCGCTGCTTCAGAATGGCGCCCGCTGCTTTAGAATGGCGCCCGCTGCTTCAGAATGGCGCCCGCTGCTTTAGAATGGCGCCCGCTGCTTTAGAATGGCGTCCGCTGCTTCAGAATGGCACCAGCTGCTTCAGAATGGCGCCCGCTGCTTTAGAATGGCGCCCGCTGCTTTAGAATGGCGCCCGCTGCTTCAGAATGGCACCAGCTGCTTCAGAATGGCGCCCGCTGCTTTAGAATGGCGCCCGCTGCTTCAGAATGGCACCAGCTGCTTCAGAATGGCGCCCGCTGCTTTAGAATGGCGCCCGCTGCTTTAGAATGGCGCCCGCTGCTTTAGAATGGCACCAGCTGCTTCAGAATGGCGCCAGCTGCTTTAGAATGGCACCAGGTGCTTCAGAATGGCACCAGCTGCTTTAGAATGGCACCCACTGCTTCAGAATGGCGTCCGCTGCTTTAGAATGGCGCCCGCTGCTTTAGAATGGCACCAGGTGCTTCAGAATGGCACCCGCTGCTTTAGAATGGCGCCCGCTGCTTCAGAATGGCACCAGCTGGTTTAGAATGGCACCCGCTGCTTCAGAATGGCGCCGGCTGCTTTAGAATGGCGCCAGCTGCTTCAGAATGGCACCAGCTGCTTTAGAATGGCACCAGCTGCTTCAGAATGGCGCCAGCTGCTTTAGAATGGCACCAGGTGCTTCAGAATGGCACCAGCTGCTTTAGAATGGCACCCACTGCTTCAGAATGGCGTCCGCTGCTTTAGAATGGCGCCCGCTGCTTTAGAATGGCACCAGGTGCTTCAGAATGGCACCCGCTGCTTTAGAATGGCGCCCGCTGCTTCAGAATGGCACCAGCTGGTTTAGAATGGCACCCGCTGCTTCAGAATGGCGCCGGCTGCTTTAGAATGGCGCCAGCTGCTTCAGAATGGCACCAGCTGCTTTAGAATGGCACCAGCTGCTTCAGAATGGCGCCCGCTGCTTTAGAATGGCACCAGGTGCTTCAGAATGGCACCAGCTGCTTTAGAATGGCACCCACTGCTTCAGAATGGCGCCCGCTGCTTTAGAATGGCGTCCGCTGCTTTAGAATGGCGCCCGCTGCTTTAGAATGGCACCAGGTGCTTCAGAATGGCACCAGCTGCTTTAGAATGGCACCCGCTGCTTCAGAATGGCGCCGGCTGCTTTAGAATGGCGTCCGCTGCTTTAGAATGGCGCCCGCTGCTTTAGAATGGCACCAGCTGCTTCAGAATGGCACCAGCTGCTTCAGAATGGCGCCCGCTGCTTTAGAATGGCACCAGGTGCTTCAGAATGGCGCCCGCTGCTTTAGAATGGCACCAGGTGCTTCAGAATGGCACCAGCTGCTTTAGAATGGCACCCGCTGCTTCAGAATGGCGCCGGCTGCTTTAGAGTGGCGTCCGCTGCTTTAGAATGGCGTCCGCTGCTTTAGAATGGCACCAGCTGCTTTAGAATGGCACCAGCTGCTTCAGAATGGCGCCCGCTGCTTTAGAATGGCACCAGCTGCTTCAGAATGGCACCAGCTGCTTTAGAATGGCGTCCGCTGCTTTAGAATGGCACCAGCTGCTTCAGAATGGCGCCCGCTGCTTTAGAATGGCACCAGCTGCTTCAGAATGGCACCAGCTGCTTTAGAATGGCGCCCGCTGCTTTAGAATGGCGCCAGGTGCTTCAGAATGGCGCCCGCTGCTTTAGAATGGCACCAGGTGCTTTAGAATGGCACCAGCTGCTTTAGAATGGCGCCCGCTGCTTTCAGAATGGCACCAGGTGCTTTAGAATGGCACCAGCTGCTTCAGAATGGCGCCCCCTGCTTCAGAATGGCACCAGGTGCTTTAGAATGGCACCAGCTGCTTCAGAATGGCGCCCCCTGCTTCAGAATGGCACCAGGTGCTTTAGAATGGCACCAGGTGCTTTAGAATGGCACCAGCTGCTTCAGAATGGCGCCCGCTGCTTTAGAATGGCACCAGCTGCTTTAGAATGGCGCCTGCTGCCCCATCCTGGCTAGCAGCAGTCTTGTCTCTTCTGCTCCGCACCAGGTCACTGCCAGCTTCTGCTGCTCTCTGGGGTTCTTCTGTCCCAGGTGCAGGGCTCTGCCCTGGCTCTGATTGTGGGGGGGGTCCAGAACCTGGTGGCAGGCTCCCACTCCCAGGACTGTGCGGGTGTGGGGAGCGATGGCGGCAGTGAGGAGCGGCAGTGCAGGCGGGCTGCGGTCAAATGGAACCGGGGCAGGGGCTGCAGGCTGGAGGCAGCGCAGGGGCTGCAGGGGTGTGAGAAGTTGTTCTGTCTGGCTGTCGCAAGGGGAAGGTGGGTGCTGGTGAGTGCCAGTGGTGCTGGTGGGTGCTGGGTGGTGCTGGTGGTGCCAGTGGTGCTGGTGGGTGCTGGGCTGTGCCAATGGTGCCGTTGGTGCCGGTGGGTGCCGGTGGTGCCAGTGGTGCTGGTGGGTGCTGGGCTGTGCCAATGGTGCCGGTGGTGCTGGTGGGTGCCGGGTGTTGCTGGGGACTGCGGGGTTCGATCCTTGAGCTGGTTGGCTGATTGTAGTCTGTGTTGTGTAGGATGTGCATTGGGAGAGAAATGGAGGGGGGGTGAGGTGTGGAGGTGCCGGCGGCTGGCCGGGTCAAGAGTGCAAAGCATCATCCCAGCCCTGACGACTGCAGCCAGCGACAGACCTGGCCTGGCCTGCCCCAGAGTGACCACAGAGTCCTTGGCAGTCCCATGGCCTCCCTTGCCTCATAGTGACCACAGAGTCCTTGGAGGCCCTGCAGCCTAGCCCCCCCATGGCAGGCACAGAGCCCTTGCAGGCCCCAGGGCCCAGCTCCCCCCACAGTGATCATGGAATCCTTGCAGGGCTCTTCCCCCTCCCAGTTCAGACTTGGCTCTCTCCCACTACTAACTTGCTGCCCTGTCCCACTCCCGGTACAGACTGGGCTCCAGTGCTCAGGGCGGACTGCACTCCCCCCTGGTGCTGCAGGAGTCCCTGGTGCCCCCTAGTAAAGTCTTTGACACCTCCCAGGTCCTCTTCCCCAGCCACACAGCCCCAAGCCAGGAGTCTTTGTGGAGTTGTTATGACCCAGGTGAAGAACCCAGCCCTGGACCTGAGGGCTATGGACCTGGGGGCCAATAAATGGACCTGAGGGCCTCCCAAAAGACCCATAGTAGCCAGCTGGGGGGCTGGTCTCTTCTCCCAGGCAACCAGCACCAGAACAAGAGGACACAGTCTCAAGCTGTGCCAGGGGAGGTTTAGGCTGGATGTTAGGAAGAAGTTCTTCCCAGACAGAGATTGGCCACTGGAATGTGCTGCTCAGGGAGGTGGTGGAGTCACCATCACTGGAGGCATTTAGGAAGAGCCTGGATGAGGCACTTGGTGCCATGGTTTAGTTGATCAGATGGTGTTGGGTGATAGGTTGGACTGGATGATCTCAAAGATCTTTTCCAACCTGGGCCTGGGTCCACCAAATACCTTCTTGGTCATCTGGGCACAGCCTGGCTCATCCTCAGCTGTGGGCTCAAAAACCACTGAGCCATTTTGGTGAGGTTTAAAAGATCAGAGCAGGGTTTAGTTGAGGTCACCTTGTGGAGCATGCTTGGGACCTGCCCAAGATGTGACCAGATGTTTTGTCTGCCTGTGTCATCATCAGGACACAGCTGATGGACAGATGCCAGAGGAGACCACAAAGATGACCCAAGGGCTGAGGCACCTCCGCTGTGAGGACAGGCTGGGGATGTTCAGCCTGGAGAAGTCCAGGAGGACCTCAGAGCTGCCTTCCAATAGCTGAAAGGATCCTCCAGGAAGGCTGGAGAAGGACTTTCCATGAGAGTGTCTAGAGACAGGACAAGGGGGAATGGTCTGAAGCTGAGGCACAGCAGGGTGACTCTAGAGCTGAGGAAGAAGTTCTTCAGTGTGAGGGTGGTGAGACCCTGGCACAGGCTGCTCAGGGAGGCTGTGGCTGCCTCCTTCCTGGGGGCAATCAAGGCTAGGTTGGGTGAGGCCTTGAGCAACCAAGCCTAGTTGAGAGATACCCTTGACCATGGTGGGGAGGTTTGAGGCAGTGACTTCTGAGGTCCCTTCCAGCCTGAGCCTTTCTGTGGTGCTTTGACAACCTCCAAACCCAGCCCTTAGCAACTCACGGATGTCCCCAGCTGCTCCATGTCCATCACCAGTCCACCACAGGAGTGGTTCCCACAGCTCCTCACCCTGCCTCAGTTTCTGTTTGGACTTTCACTGGCAATAAAAATACAAACCACAGATAAATTTGTTTCCTTTTCTACCTCCGGTGAGAGAAAGGTCACATTCCAGTCGTGGCAGCTCCTCGTGACACCTTGAGACCTGCACCTCAGCTTCCCATAGTGAGGCCATCAGCACTGGCCTCAGTCTTCAGGGCTCCAGATTGAGTGACTAAAGGAGCTGAGGAATTTCATCCACCTTCAGCCCAGCCTGACTCAGAAAGGTCAAATGATTGGGAAGGGACTCAGAACAGTGAATAATTGAGGAGGGACTTGGAAGGGTCAAAGGATGGAGGAGGTAAATTTGCAGAGGACACCAAGCTGGGGGCAAGAGTTGATCTGTCAGAGGGTAGGAGAGCTCTACAGAGGGACCTTGCCAGGCTGGACAGATGGGCAGAGGCCAACAGGATGGCATTCAACAAGTCCAAGTGCCAGGTGCTGCACTTTGGTCACAACGACCCCATGCAGTGCTACAGGCTGGGGTCAGAGTGGCTGAGAGCAGCCAGGCAGAGAGGGAACTGGGGGTGCTGGTTGACAACAGCTGAACATGAGCCAGCAGTGTGCCCAGGTGGCCAAGAAGGCCAATGGCATCCTGGCCTGCATCAGGAACAGTGTGACCAGCAGGAGCAGGGGAGTCATTCTGCCCTGTGCACAGCACCGGTTAGGCCACACCTTGAGTCCTGTGTCCAGTTCTGGGCTCCTCAGTTTAGGAAAGATGTTGAGATGCTGGAAAGTGTCCAGAGAAGGGCAACAAAGCTGGGGAGGGGTCTGGAGCACAGCCCTGTGAGGAGAGGCTGAGGGAGCTGGGGTTGCTTTGCTTGGAGAAGAGGAGGCTCAGGGGAGACCTCATTGCTCTCTACAACTACCTGAAGGGAGGTTGTAGCCAGGTGGGGGTTGGTCTCTTCTCCCAGGCAATCAGAACAAGAGGACACAGTCTCAAGCTGTGCCAGGGGAGGTTTAGGCTGGATGTTAGGAAGAAGTTCTTCCCAGACAGAGATTGGCCATTGGGATGTGCTGCCCAGGGAGGTGGTGGAGTCCCCATCCCTGGAGGTGTTCAAGAGGGGATTGGATGTGGCACTTGGTGCCCTGGTTTAGTAGTCAGGAGGTGTTGGGTGACAGGTTGGACTTGATGATCCTTGAGGTCTTTTCCAACCTTATTGGTTCTATGATTCTATATTATTGTCCCAGTTCGAGCCACCAGCTGCTGAGGGCAAAGGACAGGAGGTATTTACCCCAAAGGAGTAAAGCAAAGCACCACACAGAGCAGGAGGTTAAGTGGAAATGCATTGACCAAAGCAAAGCACCTACAGCGCACTTCTCGGTGTTGTGGTTCCTGGAGAAGGGGTAAAAGGCTCCGACCTGCATCCAGCGCCGGCAGAGCTCTTCTGTGGTGTTGTCGAAGAAGCCACAGATGTCTGCTCCAATCTTCAAACAAAAGCAGAAGCAGATGTTAGTGTGGAGGGCTGCACCTCTGCTCCCTCCCAAAGGAACCCTCCAGAAAGAATCAGTTTGTGTCTCTCAGCTCAGCCCTCCCTGCTAACCAGGGCCAGCAGTTGGCCATTTCTACAGAGCGTCATAGAAACTAAGGCTGGAAAATGCCTCTGAGATCAGTAAGTCCAACCATAACCCAACTCCCATGACCACTAAACCATGTCCTGAAGTGCATCTACAGCTACTTGAACACCTCCAAGGATGGGGACTCCACCACCTCCCTGGCCAGCCTGTTCCATGCCTGACCACTATTCCAGTCAAGAAGCCTTTTCTGGGCTCAGGGGTCCAAAACGGAACCCAGGACTCAAGTGGCCTCACCAGTGCCCAGCACAGGGGCACCATCACATCCCTGTGACTGCTGGACTGGTTTTGATCCAGGCCAGGTTGGTGGTGGCCTTCTTGGCCTGGCTCATCTCCAGCTGCTATCAGCCAACACCCCCAGGACTTTCTCTGCTGGGCAGTTCCCAGCCACTCTGCCTGGAGTGTTGCTTGGGGTTGTTGTGACCCAAGGGCCAGGCCTGGACAACCCTTTTGGAGAAGAAATTGTTCCTCATGGCCAATCTGAACCTCTCCTGGGGCTATTGCAGTCATTTCCTCTTGTCCTATTGCTTGTTCCTCAGAAGAAGAGACCAAGCCAAACCTCACTCCAACGTCTTGTCAAGGAGTTGTAGAGATGGTCTAGAGAAGGGGAAGCAGGAGCTGGGTCCATCCAGGAGGTCTCTCAAGGCTCTGGGCCACTGCAGGAGGTAAAGGTCAAAGAAGAGGAGGAGCAGGAGTTGGGTCCATCCATGATGTCCCCTCAACACCTCAAGAGCAGGGTGGAGAAGTCACATGGCCAACACAGGAGCTTCCTAACCCTGCATATCTAAATAAAGGCCATAAACTGTGGCTGGCACATTTCAGCTTCTCCTTATCTCCTACACTTTGAGCTTCACGCTGGGCACCACAAAGGAACCACAGCTGCTAGCTCAGACTTGGCCAGCTGCTTGCATGCTCCAGCCTTGTGGGATTAAGGAAGGGCTTGGAAGGGTCAAAGTGAGAAGGAAAATCTAGGGTGGAGATAAAGATACCTGGATAGGGGACACAGAAGCCACGTGAGCCAAGGGAAGCGAGCCAAGGAGTTCCAACAGCACTTCCCATGGCCAGGCTGAGGAGGGTGTCAGGAGGGTCTCAGAAGTGTCAAAGGATTGAGGAGGTATTCAGAAGGGTCAAAGGGTCAAGGAGGGACTCAGGAAGGTCGAAGGATTGAGGAGGGATTTGGAAGGGTCAAAGGGTCAAGGAGGGGCTTGGAAGGGTCATGGTGGTGACCATGGGCAAACCCTGCCTAATGGTGGCTTCCTATGATGGGAGTTACAGCATCAGTGGACAAGGGAAAGGCAACTGATGGCGTCTAGCTGGGCTTGTGTGAAGTGTTTGACCCTGTCCCATGTGACATCCTGGGCACCATGGACTTGAGGGGTGGTCCAAGGAAGTGTCTGGGTGGTGGTACTCAGAGAGTTGTGGTCAATGGCTCAGTGTCCAAATGGAGACCAGTGATGAATGGTGTCCCTCAGGAGTCTATGCTAGGACCAGTGCTGTTTGAGATCTTTGTGGAGAGTGGGACTGAGGCACCCTCTGCAGGTATGGGGCTGACACCAAGCTGTGGACAGGCTGGAGGGAAGGGATCCATCCAGAGGGACCTGGCCAGGCTGGAGAGGTGGGACCAAGCCAACCTGCTGAAGTTAATCAAGGCCAAGCGCAAGGACCCAGCTGTAGGCTGGGTCAGGACAGTCCCAAGCACAAATCCAGGCTGGGTGAGCAGTGGGTGAGAGCAGCCTGCAAGAGAAGGGCCTGGAGGAGTCAGATGATGACAAACCAAACATGAGCCAGCAATGGTCACCGGTGGGCCAGAAGGCAGCAGAGTCCTGGGCTACATCAGAAGTGAGACCAGCAGGACAGGGAGGGGATTCTGCCCCTCTGCTCTGCTGAGACCCCACCTGGAGTCCTGCATCCAGTTCTGGGGCCCCCAGCACAGGAAGGAGCTGCTGGAGAGGGTCACAGTCTCACAGTATCAATAAGGTTGGAAGAGACCTCGAGGATCATCCAGTCCAACCTGTCACTACAGACCTCACGCCTAGACCATGGCACCAAGTGCCACACCCAATCACCTCCAGGGATGGGGACTCCACCACCTCCCTGGGCAGCACATTCCAATGACCAATGACTCTCTCAGTGAAGAACTTTCTCCTCATCTCCAGACTAAACTTCCCCTGGTGCAGCTTGAGACTGTGTCCTCTTGTTCTGGTGCTGGGTGCCTGGGAGAAGAGACCAACCCCCACCTGGCTACAACCTCCCGCCAGGGAGTTGTAGAGGGCAATGAGGTCACCCCTGAGCCTCCTCTTCTCCAGGCAAAACAACCCCAGCTCCCTCAGCCTCTCCTCACAGAGCTGTGCTCAAGGCCTCTCCCCAGCCTTGTTGCCCTTCTCTGGATACCTTCAAGCCTCTCAATGTCCTTCCTAAACTGAGGAACCCAGGACTGGACACAGGACTCAAGGTGTGGCCTAACCAAAGCAGAGTCCAGGGGCACAATGACTTCCCTGCTCCTGCTGGCCACACTATTCCTGATGCAGGCCAGGATGCCCTTGGCCTTCTTGGCCACCTGGGCACACTGCAGGCTCATGTTTAGGCAGCTGTCAATCAGCACCCCCAGGTCCCTCTCTGTTTGGGAGCTCTCCAGGGGAGAGGTCCAGAGGAGGCCACCAAGATGATCAGGGGGCTGGAGAACCTCCACTATGGGGACAGGCTGAGGGAGCTGGGGCTGTTCAGTCTGGAGAACAGAAGGCTCCAGGGAGACCTTAAAGCAGCCCTCCAGTACCTGGAGAGGCTCCAGGAGAGCTGGGGAGGGACTTTTGACAAGGGCTGGAAGTGCCAGGATGGTTTGAAACGGGAGCAAGGGAGATTTAGGTTGGATTTCAGAAGAAATTCTTCACTATGAGGGTGGGGAGACACTGGAACAGGTTACTCAGGGAGGCTGTGGATGCCCCATGCCTGGAGGTGTCCAAAGCCAGGCTGGATGAGACCTTGAGCAACCTGGGCTGGTGGGAGGTGTCCCTGCCCATGGCAGGGGCTTGGAACTGGATGAACTTTGAGGTCCTTTCCAACCCAGACCATACCAGATGAACTGGGAGGCTGGAGGTGCTGGGAATAACTTGTTCTTGTCCTGGGTTTTTGGTGGAGTTGCTGAATGAGTCTTGCCCTGAATTCCTGGGGAAAGGTTTCCATCGTCTTGGGGTGAAAGAAGAAGATTTCAGGGGTGGCCATATGGCTCTGAGCAGCTGCTTTGGGTTTGAGGGTGGAGCCAGGGAGGTCCAAGGAGCCTTTGATGAGTGGCAATCAAATTTTCCTTTTGCCTTTCACAGAATCCCAGCTTGGTCAGGATTGGAAGCGACCTTTGGAGCTCATCCAGTCCTGTGGCAATGCCAGCGACGAGCAGCGTGAGCAATCTGGCAGTGCAGGCCTAGAACCTGACATGGTGGTAGGCCATGCTCAGCATAAGTGCAGAGCCAGCTAGCAGTGTAGCAAAACAGCGCTGTGCCTGCAGCATGTAACTAAAACAGGGCACTGGTAGCTATAAACACAGAAAGTTATCTTAGAACAACAGGACATGCACCTGCATCAACAAACCTCACGTGTCGTTAGTAGTTGGACCAATAACCTATAATAGCACGATGTGTGGTCACTCATAGGGAACAATGAAGCCATGCCAACAGGGCACTCTGAGTTTAGATAAGTTGTAGAAGTTCCCTTGACTGCCTTTCCTTTCCCTTCTTCTTCTATGCTTTGCTTTGCTGTGCACAACATCCAGGTGGGCTTGGAAGGTCACCAGAGAAGAAGACTCTGCAACATCTCTGGGCAGTCTGCTCTGGGGCTGCAGCACCCACAAAGCCAAGATGTTTCTCCTGATGGAACCTCCTGGGTTCCAGTTTGTGTCCCTTGCCCCTTGTCCTGGCACTGGACACCACTGACAAGAACCCAGCCCCATCCTCAGGACCTTCACCCTCTGGGGCTGCTCTTCTCCAGGCTCAACAGTCCCAGGGCTCCTCACAGAGCTGCTCCAGACCCCTTAGCACCATCCTAGCCTCCACTGGACTCTCTCCAGTGGATCCCTGTCCCTCTTGAACGGGGGAGCCCAGAACTGATCCCAGTACTCCAGGTAGGGCCTCCCTAGAGGCAGAGTAGAGATGTGGGAGGAGAATCTCCCTTGACCTGCTGCCCACACTCTTCTACGTGTCCTTCAGGAGACCATTGTCCACAATTCCTTTGTCTTCATCATCTGGATGATTTTTTTCAGGTGATGAAATGCTTGAAATCATGAAACCCACTCCTGATCTTAGAGCTTTTTCCCCACTCATTTTGCAGCCTCTGGTGGAAAGCTCCTGACAGATCCAGCAGGGCAGAAACCTGAATCCATGGGAATTCCCCTTCCTGGTGAGTCAGGTTCTGCACAGTGAGCAAAACAGAGCTGTAAAGCCTTGGAGGGGAAAAAAAGGAGGAAAAATAAAAGATAAACCCCTAAATCCTGGCCCTGGCTCCCGTGGCAGCTGGGATTGGCCACGCCTGACTGATAAGGGGAGTTCATAAAACCTGGGAACTGCTAGCAGCGAGCATGCGGCTGGAGGAGGAGAGGGCTCTGCTCAAGGTAGGTCTGGATCAGCAGATCCTGGGGTTCTGGATCAGCAGATCCTGGGATTCTGGGTCTTTTTGGACTCTTTTGAGTTTTTTTCCCCTGAAAGGGTCGTGGGAAACTCCTGAACTTTTGAGTGGGAATAATTGAGAGCAAATGATTTGAAATCGGAGAGGAGGTTGAGGTTGGATGTTAGGAGGTTCTGCACCAGGGCGGTGGAGCAGGGGGAGAGGCCCTGAGGGCAGTGGTTGAGGCCCCATCCCTGGAGATACTCAAGGTGAGGCTCAAGAAGGCTCTGAGTAACCTGCTTTAGGGGAGGATGTCCCTGCTGACTGCAGGAGAGTTGGACTGGGTGAGGTTTGGAGTTGTCTCCCAAGCCAAACCATTCTAGGAGTCGGTGATAGTAAACCATAATCCAATGACATCAGATGTAATGCAATCTGATGAAACAAATACAACCAAAGAAATGAAATCATATCATAAAATAAACTCAAATTTGAGACTATTATTCTTAATTCTTTAATACAGTGATAATTAGTCCCATTAAGATCTCAGTCTTCCACCCAAATGTCTGTTAGTCACAGAATTAATCTAATGACTAAATAAATAAAGACTAATAAAGCAAAACCTGAGGCAATATCACCTAAGAGATAGCACAGAGAAGCATATTTAGGAGCAAGCATTTGATACAATTAACCCTTATTGCTCTCTTCAACTCCCTGAAAGGAGGTTGTAGCCAGGTGGGGGTTGGTCTCTTCTCCCAGGCAACCAGCACCAGAACAAGAGGACACAGTCTCAGGCTGTGCCAGGGGAGGTTTAGGCTGGAGGTCAGGAGGAAGTTCTACACAGAGAGAGTGATTGAAATGGGCTGCCCAGGGAGGTGGTGGAGTCACCATCACTGGAGGTGTTTAGGAGGAGGCTTCACGGGGTCCTTGGTTGCATGATTTAGTTGATTAGATAGTGTTGGATGATAGGTTGGACTTGATGATCTTGAGGGTCTCTTCCACCCTGGTCTCGTCTCGTCTCGTCTCGTCTCTTCTCTTCTCTTCTCTTCTCTTCTCTTCTCTTCTCTTCTCTTCTCTTCTCTTCTCTTCTCTTCTCTTCTCTTCTCTTCTCTTCTCTTCTCTTCTCTTCTCTTCTCTTCTTTTCTCTTCTCTTCTCTTCTCTTCTCTTCTCATTATTAAGATCATAGTTTTTGTCATGGGTTTGGGTTTTCCTCCAGGTGACTGTGAGTGAATACAATTGATCAGAAAAGAGCAGAAAATAAGATAAAATAGAAGGAAATAGCAGAAAATTAGTGGGATAAAATAGCAAAATACCACAGAATAACAGAAAATAGGAGAAAATAACACAAAATAGCATAAAGTAGTAGAAAATAACAGAAAATAGCAGAAAATAGCATTAAATAGTGTAAAATAACAGAAAACAGCTAACAGAAGCAGAAAATAGGGAATAGGAAATAGCAGAAAATAGCAAAAAATAGCAAAAAATAGCAAAAATTAGCAGAAAATAGTACAAAATAGCAGGAAAAGGCTTAAAATGATAGAAAACAACAGAAAATAGCATTAAATGGCAGTAAATAGTATTAAATGGCAAAAAAAAAAAAAAAAAAGGCAAAAATTAGTAGAAGCCAGCAGAGAATGGCAGAAAATAACACAAAATCTCAGAATCTACCATAAAATAGCAGAAAATAGCATAAATTAACATAAATTGACATAAATCATAGAATCATTGCATAAAAAACCCTTAAAGAAACCCCAAACTTAAAGTAAAATCAAGTTAAAATAAAAGGAAGGTTTCATTGCATTAAAATTAAGTCAAATTAATTAATTAAAGGAATGAAATTAAATTCCATTAAAATTTTATAAAATCCCATAATTAGAGCCAAAAATCCTTGAATTTTGGCTAGTTCAGCTTCAGAAGAGGAGCAGCAGCCCTGGGTGGTGAATGATGATGATGATGTCACCCCAGGAATCCCTTCTGGATCTGGGGATGAGGAGACTTTGCCCTCAGGGCTCTGGGGGGAGGCACCCAAGAGCCTGGAATAATTTCCCCCTTTCCAGCACTTTTTGCTCACCTGAAATGGTTCTTTTCACTTTTTTTTTATGGTTTCCTTCCACAGATGGGGCAGAGGAAATTCAGCAGCTTAGAGATCACCCTGATAGTCCTCTTCTGCCTGGTGGTGGCCGTGGCTTGTGTCCTCATCGGGCTCTTGGCCACCAGGGAGACGACATCAGAGGAAGCTGGTGAGTGGTCAGCTCCCACCTGGAGTTATTTGAGGAAAGAATTCCATGATCCCAGAGCATTCCATGATCCCTGGCCTCAATAAAACCACTTCCTAATCTCAACCTCACCCCCCCAGCCCAGGTCCTTTTCCTTCCTATTGGAGTCAGGAACCTTCAAACCTGTGGAAAAACCTCCCCGGTCCTCGCCCCCCCACCCCCCTGCCCGGGCTTGTGGTGGTTTTAATTTTGAGGGGAAAATTTCAATCCACCACACCCCCTAATTAATAATTAACCAATTAACAATTCCCTCTGCCCTTGGCCCTTTTATGACTTTATGGCAGTTCCTGATGTTGGTCCCCTCCTATCAGCAGGCAGAGGTGAAGGCAAGTTGGGCTCTGAGCTGGGCATGGAGCTGGGTGCTGAGCCAGGCACAGAGCCAGGCCCAGCAACGGCAGCTGATGCTCAGTGGTGGGATTTGATCTCTTAATGTTCAGCAGGAGGCCAGGCCCAGGCCCTGCCTGGAAACAGCAGTGCAGGAACTACAACAGCAGCGCCGCTGCCATTGCTGCTGCGCCATTAGGTGCCATTACCACTGAAGAGTTTAATGCTAAGAGTAACACAATCAGATGATCTGTAACCTATACATCCCATAATAACCTATCATGTCCTATACTGTTAGACCATAGCTATGATTATTATCTAATTATTTAATTATTTGCATTAACCTCTTCCTTTCTCTGCTCCCCCTTCCCCTCCAAGTCTTCTCCCCCACCTGCCCTTCCCTGGACGCAGCCCAGAGGATCGACTGCATCCCGGACGGGATCGCCACCAAGGTCTGTCAAGAGGGGGACAAAAGAGGCCAACTCCCTCATAATTGATAGCCCTTAATAGTGGCATGAAATGAGTTGGTATGAGAAGTTAATAAATAATGTATGAGATTAGTTAATTAGTTAGTATTAGTTAATAATGGTGTGGAATTAGTTATTATGAGTTAATAATGGTGTGAAATTAAATGATCATCCAACCCCAGCCTCACTCCAGCCTGCCCTGTAGAGAGCAATGAGGTCTCCCCTCAGCCTCCTCTTCTCCAGACTAAACACCCCCAGGTCCCTCAGCTGCTCCTCACCAGTGCTGAGCAGAGGAGACCCCCATAGAGAAGACCCTTTTAGATCATGGAGTCCAACCCTTAGCCCAGCACTGCCAGGTCACCACCAAACCATGGCCCTCAGTACCACATCTCCACGGCTTTGAAGCCTCTCCAGGGATGGGGGCTCCACCACTGGCCTGGGCAGCCTTCTTTGGAGAAGAAATTGTTCCTCATGGCCAACCTGAACCTCCCCTGGGGCAGCTTGAGGCCTTTTCTTCTTCTCCTGTTGCTTGTTCCTCGGGAGAAGAGACCAACCCCACCTGTCTCCAGCCTTAGGGAGCTGTAGAGAGCAATGAGGTCTCCCCTCAGCCTCTTCTTCTCCATGCTAAACAGCCCCAGCTCCCTCAGCTGCTCCTCCTCAGCCCTGTTCTCCAGACCCTTCCCCACTTTTCTTGCCCTTCTCTGGATCTGCTCCAGCTCCTCAACCTCCTTCTGAGTGAGGAGCCCAAAACCAAACCCAGGACTCAAGCTGTGGCCTCATCGGTGCCCAGTTCAGGGGGATAATCTCTGCCCTGCTCCTGCTGGCCACACCATTGCTGCTCCAGACCAGGCTGCTGGTGACCTTCTTGGCCACCTGGGCACTCCCTGAGCTCATCTTCAGCTGCTGTCACCCAGCATTCACAGGTCCTTTTCTGCCAGGCATCTCCTCAGCCACTCTGCCCCAAGCTGCAAGCCACCATGGGGTTATTGTGACCCAAGTAAAGGACCCAGCCCTGCAGGCTATGGACCTGAGAGCCACCAAATACAACCTGGGCTCCACCAGATAGACCTGAGGGCCACCAAAAAGACCTGAGGGCCACTAAATAGCTTGGGGCCCACCAAAAGGACCTGGGGACCCACCAAAAGGACCTGTGGGCCACCAAAAGGACCTGGGAACCATCATACAGATCTGAGGTCTGCCAAATTGACCTGAGAGCTGTTCAGAGTTAGGATTGGGCTGGTTATAGACATCACAGCAGGCTTCTGGTGGTTGCATTCCAGGGTGGGGTTCACCTCTCCTAAAATCTCCTCCTTTGGTCCAGAGCCTCTGCTCACTCCGTGGGTGCTGCTGGAGCCCCCTGGATGACTCCAACGTGCCCTGGTGCTACTTCTCCTCAGACCATGGCTACGCAGTGGATGGGGACCTGGTGACCACGCAGCAGGGTGAGTCCCCCTCCCCCTCGGTCATGGCTGATCATTTCATCATCACAGTAATCAAGCTGAATGGCTTTGAAAGGTCTCTTCCCATCCAAACCAATCTGGGATTCCATCATTATTTAGTTCATAGGCACTTGTTTGACCTCCAGAATGTCCCTGTCTCATGGCCATGTTTGATTGTGATTCATGGCTGATCACATTTCATAGTTGCTCAGGATTCATGGTTGACCACCATTCATGGCTGATCATTTCTTCATTACAATGATCAACCTGGTTGCCTTTGGAAGGTCCCTTCCCACCCAAACCCTGCTTGGTCTCCTTCTCCACCAGGGCTGCAGGCCTCCCTGGTCAGGCTCCCCTCGCCAACGCTCTTCAGCCACAACATTGACAACCTTCTCCTCACCATAGAGCCCCAGACCTCAAACCGCCTCCACTTCAAGGTGAGCTTCTCACCCCCTCTTTGGAAAGGTTTTGACCTCTCTGCTTCATCAGGAGATGTTCCAGAGGTGCCTCTATTCTCCTGTGACCCATCCAGCCTTGTTCCTCCAAGGGTTTTGACTGAAAGAGGCTGCAGTTCTTCCTGCCCATCCCCTGATGCTTTTGTGGGTTATGGAAGGTTCAGGGCTTGTGGCAAAAATAAATTCAGAATAAGGCAGAAATTTGTCCTAAATGAGGCCAAATCCCTTCCCCTCCTCTTGCCTTTCTTCCCCTCTTTCCTGTCCTCTCCTTTTCCACCTCCTGCCTATTTCCCATGGGAAAATCACCCTCAGATCAGGCAAAAGTGGGAAATGCTCTCTTTAGCCACCCAAGGAAAGAGGCTGAGCAGGTCTGCGCAGGCTTCCTGCTGCCCTTGATTGATGCTGACCACTTCTTGGGGTGCTGCTGTTTGGACAGCAGGTGGGGATGGGATCTTTTTGGGTCACCAAGTGCAACTTGGGTGCTCCTACTGGAACGAGGCATTAGTTACTAAATATCTTCTTTTGTCCTTAAAATCACTTGGTCCTTTGACCTCACTTTGTCCTTTCAACCCACCTAGATCACTGACCCCAACAACCAAAGGTTTGAAGTCCCCCACGAGCACGTGGGATCTTTCACTGGTCCAGCAGCCTCTGACCTCAACTATGAAGTTGAGGTCCAACGCAGCCCCTTTGGCATCAAGGTGACCAGAACCAGCTCTGGAAAAGTTGTGTGAGTAGATTTAGGGAGTTTTTATCTCTCCAAGTGTGGTGGACTTCATCATGATGATGGTGGTTATCTCAGAAGATGCCTTCTTGGGCATAGGAAGTGTGGTCTGGATGATTGGGGAGTGAGGTGGAGGTCAACTGGTTGAAGGAAAGGCGTCAGAGAGTGGTGGGCAATGGGACAGGGTCTAGTTGGAGGCCTGTATTCAATGGAGTCCCTCAGGGGTCATTACTGGGACCAGGACTCTTCATCGAGGACCTGGATGAGGGCACAGAGGGCACTGCCAGCCAGTTTGCTGGTGGCACCAAACTGGGAGGAGTAGTGGCATCTCCTCAGCCTGTGAATTAAATAGAATGGAATTGATTTAGATTTAATTCTAGTGAATTAATTAAATGAATGGAATGGAATGGGATGGGATGGAGTGGGATGGAGTGGAACTGAACTGAATGGAATGGAACGGAGTTAGGTATGGTACATAACATCACAGAATCATGTAAGGGGTTGGAAGGGCCCTGCACATCTTTATCCCCAGCAATGAGGCTCCTCTGCTCCAAGCTCCAAGCTGCAGCTCCCTCAGCCTGTCCTCAGAAGGCCTGGAGATGTTTCACTGCCTTCAGCAGCTCTGTGGCTCTGCACTGGACTCTCTTGAGCAGTTCCCTGAAGTCCTTCTTGAACTGAGGGCCTCAGAACTGGACACAAGATTCCAGATGTGGCCTCAGCAGGGCAGAGTAGAGGAGGAGGAGAACCTCTCTTGACCTACTCACCCTTATAATCCACCCCAGGATGTCATTGGCCTTCTTGGCCACAAGAGCACATTGCTGGCTCATGGTAATCATGTTGTCCATCAGGACATCCAGGTCCTTTTCCCTAGAGCTGCTCTCCAACAAACCCCCAACCACTGCTGCCCTATTTTGGCCAAGTGACCAAATAGACAGCATCAAGTGGTGGCCAATCTCTCTGATGTAAAGGGCTGGGGGTCTTGGGGGGTGGGGTGGCTTTTGGTGCTATCAATGGACCCAACCTTCATGATCAACATTGTTATGCCACCTTCTGCTGTTTCTCCAGCTTTGACACAACCATTGGTCCTCTGGTCTACGCCGACCAGTTCCTGCAGCTCTCCATCAGACTCCCCAGTGATAATGTCTACGGGGTGGGTGAACATGTCCACAAGCAGTACCGGCATGACCTCAACTGGAAGATCTGGCCCATACTCAACAGGGACACACCTCCTTCTGGGGTAACTCCTTCATTTTAGCACATTTTCCTGTTTTATTCAGGGAAATTGGGGACTCCAGCCATGGTTGGAGCTTTGAGGCGATCTTCTGAGGCCTGGAGAAGAGAAGACTCCAGGGGGACCTTAGAGCAGCTTTCCAGTACTTGAAGGGATCCTACAGGAAGGCTACAGAGAGACTTTTCTTGGGGGTGTCTGGCAACAGGCCAAGGAGGAATGGTTTGAAGCTGAGGCAGAGCAGGGTTAGACTGAAGCTGAGGAAGAAGCTCTCCAGGATGAAGGTGGTGAGACTCTGGCACAGGCTGCCCAGGGAGGCTGTGGTTGCCTCCTCCATGGGGGTGGTCAAGGCCAGGCTGGATGAAGCCTTGAGCAGCCGAGGCTAGCTGACAGGTGTCTCTGCCCATGGTGAGGAGGTTGGAGGAGATGACTTCTAAAGTGCCTTCCACTCTGAGCCTTTCTGGGGGTCTCTGAAATTTCCCCAAATGTTTAGGTCATTTCCTTCAGATTTGGAGGTTTCCTCGAATTTGGGACAAATTTCCCCGAATTTGGACTAATTTCCCCCAAATGTAGGCCTGCCACAGAATTTAAGCAACTTGAAAGCATTCCCATCAAGGAGAGGACCAACCCCCTGAGGTCACCCTGGATGCTTCTGAGAAGCTGTGACCACCTGTGATGAATTGTTGTGCTTTTTTATTTTGTGGGGCTTTTTTTTAACCAAATTCACTCTTTCCCCCTCTCAAAGAACATAGAAAATTTATATGGTGCTCAGACCTTCTTCTTGTGCTTGGAAGATGAAAGTGGAGACTCTCTTGGTGTCTTCTTGATGAACAGCAATCCCATGGGTAAGGCAAACGTGGGAAAGAAATAGACATTTGGAGGCAAAAGAATTGCTGAAAACCACTGCTGAGAGCTCCAGAATGGGTTTTGGGCTTCCTTGACTAGGTTTGGTTTCCTTTCTCTCTGGGGTTGCCATCAGAGGCCTCTGGGGCTGTCCTCAGTTGATTTTTGTTCCTCTCAGAGGTCGCCATGCAGCCGGCGCCAGCTGTCACCTACAGAACCATTGGGGGAGTTCTGGACTTCTACGTCTTCCTCGGGCACACCCCCGAGCAGGTGGTGCAGGAGTATTTGCAGGTAGGTTGGTGAACACCAGCCCAAGGTGTCCTCCAGTCTTGGAGGCACTCAAGGACAGTCCTGGGTGAGAGGGCACTGAAACAGGCTGCACGGAGAGGTTGTGGACTCTCCTTCTCTGGAGACTTTCAAAGCCATCCTGGATGTGCTCCTGTGTGAGCTGCCCTGAGTGACCTGCTCTGGCGGGGGGGTGGCCTGCATGAGCTCTGGAGGTCCTTTCCAACACCTAATGTTCTGTTGATTGCCTGATTCTGGGCAAACAGCTCTTGCTTGTGGTGCTCTGGCCGAGGCTGATCATTGAGTTGATGTCTCCATCCTGTGCTTTACCTTGAGAAATTCTGCATTCCTCCCATTTTTATGTTTCCCCCTCCTGTATTTCCACCACTCTTCACTATTGTTATGGATATAAAACTGGAACTCAAGACTTGTCCCTCACCAGTAGGATTTTATGGGATTTTATGGGGTCAAAGTACTCAAAACCCTACCCAGCTACTGAGGGCTCTGTGGCAGCTAAGCCCTGTCTCTATTTTTGATGGGCTCCACAGTTCAGGTGAGACAGGGAACCACTAGAGAGACTCCAGTGAAGGCTCTGAAGATGCTGAGGGGCCTGGAGCTGCTCTGTGAGGAGCCCTGGGGCTGTTGAGCCTTGTGAAGAACAGCCTCAGAGGGGATCTGATCAATGCTCAGCAAGAGTGTGGGGGGCAAGAGGCTGGGGCCAGACTCTTGTCAGTGGTGCCCAGGGATAGGACAAGGGTCAAGGGGCACAAACTGGAACCCAGGAAGTTCCACCTGAAGATCAGGAGAAAATTCTTTGGTGTGAGGGTGGTGGAGGCCTGGAGCAGGCTGCCCAAAGAGGTTGTGGAGTCTCCTTCTCTGGGGAGCTTCCAACCTTCCCTGGCCATTGTGATGATGGGCAAGCTGCTGTGGGTGACCCTTTCTGAGCAGGGAGGTTGGACTGGGTGACCTCCACAGCCCCCTTCCAGCCCTCACCATGCTGGGATTCTTGGATAACATCATGAGAGATGAGAGGAGATATGAGAAAAGAGAAGATGAGATGAGACATGACATGTCAAGACAAAACAGCACAAGAGAAGACAAATCAAGACAAGACAGGACAGGAGAACACAAGATGGGAAAAAGAAGCCAAGGCAGGGCAGGGCAGGGCAAGTCAGGACAGGGCAGGGCAAGTCAGGAGAAGATGAGGCAAGATCTTTATTGGTAGCAGTGGATCCCTGAGCCTTGGTATTATTCACATTTGGGTCTTGGGGGGCAAAAGGAAGATAGAAGAACCCCCGTGGGTAACTGCATGAATAAGACTTTATCATTCTCAGGTCGAGTCTCTGGTTTGAGAGAGAATTGGAGAATGTAGGGAATCAGATCCAAAGGAGAAGGCTGACACCACTCTGTTTGATCCCCACAGTTCATTGGGCTGCCAAAGTTGCCTTCCTACTGGTCGCTGGGCTTCCACCTGAGCCGCTACGACTATGGCTCCCTGGAGGAGGTGAAGGCTGTGGTGGAGCGGAACAGAGCCATCAACCTCCCTTACGTGAGTCGAAACCTCAGGGTTTGATCCTTCTCATCCAGGGCTGGCTGCAAGGCTGCTTCTCAAGAAGGCTTTAGCTTGAAACCTCCATCTCAAGAGGCTTTGGGGCTTAAAATCTGCACCTCAAGATCTTTTTGTGGATCAAAAATTCCATCTCATGAAGGTTTTTTCCTTGCCTTAAACTTTCCACCTTAAGAAGATTTTTTGGCTTAAAATTTTCATTTCGAGAAGGTTTTGGATTCAAATTTCCACCTCAAGAAGAATTTCAGCTTCAAATTTTCATCTCAAGTCGTTTTTGTGGTTTGGTTTTTTTTTTGGCCTAAAGTTCCCATTTCAATAAGTTTTTGGCTTAAAACTGGAGTCTCAATAAATTTTTTGGGGTTAAAATTTCCATCTCAAGAAAGTTTTGGCTAAAAACTTCCACCTTGGCAAAGGAGCTCTGTGGAGAAGGAGCTGGAAGGTGTGGTGGACGAGACATTGTCTGTGGGCCAGCAGCGTCCTCTTTTGGCCACAAGAGAGCGCCATTGAGGGAGGTCTAAAATCTGCTTCAGGTGCCCACGTCCTGCAAAGGGAGGGGCGGTGGGGGGATGGTGGCAGCTGCTTCTCTGGGCAGCGTGCTGGGAGGACCTGATGTGGCTGGATGCTCTGGTGTCCCATCTGGAGCCCTGTCTGATGTCCCTCTCCCAGGATGTGCAGTACACAGACATCGACTACATGGAAGGAAGGAAAGATTTCACCTACGACAAAGAGAAGTTCAAAGACCTGCCCAGCTTCCAAGCCTACATGAACCAGCAGGGGCAGAAGTACATCATCATCCTGGTGAGGATCCCCTCCTCCCCTCCCCTCTCCCTTCCCCCTCCTCCCCTCCCCTCTCCCTTCCCCCTCCTCCCCTCCCCTCTCCCTTCCCCCTCCTCCCCTCCCTTCCCCCTCCTCCCCTCCCTTCTCCCTTCTCCCTCCTTCTTTGCCACCTTCCTCTTTCTCCCCTTCAGGCAGCCATGGTGCCCCAGTTAACCTTTTCCTGCCCTGCTTTCTCCACCTCAGGACCCTGCCATCAGCACGGAGCCTCTGTCCGACGGCTCCCCGTACCTGCCCTATGAGAGGGGGCAGAGCAGAGGCATCTGGGTGAACGAGTCCAACAGCGACACGCCGTTGGTTGGCCAGGTAATGACCCCACGGCAGACACCCATGGGTGGGGTTGGTAACATTTCCCTCTTTTCAGGCTCTTTCTTGGGGTTTTTGGTAACATCTCCCTCTTTTAATTCTGTTTCCTGGGCTTTTTGGATGAGGCCTTGAGCAGCTGAGTCCAGCTGAGAGGTGTCCTTGGCCATGGTGCTCCAGGAGGTTGGAGGAGGTGACCTCTGAGGTCCCTTCCAACCTGAGCTATTCTGGGATTCTATGATGGTTGAATTTAACTTCGCTTCTTTCTTGTAATGACTTCCCCCTTTGGTGGCAGGTATGGCCAGGACAGACAGTCTTCCCAGACTTCACCAGCCCTGAGTGCACCAGCTGGTGGGTGGAGGAATGCAAACTCTTCTATGACCAAGTGCCCTACGATGGGATCTGGATTGTGAGTAAATCCTGCTTTGGGCTTTTTAAGCAGAGTTTGATGCACTTGGGTGAAATTTGCCTTGTTTTTTCCCGTGTTGGATGCTTGCTGCTGTCAGTAAGAAGTGATTCCATTAATCAAACATGTCCAGAGAAGGGCAACAAAGCTGAGGAGGGGTCTGGAGCACAGCCCTGTGAGGAGAGGCTGAGGGAGCTGGGGTTGCCTTGCTTGGAGAAGAGGAGGCTCAAGGGAGACCTTCTTGCTCTCTACAACTACCCAAAGGGAGATTGGAGCCAGGTGGGGGTTGGGCTCTTCTCCCAGGCAATCAGAACCAGAACAAGAGGACACAGTCTCAAGCTGTGCCAGAGGAGGTTTAGGCTGGATGTTAGGAAGAAGTTCTTCCTAGCAAGAGAGATTGGCCATTGGAAGGGGTGGCCCAGGGAGGTGGTGGAGTCACCATCACTGGAGGTGTTTAGGAAGAGACTGGATGGGGAGCTTGGTGCCATGGTTTAGTTGATTAGGCGGTGTTGGGTGATAGGTTGGACTCGATGATCTCAAAGGTCTTTTCCAACCTGGTTAATTCTCCTCCACTCTCCTCCACTCTCCTCCACGTTGCTGGACAGCCTTGTTTGGCTGCCAGCCCAGGAAACGTTGTTGATATGAAGGGAAAAAAAAAACCCCACAGAGCCCAATTGATGAAACCAGAACTTGTGATTGATTTTTTTTCCCTTCAGGACATGAATGAAGTCGCCAGCTTTGTCCAAGGCTCAAATAAAGGCTGTGAGGACAACGACTGGAACTATCCTCCCTACACACCACGTAAGTCCTGCTGCCTCCAGATGTGGGGGTGGAAAACTAAAGAAAAGAGCAGAGGGGAAAAAAAAAAAAAGATAATTGAAAAGTGAAGGAGGAATGAAACAAAGCAAAAAATAAATAAGCAAAACTGGAGTTCAAAATCGATTTAAAAAATTAATCAAAAAAAGGCAACTAAAATTAATGAGGGCTGAATGAAAAATTAAGTAAAAGCTGAATTAAAAATGAATTTAAAAGCTGATTCAAAAAGTAAACCTCCCAGGGGAGTCCCAAGGCGGGGGGAGCCCCACACCCTCCCAAGGGGGGGGAATCCCTCACCCTCCCGGGGGGGGGGAACGGGGAACCCCTCACCCTCCCAAGGGGGGGGAATCCCTCATCCTCCCGGGGGGGGGGGAACGGGGAACCCCTCACCCTCCCAAGGGGGGGGAATCCCTCATCCTCCCGGGGGGGGGGGGAGCCCCTCATCCTCCCAAGGTGGGGGAGTCCCTCACCCTCCCAAGGGGGGGGAATCCCTCATCCTCCCGGGGGGGGGGGAGCCCCTCATCCTCCCAAGGGGGGGAATCCCTCACCCTCCCAAGGAGGGGGGGGAGCCCCACATCCTCCCAAGGGGGGGAGCCCCTCACCCTCCCAAGGAGGGGGGGGAGCCCCACATCCTCCCAAGGGGGGGGGAGTCCCTCACCCTCCCAAGGGGGGGAATCCCCCATCCTCCCAAGGCGGGGGGGAGCCCCACATCCTCCCAAGGAGGGGGGGGAGCCCCACATCCTCCCAAGGGGGAGGAGCCCCTCACCCTCCCAAGGAGGGGGGTGAGCCCCACATCCTCCCAAGGGGGGGGAGCCCCACATCCTCCCAAGGGCGGGGGGGAGCCCCACATCCTCCCAAGGGGGGGGAGCCCCTCACCCTCCCAAGGGGGGGAATCCCTCACCCTCCCAACGCGGGGGGGAGCCCCTCACCCTCCCAAGGAGGGGGGGGGAGCCCCACATCCTCCCAAGGGGGGGGCGTCCCTCACCTCCAAGTGGAATCCCACATCTACCCCAAAAAATATCAGACATTAAAACCAAACAAACAAATCAAAAATTGAATCAAAATGGAATCCAAAAGAATTTAAAAATGAAAGTTAAAAATATTTGCAACCCTGCTCATCATGACAGACAAAAACAGAGCAAAAAAATAAAGGAAGAAAGGGTTTAAGGAAAAAATGAAATAAAAATGTTACAGCAGGAAAAAAAAATAAATCTAGAAATTTGCATTTTAAAAATTCAAAAATTGGATCAAAAATTTAGCTAAGAAAAAAGTATTAAATAAAAAATGAAACGGAACAACTGAAGTCTCCTCAAAGCTTTTCAGCTGAGCTTTGTGGCTGTGTTGATCTGGTTGAGGGTAGGGAAGCTTTACAGTGAGACCCCCAGGCCAAGGTGAGACCCTCGGGGCCAAGGTGAGACCCCCCAGGCCAAGGCAGGGCACCCAGGCCAAGGCAGGACCCCCCAGGGCCAAGGTGAGACCCTCGGGGCCAAGGCAGGACCCCCAGGCCCAAGGCAGGACCCCCCAGGCCCAAGGCAGGACCCCCAGGCCAAGGCAGGACCCCCCAGGGCCAAGGTGAGACCCTCGGGGCCAAGGCAGGACCCCCTGGCCAAGACGAGACCCTCGGGGCCAAGGTGAGACCCCCCAGGCCAAGGCAGGGCACCCAGGCCAAGGCAGGACCCCCCAGGGCCAAGGCAGGACCCCCAGGCCAAGGCAGGACCCCCAGGCCAAGGTGAGACCCTTGGGGCCAAGGCAGGACCCCCCAGGGCCAAGGCAGGACCCCCAGGCCAAGGTGAGACCCTTGGGGCCAAGGCAGGACCCCCAGGCCAAGGTGAGACCCTTGGGGCCAAGGCAGGACCCCCCAGGGCCAAGGCAGGACCCCCAGGCCAAGGCAGGACCCCCAGGCCAAGGCGAGACCCTCGGGGCCAAGGCAGGACCCCCAGGCCAAGGCAGGACCCCCCAGGGCCAAGGCAGGACCCCCAGGCCAAGGCAGGACCCCCCAGGGCCAAGGCGAGACCCTCGGGGCCAAGGCAGGACCCCCAGGCCAAGGCAGGACCCCCCAGGGCCAAGGTGAGACCCTCGGGGCCAAGGCAGGACCCCCTGGCCAAGGCGAGACCCCCGGGGCCAAGGCGAGATCCCCCAGGGCCAAGGCAGGACCCCCCAGACCAAGGTGGGACCCCCAGGCCAGGGTTTACTGGCTGAAGCTCACCCAGGCCAAGTCTTTCAGAACTTCTGCTCCGTTAAAGCTGATTAATTTATTGTTTTCCCTCCCCAAATGCAATCCAAATCCCTGAGGACATCTCCTGAATTTCCGTTAATTTTGTGTTTTCAAGTGGAAAATGAAGGTGCAGTGACTGCCAATCTGCTTCCTTCCAGATGTTGTGCAGAGGCTCCTGTTTTCCAGCACCCTCTGCATGGATGCCAGGCAGCAGTGGGGACGTCAATACGATGTCCACAACCTCTATGGGTACTCCATGACCCTCTCAACGCAGCGGTGAGCATCTGCGGCCGCTTGTGGTCCATGTCTTTATCAGTGACCCGGAGGAGGGGATGGAGCGGACCTTCAGCAGGTTTGCTGATGGCACCACACTGGTGGGGTGGTGGCTGGCACCCCATTGGGCTCTGCTGCCATTCAATGAGATCTGGACAGGTTGGACAGCTGGGTGAGGAACCTTGTGAGGTTTAACAAGGACAAGAGCAGGGTTCTGCACCTGGGGAAGAGCAACACCAGGCACCAGCACTGACTAGGAGTTGTCCTGCTGGAAAACATCTCCATGGAGAAGGACCTTGGAGTGCTGGTGGACACCAAATGCACTTGTAGCCAAGAAGACCTGGGGTCCAGCAGGTCTAGGCAGGTTCTTCTGCCCCTCTACTCTACCCTGATGCGGCCACACCTGGAATGTTGTGTCCAGTTCAAGAAAGGCAGGGATCTCCTGGAGAAGGTCCAGTGGAGGCTACAAGGATGTTGAAGGGGCAAGAACATCTCTGCTGTGGAGAAAGACTGAGAGACCTGGGGATCTTGGCAGAGTTGGGTCAATGGTTGGACTGGACGACCTAAAAGTTTTCCTCCGACCAAAACCATTCCATGACCCAGCACTGAGCCCCCCCCCAGTCCAGACCCAACCATCTCCTGGGCTGGTCCCCAGCAGGGTGGGCAGCAGGTTCTGCCCCTTTGCATCACCCTGTTGGGACCCCACCTGCAATGCTGGGGCCAGCTCTGGAGTCCTCAGCACAGTGGGAATGGGGCCAGAGAAGGTCACAACCATGCTGGGAGAGCTGGAAGCCGCTTGCTGTGAGGCCAGGCTGAGAGGGTTGGGGTTTTTCAGCTTGGAGAAGAGAAGGCTTCAGAGAGACAGACCTTCTGGTGGCCTTTCAGTGCTTCAAAGGTCCTCAGAGAAAGCTGGGGACAGACTTTTGAGCAGGGCCTGTTGAGACAGGACAAGGGGGGATGGTTGAAGCTAAAAAGGGAGAGATTTACACCAGACCTATGGAAGGCAGTGAGGGTGGGGAGAGCCTTGCCCGCGTTGCGTTGCCCAGAGAGGTAGGAGTGGCCCCATCCCTGGAACCATTCCAGGTCAGGATGTTTGGGGCTCTGAGCAACCTGCTCTGGTTGGGGATGTCCCTACTGACTGCTGGGGGATTGCAATGGATGAGCTTGAAAGGTTCCTTCCACCCCAAACCAGTCTGGGATTCCACAGTTATTAATTTAGTGCAGAGACACTTGTGTGAGCTCCAGGATGTCCCTGGCTGCGTGGCCATGGCTGATCAGGACTTGTAGCTGATCCTTTCTTCATCACCATGATCAAGCTGGTTGATGGTTGTGATCAATCAGTGAGCATCACAAGGACTTTTCCTGCTTCCAGCTCTGCTCATCTTCACAACTGCAGAGAGTTCCAGTTCCAACCAGTTCCAACTGGTTTTTGGTTGTTCTTGTTTCCCCACTTTCAGAGCCATTGAAGAGTTGTACCCTGGAAAGCGCAGCTTCCTCCTTTCAAGGTCCACTTTTGCAGGCTCAGGGAAGTATGCAGGACACTGGCTGGGTGACAACGCAGCATCGTGGGACCAGCTGAAGTGGGCCATACCTGGAATGCTGGAATTTGGCCTCTTTGGAATCCCCTACGTATGAAAACAGCTGGCTTGGGTCCAGGGCTGGGTCAGCAGGGGTGGATCCATAATGACAGGAGAGTGGCAGAGGCTTTGCAGAGAGGTCTGGACAGATTGAGTCAAGGGCTCAATAGGGAGTCAATAGGATAAGGTTCAACAAGGCCAAGTGCTGGGTCCTGCACTTGGGTCACAACAACCCCAAGCAACACTCCAGGCAGAGTGGCTGGGAACTGCCCAGCAGAGAAAGTCCTGGGGGTGTTGGCTGATAGCAGCTGGAGATGAGCCAGGCCAAGAAGGCCACCACCAACCTGGCCTGGATCAAAACCAGTCCAGCAGTCACAGGGATGTGATGGTGCCCCTGTGCTGGGCACTGGTGAGGCCACTTGAGTCCTGGGTTCCGTTTTGGACCCCTGAGCCCAGAAAAGGCTTCTTGACTGGAATAGTGGTCAGGCATGGAACAGGCTGGCCAGGGAGGTGGTGGAGTCCCCATCCTTGGAGGTGTTCAAGTAGCTGTAGATGCACTTCAGGACATGGTTTAGTGGTCATGGGAGTTGGGTTATGGTTGGACTTACTGATCTCAGAGGCATTTTCCAGCCTTAGTTTCTACGACGCTCTGTAGAAATGGCCAACTGCTGGCCCTGGTTAGCAGGGAGGGCTGAGCTGAGAGACACAAACTGATTCTTTCTGGAGGGTTCCTTTGGGAGGGAGCAGAGGTGCAGCCCTCCACACTAACATCTGCTTCTGCTTTTGTTTGAAGATTGGAGCAGACATCTGTGGCTTCTTCGACAACACCACAGAAGAGCTCTGCCGGCGCTGGATGCAGGTCGGAGCCTTTTACCCCTTCTCCAGGAACCACAACACCGAGAAGTGCGCTGTAGGTGCTTTGCTTTGGTCAATGCATTTCCACTTAACCTCCTGCTCTGTGTGGTGCTTTGCTTTACTCCTTTGGGGTAAATACCTCCTGTCCTTTGCCCTCAGCAGCTGGTGGCTCGAACTGGGACAATAATATAGAATCATAGAACCAATAAGGTTGGAAAAGACCTCAAGGATCATCAAGTCCAACCTGTCACCCAACACCTCCTGACTACTAAACCAGGGCACCAAGTGCCACATCCAATCCCCTCTTGAACACCTCCAGGGATGGGGACTCCACCACCTCCCTGGGCAGCACATTCCAATGGCCAATCTCTCTTGCTAGGAAGAACTTCTTCCTAACATCCAGCCTAAACCTCCCCTGGCACAGCTTGAGACTGTGTCCTCCTGTTCCGATTGCCTGGGAGAAGGGACCAACCCCCACCTGGCTACAACCTCCCTCGAGGGAGTTGTAGACAGCAAGAAGGTCTCCCCTGAGCCTCCTCTTCTCCAAGCAAAGCAACCCCAGCTCCCTCAGCCTCTCCTCACAGGGCTGTGCTCCAGACCCCTCCTCAGCTTTGTTGCCCTTCTCTGGACACCTTCCAACATCTCAACATCTTTCCTAAACTGAGGAGCCCAGACCTGGACACAGGACTCAAGGTGTGGCCTAACCAGTGCTGAGCACAGGGCAGAATGACTTCCCTGCTCCTGCTGGCCACACTGTTCCTGATGCAGGCCAGGATGCCTTTGGCCTTCTTGGCCACCTGGGCACACTGCAGGCTCATGTTCAGCCTACCATCAACCAGCACCCCCAGGTCCCTCTCTGCCTGGCTGCTCTCAGCCACTCTGACCCCAGCCTGTAGCACTGCATGGGGTTGTTGTGACCAAAGTGCAGCACCTGGCACTTGGACTTGTTGAATGCCATCCTGTTGGCCTCTGCCCATCTGTCCAGCCTGGCAAGGTCCCTCTGCAGAGCTCTCCTACCCTCTGACAGACCAACTCCTGCCCCCAGCTTGGTGTCCTCTGCAAGTTTACTGATGACTGACTCAATCCCCTCATCCAGGTTATCAATAAAATAATATAAATAACAATAACAGCAACCAATAATGACAGCAATATCAATAACAACAACAACAATGATTTCTTTTCAGCCCCAGGATCCTGCCTTCTTTGGAGCTGACTCAGTCTTGGTGAGCACCTCAAAGCACTACCTGAACATCCGCTACACCCTGCTGCCCTACCTGTACACCCTCTTCTACCGAGCTCACACCCGGGGGGACACGGTGCTGAGGCCTCTTCTCCATGAGTAAGTTCACCCTCCCCAGGTGCAATGGTTCAGAACTTTCCACCACATTAACAAAAACTGAGAGGGAAAAGCAAATGGAAGCTGCATTTACAAGCAAAACTGCACTCTGCAATGGAATGCAGTGAATAGGTACAAATGTGTAGCATTTACAGTGCTATACAGGTGTTTTCAATCAGGAAATAGCATGGAAACCCCCCTGGGTGGGGGAAAGCTGCCCTGCTTCTCCCCCTAACCTGCCTCCCCCTTTCCCTCTGATTAATTAGAAGAAAAGAGAGATGTTAGAAAGCTCTGTCAGTCTTATCTGCAGGGTTGTTAGATAAGAAATCCCTTCCAGCAAAGCAGCCAGAAGAGACAGAAAAGAATGGATGTGGGAGACGAGACTGCTAAGAGTCTTCTTTCACGCATCTGGCCAATGGAATTAGTGTAGAATAATCTCTTGGTTTCCTTTTTACACCCAGCTGTGGACTTGTTCATACTTCTTCACTCTTCTGCTCAAAAACCTGCAGCTAACTTTTTAAAGGCATAGCCTGAAACTGTCACACCAGGGGCTTGGTGCTCTGAACACTGCCCAAAGCGGTTGGCTTGGGTTTGCCTTTCAGTCCTTTTTATTTCTTCTCAGCTGTTTTGTTTTATTCTATGCTATGTCATCATTTTCTTTTGCTGCATTTCTTTCTGTTGTGTGATTTCATCTGAGCTCATTGGATCATTTTATTTCTTTTTGTTTGTTCTATTGTATCTAATTTTATTTAATTTTATTATTTAATTTAATGTAGTTTTTTTTTATTTAACGATTTCCTCTCGTTTCACTCTGTTTCATTTCAGTTTTAGCATTTAAGTGTGAAATTTTAGTTATTTTTATTTTGTTTTTTTGTATTATTTCATTTTATTTCATCTCATCTCATTTAATTTAATTTCATCTCATTTCATTTCATCTCATTTCATTTCATCTCATTTCATCTCATCTCATTTCGTCTCATCTCATTTTATTTCATCTCATCTACTTTCATTTCATTTCATTTCATCTCATCTCATCTCATTTCATTTCACCTCATTTAATTTAATCTCATCTCATTTAATTTCATTTAATATAATTTAATTTAATCTCATTTCATCTCATCTCATTTCATCTCATCTCATTTCATTTAATTTCATCTAATTTCATTTCATCTCATTTCATTTCATCTCATCTCATTTCATGTCATCTCATTTCATGTCATCTCATTTCATGTCATCTCATTTCATGTCATCTCATTTCATGTCATCTCATTTCATTTAATTTCATCTCATTTCATGTCATCTCATTTCATTTCATCTCATTTCATCTCATTTCATTTCATCTCATTTCATTTCATCTCATCTCATCTCATCTCATCTCATCTCATTTCATTTAATCTCATATAATTTCATTTCATCTTATTTAATTTCATTTCATCTTATTTAATTTCATTTAATCTCATTTCATTTCATCTCATTTCATCTCATCTCATTTAATTTAATCTCATCTCATTTAATGTCATTTCATCTCATCTCATTTAATTTCATCTCCATCTCCAGCTCCATCATCTCCAGCTCCATCATCTCCAGCTCCATCATCTCCATCTCCATCTCCTCCATCTCCATCTCCATCATCTCCATCATCTCCATCATCTCCATCTTTTTAGATGTCATTTTAAATGTCATTTTGGTGGTGAATTGTGCCAGAGCCAGCTGGCAGCCACTCACCAGTGGTATGCCCCAAGGATCAGTGCTGGGCCCTGTGCTCTTTAACATCTTCATTGATGATCTGGATGAGGGCATTGAGTCCATCAGCAGTAAATTTGCTGACGACACCAAGCTGGGGGCAGGAGCTGATCTGCTGGAGGGTGGAGAGGCTCTGCAGAGGGACCTCGACAGGCTGGACAGATGGGCAGAGGCCAAGGGCAGGAGATTGAACACATCCAAGTGCCAGGTGCTGCACATTGGCCACAACAACCCCATGCAGTGCTACAGGCTGGGGTCAGAGTGGCTGGAGAGTGGCTGGAGAAAGGGACCTGGGGGTGCTGGTTGATGGTAGGCTGAACATGAGCCTGCAGTGTGCCCAGGCGGCCAAGAAGGCCAATGGTATCCTGGCCTGCATCAAGAAGAGTGTGGCCAGCAGGAGCAGGGAGGTCATTCTGCCCTGTGCTCAGCACTGGTTAGGCCACACCTTGAGTCCTGTGTCCAGATCTGGGCTCCTCAGGTTAGGAAGGAGGTTGAGATGCTGGAAGGTGTCCAGAGAAGGGCAACAAAGCTGGGGAGGGGTCTGGAGCACAGCCCTGTGAGGAGAGGCTGAGGGAGCTGGGGTTGCTTAGCCTGGAGAAGAGGAGGCTCAGGGGAGACCTTCTTGCTGTCTACAACTCCCTCGAGGGAGGTTGTAGCCAGGTGGAGGTTGGTCTCTTCTCATAGGCAATCAGAACAAGAGGACACAGTCTCAAGCTGTGCCAGGGGAGATTTAGGCTGGATGTTAGGAAGAAGTTCTTCCTAGCAAGAGAGATTGGCCATTGGACTGTGCTGCCCAGGAAGGTGGTGGAGTCACCATCACTGGAGGTGTTTAGGAAGAGACTGGATGAGGCACTTGGTGCCATGGCTTAGTTGATCAGATGGTGTTGGGTGATAGGTTGGACTCGATCTTGAAGGTCTCTTCCAACCTGGTCTGGTCTGGTCTATTCTATTCTATTCTATTCTATTCTATTCTATTCTATTCTATTCTATTCTATTCTATTCTATTCTATTCTATTCTATTCTAATTTTATTATTTCATCACAGTTTATTTAATTTCATTCTTCTATTTTATTATTTCACTGCATTTTTACCTTATTTCATTTCTTTTGCTTTCATTTTAACTCGTTTGGAGTTAAAACCTCCTGTGGCCAGCAGGAGGTTCTCCTGCACCTTCACTCTGTCCTAGTGAGGCTATATCTGCCTTGCTGGAACCAGTTCAAGAGGGACAGAGAACTGCTGGAGAGAGTCTAGGGGAGGCTGGGAAGCTGCTAAGGGGCCTGGAGCTGCTCTGTGAGGAGCCCTGGGGCTGTCGAGCCTGGAGAAGAGCAGCCCCAGAGGGAATCTGAGCAGGATCTAAAGGGTTGGAGGGCAAGAGGCAGGGGCCAGACTCTTGTCGGTGGTGCCCAGGGACAGGACAAGGGTCAAGGGACACAAACTGGAGCCCAGGAGCTTCCATCAGGAGAAACTTCTTTGGTGTGAGGGTGGTGAAAGCCTGGAGCAGGCTGCCCAAAGAGGTTGTGAAGTCTCCTCTGGAGAGCTCCCAGGCCCCCCCATGCCATTGTGATGCTGGTGAGCTGCTGTGGGTGACCCTTTCTGAGCAGAAGGTGTTGGCCTGGGTGATCTCCAGAGATCCCTTCCAACCCTCATCATGGTGATCACCACCTGAAGCTTTTCAATAGACAAGCAAGACCTTGGGCCACTAGGATTGATTATGATGATATTAATGAATAGATTATTTGTTATGAAGACTGGATGATCTCCAGAGTCCCTTCCAACCCCACCATGGTGATCACCAGGTGATGCTTTCCCATAGTGATTCTAGACAAGCAAGACCTTGGCCCATTAGAATTGCTTACCATGGTATTAATCAATAGATCATTAATTAGCAAGTGCAATCAATGCCTCTGATTTTCTCCTTGTTTAGGTTCTACTCTGACAGTGCCACCTGGAGCGTGGACAAGCAGTTCCTGTGGGGTCCTGGGCTCCTCATCAGCCCTGTGCTCGATCCAGTAGGTCTCACTCTCTTGATGTCTTCTGATGAGGCCACCTTGAGACCCCAGCCTCACTTTTTCTACAGGGGATTGCAGGGAAACCCCCAATAAGTTGGATTTTGTGACCCTGAAGTCACCTCCTTCTTTTATTCCCTTGATTTCAAACTGCCTTCTGGGGCCCTCAACACAAGGGTGTTGTGGACCTGCTGGAGTGGGTCTAGTGGATGATCATCTTGGCCACCAAGATGATCAGAGGCCTGGAGAACCTCTCCTGTGGGGACAGGTTGGGTGAGTTTGGGTTGTTCAGTCTGGAGAGGAGAAGGCTCCCTGGAGACCTTAGAGCAGCCTTCCAATACCTGAAAGGGACCTACAGGAAGACTGGAGAAGGACTGTTCAGGAGGACCTGTGGTGATTGGATGAAGGGCAATGGTCTCAAACTGGAGCAGGGGAGGTTTAGGTTGGACATCAGGAGGAAGCTCTGCACGGTGAGGATGGTGAGGGGAAGCCCACAGTACCTGAAGGAGGCCTACAAGAGGGGTGGAGAGAAACTGTTTGAAAAGACCTGTAGTGACAGGGGCCATGGCTTCAAACTATCACTGGGGATATTCAAGGTGAAGCTCGACAGGGCTCTGAGCAACCTGATCCTAGTGGAGGATGTCCCTGGTGACTGCAGGGGGGTTGGACTGGATGAGCTTTGGAGCTTCCTTCCAACTCAGACCATTCTGTGATTCTGTGGTTTGATCCTTACCCACTGCAAATGCTGAATTCAAAGAGACTTACCCTGCAAGAGCAGGCTTCACAGAGGCTAGCAGCAGGTCTGAGGGCTTCTCCCTGATAGAAGCAGCATTACAAGCTCCCCACAAGGTCTGTGTGCCCAGAGAACCCACTCCTGCATGGCATGAATGTCTTCCACCAGTGTGGAGGGGACACAGAGGCAACCCTTCTGCTGCTCTGTTTTGGTATCAGAGGTCTATGATGCAGATGAGACCCCTGCTCAAAGTAGCAAACACCTGAAACAAGCCAGCAGGGAAAAAGGCAAATGAAGATGATTTTGGAGGTCCCTTCCAACCCAAACCACTGCTTTCCATCATTCCATGATTTAACAGTGCTGCTGAACTGCCTCTCTCGTGGTGGGTCAGCAGTGTTATGACTTTGGGTGACAAAGAGTTGAGTTTCCACCCAGCCAGGTGTGGGACCTGGGTTGTTCCCTTCCCTGTTGGGCATCATTGTAGAACACTGTGGAACACTGGAACAGGTTGCCCAGGAAGGTGGTTTGGGCTCTGTCCCTGGAGATATTAAAGGTGAGGCTGGACAGGGCTCTGGGCAACCTGATCTGGTTGTGGATGTCCCTGCTGACTGCAGAGGGGTTGGACTGGATGAGCTTTGGGGGTCCCTTCCAACCCAGACCATTCTGTGATTCTGTGAAAACCAAGAAAGAGGCTGAAAAAAGCTGAGGAGGAATGGTGGTTGGTTTCTTCTCATCATGGCATCATTGACATCTGGGGAACTTTGGGCTTTTTTGTTGTGCTTTCTCTCCAGTTGAGGAGAGGGAAATGGGAGAGCAGCTGGGTGAGCACCTGGCTGAGCAGCTGGCAGCCACCCATGGTCAGTCAACCTTTTTGGCTTGATGGAGGCTTGAGTGTGAAAGGAAGTTTCTGTGCTTCACTTGCAGGGGGTGGAAGTCATCCAGGCCTATATCCCTGATGCTATCTGGTACGACTATGACTCGGTGAGTAAGGAAAGCAGCTCGGGGGGGGCTCTTGATGGAGAGAGCAGCAGATGGAGAGAGGGGATTCTGTTACATTGCTCTGGTGAGACCTCACTCAGAGTCCTGTGTCCAGCTCTGGAGCCCTCAACACAGGAAGGACAAGGACCTCAGGGAAGTGGGTCCAGAGGAGGCCACAAAAATGATCAGGGGGTTGGAACACCTCTGGTATGGGGACAGGCTGAGGGAACAGGGGTTGTTCAGCCTGGAGAAGAGGAGGCTCTGGGGAGACCTAATAGCAGTCTTCCAGTACCTGAAGGGGATCTACAAGAAATCTGGGGGACAACTGTTTAGAAGGGCTTGTTGTGATAGGAGAAGGGGCAGTGGTTTGAAACTGGAGCAGGGTGGATTAGATGGGATGTTAGGAACAAGTTCTGCACCATGAGGGTGGTGGAACACTGGAATAGGTTGCCCAGGGAAGTGTTGGGGACCACATCCCTGGAGACTTTAGAGGTCAAGCTTGATGGAGCCCTGAGCAACCTGCTGTAGTTGAGGCTGTCCCTGCTTACTGCAGGGGTATTAGACTAGACGACCTCTGGAGGTCTCTTCCAACCCAGTGCAATCTATGATCCTATGATTGATGTCCAGATGAGAAGGTCAGGTAGCTGTGGGTTGAGTTGAGGAGGAGCAGGCTGGATGAAACCAGAGCGGAGGGCACCTTTATAGGTACCTTGAAAAACCAAGTCAGTTCTCACTGAGAACACAGAAAGACCTCTTGCCAATCTCCTGCCCCTGGGGTTGGTGATTGGAGCTGGTGGAAAAGGGACAGGACTCAAACATCCCAGCAGGTCTTGCTCTGGTTGGGTTGCTTCTGAAATGAATAATCTGATTATTAAAGGAGTACTTTGGTTATTAAGTGAATAATCTGGTTATTAAATATATAATCTGGTTATCAAGTGAATAATCTGACTCCTAAATGAACAGTCTGATGCTCTCCATAGGTAGCATTCTATAGCATTCTGCTCTGCAGTGGTTTGACTTTCATCACCACCACCAGCACCATGGACATTCACAGAGCTGAGATGGAAGGGGAGGTTCTCCTGCCCCTCTACTCTGCCCCAGTGAGGCCACATCTGCAGTACTGGGTCCAGTGTTGGTGTCCCCAGTTCAAGAGAGACAGAGAACTGCTGGAGAGAGTCCAATGGAGCCTGGGAAAGGGCTGAAGGGCCTGGAGCACCTCTGTGAGGAGCTCTGGGGCTGAGAGCCTGGAGAAAAGCAGCACCAGAGGGGGTCTGAGCAATGCTCAGCAAGAGCTAAAGGAGCTGTGGAGGGCAAGAGACTGGGGCCAGACTCTAGTCAGTGGTGCCCAGTGCCAGGACAAGGGTCAAGGGGCACAAACTGAAACCCAGGAGGTTCCATCAGGAGAAACTTATTTGGTGTGAGGGTGCTGGAGGCCTGGAGCAGGCTGCCCAGAGAGGTTGTGGAGCCTCCTTCTTTGGAGAGCTTCCAAACCTCACCTGGCCATTGTGATGATGGGCAAGCTGCTGTGGGTGCCCTACTGGAGAAGGGAGGTTGGATGAGATTCAGAGGTTACTTTCCACCATGCTGGGACTCTGGGGTTCTGTGAAAAGAAGGGAAAAGAAAGAACTGAGAGAAATCTCAGCAGCCACTAATGCAACCTCCTCCTCCTCCTCTTCCTCCTTTCTCACCCCTATTCATTAGGGAGCAAGCATCCGGTCGAGGAAGCAGTGGGTGCAGCTGCACCTTCCTGCAGACAAGATGGGGCTTCATCTGAGAGGAGGCCACATCTTCCCTGTCCAGCAGCCAGCCACCACCACTGTGCAAAGGTAAAGCCTGCAGGCTCAGCCTGGCCTGAAGCAGGCTGGGGTGAAGGGCAGGGGGGTCAGGGATGAACTTGAGGCCACCAGGGGGAAAAAAAACCCACGCAACAAACATCATCATCATCACCTCCTCCTCCTCCTCATCATCTCATCATCACAACAGCAGCAAGAATATTAATAATAGGAGGAGGAGTAATAATGATGATGATGATGATAATAAAGACAATAACAACCACAATAATCACAATAAAAACAACAACAGGGATTGGGCCAACCCCAGGCACAAATTCTGGCTGGATGAAGAGTGAGTTATTATTACTACTACTACTACTGCTGGTACTACTAACACCATGATCAACAACATCATTATTACCAGCAGTGTCAATAATGCAATCATCACCTTTATGACTGTTTATTAGTAGCATATATCAGCAGTCTATTATCATAAGAGTAAACTATTGCATTCTTAGTAACAATGTCATTACTTATCGATAATTATTATTAGCAATGGCAAATACTGTTACTAATATATAACCTAACAATAATACCAAACAGTGATAAATTCTTTGTCTTCTTCCTCCTCTTCTCCCTGTTCTACTTCATCTTGGTGGTGGTGTTGTTATTGTTGTTGGGTTTGTTGTTATTGTTGTTGGGTTTGTTATTGTTGTCATTGTCACACGAGGACAATGGCTGCGGACACTCTCTGGGGGGCCAGGCTGGATGAGGCCTTGAGCAGCTGAGTCTAGCTGAGAGCTGTCCCTGCCCGTGGTGGAGAAGCTGGAGGAGATGACCTCTGAGATCTCTTCCAACCTGAGCTGTTCTGTGATTTCTTAATATTTGCTGTCTGCAGTCTGCAGGGTGGGGTCCAGTCCCCCCACTGCCAGGGCTGGTGATCAAACTCATTTAATGAATGATGACCAGAGAGGGGTTTTATTCTCCACATAACGCTTTCTAAGCTCCCCATGGATCTTCTGTTGTTGTATGAAAACCCTTGAAGGCAAAAACCCTTCTTCAACCAGGGACTAACACAAGACAAATCCTCAAGGCTGTGAGACCTTGGTGGCTGCTCCAGGCTGCCCAGAAGCTCCTAACGTTGTGGTGGTGTTCTGGTTTTATTCCTCAGCCGTAAGAACCCCATGGGCCTCATCATTGCGCTGGATGACAAGGAAGAAGCAGTTGGGGAGTTATTCTGGGATGATGGAGAATCCACAGGTGAGTCTTCATTGACTAAGGTCAAGGGGTTGAGGTTCAGCAAGGCCAAGTGCTGGGTCCCACACTTGGGTCACAACCACCCCATTAAAGGCTCCGGCCTTGGGGCAGAGTGGCTGGAAACTGCCCAGCAGAAAGGACCTGGGGGTGCTGGTTGACAGCAGCTGAAGATGAGCTCAGGGGGTGCCCAGGTGGCCAAGAAGTTCACCAGCAGCATGGCCTGGAGCAGCAATGGTGTGGGCAGCAGGAGCAGGGCAGGGATTGTCCCCCTGGACTGGGCACTGCTGAGGCCACACCTTGAGTGCTGGGTTTGGTTTTGGGCTCTTCACTGCAAGAAGGACATTGAGAGGCTGGAGCAGGTCCAGAGAAGGGCAACCAAGCTAGGGAAGGGTGTGGAGAACAGGTTTGGGGAGGAGCAGCTGAGACCTGGGAGTGTTTAGTGTGGAGAAGAGGAGGCTGAGGGGAGACCTCATTGCTTTCTGCAGCTCCCTGAGAGGTGGTTGGAGCCAGGCGGGAGTTGGGCTCTTCTAAAGAACAAGTGACAGGACAAGAGGAAAAGGCCTCAAGTTGCCCCAGGGGAGGTTTGGGTTGGCCATGAGGAACAATTTCTTCCCCTTGGGTGTTATCGAGGCCTGGCCTAGGCTGCCCAGGGCTATGGTGGAGTCCCCATCTCTGGAGGGCTTTCAAAGTCCTTGCTGAGGACTAAGGTTTGGTAGTGCCCTGGTGGTGCTGGGTTAAGAGACTCAACGATCTGAAAAGTCTTCCCCAACCAAGAGGATTCTGGGATTCTGTGAAGTTCTGGTGACAACCAAATTATTGGGATTTGCAAATTTGAATAATTGACCAAACCTGATGGAAGAGGCTCTCCTGGCTTCCCTTTCCTGCCCCCTCCCCCACACTGTCTCATTCTGTGCTGCAAGTCTCATTCCTTCCTCCACATTTTAGGTACCATCATCAGCCAGTCCTACATCTCCTATGACTTCAGTGTGGCCAATGTAAGTCTTTAGCTTTTATAATAGATCTGATTTTCATTAATAATAACTTCTAGGGATGGTTTCCCCCCCTGCCCCCCTCCTTATCTTCCCAAAGTCTGGGCTAAAAAATGCCATGTTTGGCCTTTTCCAAGGGGTGTCACTGGAGCAAGGTGGAATCTGACATTTTCCTTATGTTTTGTCCTATTTCTCTTTAATATTCGCTATTTCCTATTTTAAAATCTTAATTTGGTATATCCATAAGTGAGGAGTTGGCTTGCTGGAAGGTGTCCACAGAAGGGCAACAAAGCTGGGGAGGGGTTGGGAATGCAAGCCCTGTGAGGAGAGGCTGAGGGAGCTGGGGTTGCTCAGCCTGGAGAGGAGGAGGCTCAGGGGAGACCTTATTGCCCTCTACAACTCCCTGAAGGGAGGTTGTAGCTAGGTGGGAGTTGGTCTCTTCTCTCAAGCAACCAGCACCAGAACAAGAGGACACAGTCTCAAGCTGCACCAGGGGAGGTTCAGGCTGGATGTTAGGAAGAAATTCTACAGAGAGAGAGTGATTGCCCATTGGAATGGGCTGCCCAGGGAGGTGGTGGAGTCACCATCACTGGAGATGTTCAGGAGGAGACTTGACAGCGTGCTTGGTTGCATGGTTTAGTTGATTAGGTGGTGTTGGATGATAGGTTGGACTCGATGATCTTGAAGGTCTTGTCTGGTCTGATCTATTCTATTCTTCTATTCTATTATTGCATTCTATCCTATCATTCTATTCTATTCTATTCTATTCTATTCTATTCTATTCTATTCTATTCTATTCTATTCTATTCTATTCATTTTATGATCTCTGAGGTCCCTTCCAACCTTTGCCATTTGAGGATTCTGTGGTTTAGGGGTGGGCTTGGCAGTTGGTTGGACTGGATGATCTTAAAAGTTCTCCTCCAACCAAAACCATCTTCCAGCACTGTGTGCTGCCAGGCCCAGACCAAATCATCTCCTGGGCTGGTCCCCAGAGGCTCTGTTCTGCTGAGACCCCATCTGCAGTGCTGGGGCCAGCTCTGAAGTCCTCAGCCCAGCAGAGACAGGGACCTGTTAGGGCAGGGCCAGAGGAGTCCACAACCACAATGGGAGGGGTGGAAGCCCTCTGCTGTGAGGTCAGGCAAAAAGAGTCGGGATCACTCAGCCTGGAGAAGAGGAAGCTCCAGGGAGACCTTCTGGTGGCCTTAAAGGGGCTGCTAAGAGAGGTGGGGCCTTTTGAGCAGGGCCTTTTGAGACAGGACAAGGGGTGATGGTTTTAATGTTTGACGCTGAGGATGGGGAGAGCGGAAAAGACAGCAGAGAAGCTTTTGGGCCTTATTTCATGTGCTGGACTCACCTGACAGGACAGCCAGTTTCTGAAACATCTCAAACTGGCCCAGGTTGCCCAGAGAGGTGGGGGCTACCCCACGCCTGGAACCATTCCAGATCGAGTTGTTTGGGGCTCTGAGCAACCTGCTCCAGTTGGGGATGTCCTTGCTGACTGTAGGGGGATTGGACTGGATGGCCTTGAAAGGTCCCTTCCCACCTAAACCAGTCTGGGATTCCACCTGGGGATTGACCTCTTGTTTGTCACGGGCTCCAAGATCTCTTTGCTCCCTGCAGTGACCCCACCCAGATCTAAGAAATAAGAACCGAAGACATTTCAACAACTCCTCCATCTGCCTCCATCTGCATGGAGAGACCCTTTGGTAATTCTGTGTGATTCTTGTTCCTCAGAATGTTCTGGAGATGAGGGTCACAAACAACAACTACCAGGATCCAAACAACCTGATCTTCCAGGAGATCAGACTCCTGGGGCTGCCCCGGGAGATACTCTCCCTTACGGTGCTGCAGGGCAACGTGGTGCAGGATTCTGCTCCTAACATCAGCTACGACCCTGCAACTGAGGTAAACATCAGCAGCAACAATGAGAATGCTAATGATGATGATGATGATGATGGTAAGAAGAAGAATGATAACAATACTAATAACAGTGGTAATAATAGCAATAACAAATCAATGGCAATAACAACACAATAAATTATTATTGTTAATAATAAACCAATACTAATAACTCAATACTGCTACTACTGAATGAATACTAAGATTAAGACTAACAGTAACACTACTACTGCTAAATCAACACTACTGCTAAATCAATGCTACTGCTAACATCAAGAAATCATTAACAGTAATTGCAACAGTAGCAACAGTAAATAATAATAATGCAATACCAATAATTCTAAGAACAACAACAAGAATAGCAGCAATAATCACCATAGGAGAATATGGGTTGGGCCCACCCCAGGCACAAATCCAGGCTGGGTTGGGAGCAGCCCTGAAGAAAGAGGCTTGGGGGTGTTGGTTGCTGAGCAGCTCCCCAGGAGCCAGCTATGAGCTCATGCAGCCCAGCAGGCAGCTGTGTGCTGGGCTGCAGCCAGAGGAGTGTGGGCAGCAGGGCAGCAGAGGGGATTCTGCCCTTGGCTCTGCTCTGCTGAGACCCCACCTCCACCCCTGCCTCCAGTTCTGGTGTCCCCAGCAGAACAGGGACATAATAGAATTGTTCATAGAATTATAGAATGGCTCAGGTTGGAAGGGACCTCGGAGATCATCTACTCCAACTGCCCTGCCATGCCCAGGGAAGCCTCTCAGCTAGACTTGGCTGCTTAAGCCCTCATCCAGCCTAGTCTTCAACACCCGCAGGGAGGAGGCATCCACAACCTCCATGGGCACCCTATTCCAGAGTCCCTCCATGCTCATGCTTGAAGAACTTCTTCCTAAGATCCAGTCTAAACCTACTCTCTGAGACTCAGTTTCAAACCATTCCCCCATGCTGCTGGAGTGAGTCCAGAGGAGGCCACAAAGATGATGCAAGGGCTGAAGCACCTCTGCTGTGAGGATAGGATGAGGTAGCTGGAGGTGTTCAGCCTGGAAAGGGGAAGACTCTAGGGGGACCTCAGAGCTGCCTTCCAATACCTGAAGGAGCTACAAGAAGGCTGCAGAGGGTCTGTTTCCAAAGGCCTGCAGTGACAGGATGAGTAGAAATGATTTGAAATGCGACATTTAGATTGGATGTTAGGAGCAAGTTCTGCACCATGAGTGTGGTGGAACACTGGAACAGGTGCTGAGGGATGTGGTTGAGTTCAGGCATGCCAAGGCTCTGAGCATTCTGACATAGTGCAGGATGTTCCTGCTGACTGCAGGGGGGCTGCAGAGGTCCCTGCCAGCCCAAACCATGCTGTGATTCTGTCTGTGTCAAATCAATAATGCCAGGAATAATCCAAATGAATCTCGGAACCTAAATGAATCTGATCATAAAAGTCCTCTACATAAACTCAGTCATCTAAGTGCTGCTACAAATACATTCATTGTGCAAAGGAGAATCTGAATCATTCCAGTGAGAGGACAACTAATGAATAAATTAATAATCAACAGCAACAACAATAATAAAAGCCTACAAATAGAAACCACTATGTTTTAAAATGAATTTCATTTGACTCCAATCAGACCAAAGAGTCCCCCCCGCCCCCCACCCCGGTGGGACTCCTTGGGATGGGTGGGATCAGATCTGCTTTAGATCTTCCAGGCAGGAATTCCAGACTCTGAGGAGAGGCTGCTTGTGGGCAGGGCATTTTCTTCTTTATTTGTGTTGAGGATTTGAACAAAAGTTTGAGAATTTCACAGTATTTTAATGTTTTAATCTATGAAGGGCAATTGATGGCTTTAAAAATCAAACTCTAGGTCGCTGTCATCCAAGGACTGCAGCTGGAACTGGGACAATCCTACACCTTGAGTTGGACCCTGGCAAGCAACATCACTGAGAAATTTGACTGCTACCCTGGGATGAATGCTTCCAAGGAGCAGTGTGAAGAGCTGGGCTGTGCCTGGACTGTAAGCAACAAAGCTTCTGATAACCCTGGTGGGAAAAGGCAGAGCCAGAACTTGGTTTACTGATTGATTTGTTTCCTTTGTCCTCTCTGGAAAGAGAGATTGCCCATTGGGATGGGCTGCTCAGGGAGGGGGTGGGTCGATGTCCCTGGAGGTGTTTAAGGAAAGCCTGGATGAGGCCTTAGCCACGGTCTGGTTGATTAGTTAGGGTTAGGGGATCGGTTGGTCTTGATGATCTTGGAGGTCTCTTCCAACCTGCTTGGTTCTGTGATTCTGTGACTTAAACAATAGGGCTAGGTTCTTGAGATCTGGCTTGCAACAAGCTGTGCCCTTCTAAGTCACGAAGAAGAGAGGAATGAAAGATGGTAGGCTTGGAAGGCTGGAAACAAATCACCCTAGAAAAGGGAAGACTCCTGGGGGACCTCAGAACTGCCTTCCAATCTGTGAAGGGATCCTGCAGGAAGGATGGGCAGGGACTTTTCATGAGGGTGTCTGGAGACAGGCCAAGGGGGAATGGTTTGAAGCTGAGGGAGAGCAGGGTTAGACTGGAGCTGAGGAAGAAGTTCTTCAGGATGAGGGTGGTGAGACTCTGGAACAGGCTGCCCAAGGAGGTTGTGGTTGCCTCCTTCCTAGGGGTGTTCAAGGCAGGTTGGATGAGGTGTTGAGCAGCTGAGCCTACTTGAGAGGTGTCCTTGCCCATGGTGAGGAGTTTGGAGCAGATGTCCTCTGGGCATCAGCCAGCTGTTTACCCAGTGAGATGTCCAGTGAGATGATCCAAGCCATGACCATTGATTGGTTAACCACAGTGTGATTTTCTGGACAAGTGTAGAGTCCTGCACCTGGGCAGAAATAACAGCAGGCACCAGTACAGGTTAGGGGTTGTCCTGCTGCAAAGCAACTCCAAAGAGAAGGGCCTTGGTGTCCTAGTGGACAGCAAATTCTCCATAGGACAGCAACATGACCTTGTGGCCAAGAGAGCCATTGGGATCCTGGGGTGCACTACAAAAAGTGTCCAGCAGGTCTGGGGAGGTTCTCCTGGCCCTCTATTCTGCCGTGGTGAGACCTCACCTGGAGTAGTGTGTCCAGTTCTGGGCTCCCCAGTTCAAGAGAGACAGGGATCCGCTGGAGAGAGTCCAACAGTGAGCTGCGAGGATGATGAAGGGTCAGGAGCATCTCTGCTGTGAAGAAAGCCTGAGAGCCCTGGGGCTGTTTAGTCTGGAGAGGAGAAGGCTGAGAGGGGATCTGAGCAATGTCTATAAATATCTGAGGGGTGGGGGGCAAGGGGAAGGTGCCAGGCTCTTTTCAGTGGCACTTGTTAATAGGACAAGGAATAATGGGTATAAGCTAGAACCCATGAATTTCCACCTCAGCATGAGGAGAAACCTCTTTATGGTGAGGGTGACAGCCCTGGAGCAGGCTGCCCAGAGAGGTTGTGGAGTCTCCCTTGCTGGAGACTTCCAAAGCCAGCTTGGACGTGCTCCTGTGTGACCTGCCCTTAGTGACCCTGCATTGGCAAAGGGTGTTGGACTGGAGAGCAGCCAGGCAGAAAGGGACCTGGGGGTGCTGGCTGATAGTAGGCTGAACATGAGCCAACTGTGTGCCCAGGCAGCCAAGAGGGCCAATGGTATCCTGGCCTGTATTAGGAAGAGTGTGGCCAGCAGGAGCAGGGAGGTCATTCTGCTCCTGTACACTGCAGTGGTTAGGCCACACCTTGAGTCCTGTGTCCAGTTCTGGGCTCCTCAGTTTAGGAAAGATGTTGAGATGCTGGAAGGTGTCCAGAGAAGGGCAACAAAGCTGGGGAGGGGTCTGGAGCACAGCCCTGTGAGGAGAGGCTGAGGGAGCTGGGGTTGCTTAGCCTGGAGAAGAGGAGGCTCAGGGGAGACCTCATTGCTCTCTACAACTACCTGAAGGGAGGTTGTAGCCAGGAAGGGGTTGGTCTCTTCTTCCAGGCAACCAGTACCAGAACAAGGGGACACAGTCTCAAGCTGTGCCAGGGGAGGTTTAGACTGGATGTTAGGAAGAAATTCTACAGAGAGAGAGAGATTGGCCATTGGGATGTGCTGCCCAGGGAGGTGGTGGAGTCACCATCACTGGAAGTGTTTAGGAAGAGCCTGGATGAGGCACTTGGTGCCATGGTTTAGTTGATTAGATGATATTAGGTGATAGGTTGGACTTGATGATCTCAAAGGTCTTTTCCAACCTGGTTAGTTCTATTCTGTTCTATCTCTGGAGGTCCCTTCCAACTCCTAACATCCTGTGACTGTGTGGTCTAAGACCTCCCTTGTCACCTTTCCGTCCTCAGGAGGACCCCTCCACCGTGGGTGCTCCATACTGCTACTACCTCACTGCTGACAATGGTTACTCCGTCACCGACGTGAGCTACACAAACTCGGGCCTGAGGGCCAACCTCACCTTCAACAGGAGCGTCAGAAAAGCCTTTGAGAGATCAACAGCACCCATCAGCACCCTGGCCCTGGAGGTGACATACCACAACAACCACATGCTGCAGTTCAAGGTAGGGTAGAATTTCTCCTGCTTTGGGTTGTTCCACTGGTCAAGCTGCTCAAGCTGCACCAGGGGAGGCTTAGTCTCGAGGTGAGGAGAAAGTTCTTCACTGAGTGAGTCGTTCGTCATTGCAATGTGCTGCCTAGGGAGGTGGTGGAGTCACCGTCCCTGGAGGTGTTCAAGAGGAGATTGGACGTGGCACTTGGTGCCATGGTTTAGTCCTGAGGTCTGTGTTGATAGGTTGGACTCGATGATCCTCGAGGTCTCTTCCAGCCTTAGTTATGCTGTGATACTGTGAAAATTGTGGCTTTTGGGGGGAGAGCAGGGTTTGAGTTAGTCTTGTGTGGTGTGAAAATCAATGAGTTGAGTTCCTCCTTTCAACCAAACTGCTTTCATTGCTCTTAAACCAACCCATTCCAACTTCTATGAGAAGAAAAGAAAGGACCGAAAAAAAAATAATAATCAAATATTTTAATGCTGGCTAAAAATTCAACCAAAAAAGTGCAGTTCATGAATGGTACCAGAAGGGTGAAAATTTATCAGTGGCACCAGAATTGGAAATTCATTGATGCTACCAAACTCTGAAATCCACTGATGGTACCAAAACCAAAGGTGAAAATCTTTTGTTAAAACCCCCAACCTAAACCAAACAATAAAACCACTAAGACATAAAATTCTAAAGCAAATTCCATTAAACTTTAAAAACCAAAATAAATTCAGTTGAGCCCTACAAAAAAAAAAAAAAAAAAAAAAGGAATTAAACTCTTAAAAAATTAACTGAAACTCCAAGTCACTTAAAACTTAAAAAAATAAAAATGAATTAGACTTTAAAAAAATGGAATTAGACTCTAAGAAGTTGAATTAGATTCTAAAAAATTAAATTCAGCTAAAAAAAAAATGAAATTAATTCAGCCCCTCAAAAGTAAACTTCTTGATGGTGGTACCAAAAAGGTGATCATTTGGTTTCTGACCCATAAAAGGTGAAATTCTTTTCTTTAAAAAGCCTCAATTAAACTCTCAGAAATTAAATTAAGTTAAAAAAAAAATCACATAGACTCCAAAAAAAAAAAAAAATTGAATTGGACTCCCCAAATATTTTTTTAATTGGACTCCAAAATAAAGGTTTCAATTAGACTCAAAAAAACCCCCCAGTTGAATTCGAGTCCAAAACAAAACAAACATTGAATTGGACTGCAAAGAGGAAAAAAAAATGGAATTAGACTCAAAAAAAATTAAAATTGAATTAGACTCCAAAAAATTAAAATGGAATTAGACTAAAAAAAAATTAAAATTGAATTAGACAAAAAAAAAAATAATTGAATTTGACTCCAAAAAGAAAAAAAAAGAAATTAGACTAAAAAAAAAAAAAAATTGAATTAGACTCAAAAAAAAAAAAAAATGAATTGGACTCCAAAAAGAAAAAAAATTGAATTAGACTCAAGAAAATTAAAATTGAAATAGACTAAAAAAAAAAAATAATTGAATTTGACTTCAAAAAGAAAAAAAATTGAATTAGACTAAAAAAAAAATTTGAAATTGAATTAGACTCCAAAAAAAAAAAAAATTAATTGGACTCCAAAAAGAAAAAAATTATTTAGACTAAAAAAAATTAAAAATGAATTATAAAAAAAAAATATTAATTTGACTAAAAAAAAAAATAATTAGACTAAAAAAAAAAATTGAATTTGACTCCAAAAAGGAAAAAAAAATTGAGTTAGACTTAAAAAAAAAAAAAGAATTAGACAAAAAATAATAATTGAACCCTGGGGTTGAGAGCCTGGAGAAGAACAGCCCCAGAGGGCAGCTGTGCAATGCTCTGCAAGAGACAAAGGTGGGGGGCAATAGGATGGGGTCGGACTCTTGCCTGTGGTGGCCCAGGGGCAAGGGGCACAAACTGGAACCCAGAAGGTTCCACCTGAACATGAGGAGAAACCTCTTTGGTGTGATGGAGGCTGTGCTCTGGAGCCCCTCTGGCCATAGTGATCCTGGGCAAGCTGCTGTGGGTGCCCGGCTGGAGCAGTGGGGTTGGACTGGGTGATCTCCAGAGGTCCCTCCACCACCACCGTGCTGGGACAGGGTGAAAGTCTGCCTTGCTCACCCGTGGACATTCCACTGACCTGATGGTCTCCTCACCCAGATTTATGACTACGCCAACCCTCGCTACGAGGTGCCGGTGCCCCTCAACCTCCCCGCGGCCCCGGAGGGCTCAAGCCAGGAGCGCCTCTACGACGTGGTGCTGAAGAGCAAACCCTTTGGCATCCAGGTGTGGCGCAGGAGCACAGGAACAGTGATGTAAGGCCCTGCTGCTGGCACCTCCTGCCTTCGTTTCACTTTCCTACTTCCATTTTTCCCTTCTCATTGCCTCAATTTTGTCTCCTCAGTGAATTTTTCTCACTTGATTTCATTTAATTTGCACATTTAGGCATTTTCATTTCATTTCCTCACTGAAATTCGTCATTACATTTTCTAATTCCGTTTTCTCACTTCCCTCCTTTTATTTCCTCACTCCTATCATTTTATTCCCTCATTTAGTCTCACTTTCCTCATTTAATAGCCTCCTTTAATCCTCTCAATTTACCATGCAATTTCCTCTTTATATTTCCTCTCTTTATTCATTTCCAAATGAAAATTTTTCAATGTATTAATTTTCTTCTCATTTAATTAGCTCAAATTTGTGTTTCATTTCCTTTCCTCACTGATGATTTCTTTTTCCCCAGCTCATTTCCATATTTCGGTATTTCTCATTGAATTTTCTGACTAAATTTCTTCATCTCGTTTCATAATGCAACTGTTTTCACTTTGCTCATTGAATTTCCTGATTTCATTTCCTTGCTGATTTCTGCCCCCTTACTTTGCATAGTTCATTATTTGCTCATTTAATTTTTTAATTCACTTTTCTCACTTTTATCATTTAATTTCCTCTGACAATGTCCTCACTTCACTCATTTAATGTCCTCATTTAACTATCTTAGTTTATTCATCCAGTTTTCTCATTTAAGCTTCTCAATTCCCTCACTTGATGACCTCACTCCAACATTTTTTTGGTGTTGTTTGATTTCCACATTTAATCTTTTTTCCACTTAATTTTTTAGTGGAGTTTTCACATTTCTTTCCTCATTTAATTTCCTCTCTTTCCTCATTTAATTTTCTCTCTTTCCTCATTTAATTTTCTCTCTTTCCTCATTTAATTGTCTCTTGGTTTGCTTTTGTGGTGGTTTGAGCCCTTACTGGAGTTTTCATCTACCGAAAAAAAAATCATCTGGAGTTGGTTTGGAAGTCACAGAAGTAAATTTTGACATAAAAAAATGACTACATAGCAGTTGGAGGATGGAGTTAGAAGGGTGAAGAACAAGGGTGAGGAGGAAAATGCGCAGCCCCACATTTGGGTGGCCTCGTACCTCCCTCAGTGTATGTGGATTTCAGTCCTTCAGAGAAGCCTGGATGCAGCAGGGAGAAGATCAGGGCTGACCACTCTAAACATTCTAAACAATTCAATTAAGCTCTAAAACAAACAAAAAAAAAGAGTGGGAATTAAAGAATAAATACATATTGGAATTGAGCTCCTAAAAATGCAATGAAATTCTAGGAAAAAAGTTGGAATGAAACTCTAAACATTTCAATTAAACTCTAGAAAAAATTGGAAGTAAATCTCTAAAAAAAAAAACCCAACCCAGTATTAAACTCTAAAAATTGAATTAAACTCTAGAAAAACTGGAATTAAGCTCTAAAAAATGCAAGGCAATGCTAAAAAAAAATGGCATTAAACTCGATAAAAATCAATTAAACTCTAGAAAAAATAGATTTAAACTCTTAAAAAGTCAATGAAACTCCAGAAAGGTTGGAATGAAACTCTGAAAAATTGGAATGGAACTCTAAAAAAAATGCAATTAAACTATAGGAAAAATTGGAATTAGGCTCTGAAAAGTCAATTAAACTCTAGAAAAATGGGGATGGAACTCTTAAAAATGCAATTAAATTATAGAAAAATTGGAATTGAATTCTAAAAAAGTCAATTAAACACTGGAAAAATTGGATTGAAACGCTCAAAATCCAATTAAACTCTAGAAACATCAGAATTCAACTCTAAAAAAACATCCATTTCCCTCTAGGAAGAGTTGGAATTGCACTCTAAAAAATGAGTTTAACTCTAAAAATGATTTCAATTAAACTCTAGAAGTTCCAACTGAACTCCAAATCTTCAACTCACCTCCAAACCACTCCTGGTGCTGGTGAATTTCTCCTGAGCACCTCACCAGATCCTTCCCAGCTGCTGACTGCTGGCGTTCTTAGGGAGCGGGGCTGACCCTCGGGGGTGAGCCCAGCCCCTGCTGCCCCCTCATTGTCTCTCCTGCCCCAGCTGGGACTCGCAGCTGCCCACCTTCACCTTCAGCGACCAGTTCATCCAGATCTCCACTCTCCTGCCCTCTCAATATGTCTTTGGCTTCGGGGAGCATGAGCACGGAGCCTTCCGGCGGGAAATGGACTGGAACACCTGGGGCATGTTCACCAGGGACCAGCCTCCTGGAGTAAGTGGAGAGCAGACCCCCAACATCTCCTTTAGTTTCTTTCTTTTGTTCGGGAGTTTCTGCTTTTTGGTTGTCTGTTGATTGGCTGTGGAGACAGCCAGTCCTGGACCTGGGGCAGAGGAACCCCCATGTCAACAAAGGGTGAGGGGGGAAGGGCCAGAAAGGTGCCCTGTGGAGAGAGGGGCTTGGGGGTGTCGATGAGAAACTCACCATAAGGGACATGGGTTAGTGGTGGGCTTGGCAGTGTTGGGTGAGTGGTTGGACTGGATGATCTGAAAGTTCTCCTCCAACCAAAACTATTCTGTGATTCCATGACCCAGAACCATAAGCTTCCAGCCCAGACCCAACCATCTCCTGGGCTGGTCCCCTGCAGTGTGGGCAGCAGGGTGAAGGAGGGGATCCTGCCCCTCTGCTGTGGTCTCCTAAGACCCCACCTGCAGTGATGGAGCCAGCTCTGGAGTCCTCAGAACAGGACAGATATGGATCTGATGGAACAGGTCCAGAAGAGGCCACAACCATGATGGGAGGGCTGGAAGCCCTCTGCTGTGAAGTCAGGAGCTGTTCAGCCTGGAGAAGGCTCCGAGGAGACCTTCTGGTGTCCTTAAAGGGGCTGATATTTCAGCAGAAAAAAAAAGCCTTGGGGGCCTGTGGTGCCACCTTGGGGCTGTAACCTGAGGATTTTGGAACATTTTGGGTCAAGACAAATAAAGAGGAAGCCACCAGCTTGTCTTTGGTAGAGGCCACCTGGAAATACTTGGAGGGGAAGTGACTTAATTTGAGCAAATTTTAGAGCTGAAAATCCATTTCCTTCCCATCCCTACCTTGAGCAGTCAGGAGCAGACTGACCTCAAAATGGGAAGGAAGGTGAAAATGGTGGCTCCTGGTCACCATTTCCAGTTGGATGTTCAACGTGGTGTAAGCTCCATGGGTGTCTGCCTCCTCATTGGTGGTGGGGAAGCTCTTGGTGGGTGTGTTGGTGCAAAAAGATTGTGTGTTTTATTTTCCAGTACAAGCTGAACTCTTATGGATTCCAGCCCTTCTACATGGGTCTGGAAGAAGATGGCAATGCTCATGGGGTTCTCCTGCTCAACAGCAATGCGATGGGTAAGTAAAAAACACACCAAAAGTCACTTTATGTTCACTCTCTGATTCTTCAAACCTCACTTTGCACCTCACTCAACCCTTGGTCCCCCTCTTGTTCTCCCACCCTTCTCCAGAGGTCATCATCCAGCCCACTCCAAAATCCACTGTAGTTCATAGGTAGCTCAGGCTGGAAGGGACCCCAGAAGTCATCTCCTCTGACCTCCCCGCCATGGGCAGGGACACCTCTCAACCAGGCTCAGCTGCTCAAGGCTTCATCCAACCTGGCCTTGAACACGTCCAGGCAGGAGGCATCCACAGCCTCCCTGGGCAGCCTGTGCCGAAGTCTCCCCACCCTCATCCTGGAGAACTTCTTCCTCAGCTACAGTCTAATCTGTTGTTCTTCATCTCCACTGAGCTCTTGGTCACCATCTTGTCCTCCAGATGTGACATTCCAGCCCACCCCTGCTCTGACCTATCGCACAATTGGGGGGATCCTGGACTTCTACATGGTGCTGGGGCCAACACCAGAGCTGGTGGTGCAGGAGTACACCGAGGTGCTGCTGCTGAGGCAGAGGGGGTTGGGGCTTTTGGGCTGTGGCTTTGGGTCAGTTTGGGTTGGGGTTTGTTTTGGGGGCTGGGTTTTATTGTTGCTTTTTGGTTTTGTTGGTTTGGGTTGGAGTTTTTTGGGTTGGTTTGTTTGGTTAATTCAGTTGGGTCGGGGGCTGGGTTGGGCTTTTTGTTGGTGGTTTTGGTTTTGCTGAGTTGGTTTTGGGGTCGGAATTTTTCGGTTGGGTTTTTTGGTTTTTTGGTTGGTTTTTTTTGGTTTGGTTTGGGGTTGGGTTGGAGGTTTTTCTGTTGGTTTGGGATTTGGTTTGGGCCTTTATGTTGGGGTTGTTTTTGGCTTGGCTTTGAGTTTGGGTTGGATTTTTTTGGTTTTTTTTGGCTGATTTTCATGTTTAGTCCTTTTGAGTTTTGGTTTGGGTTTGGGTTTTTCTGTTGTATTTTGCTTTGTTGGTTCTGTTTGGGGTTTTTTTTGGGGTTTTGTTTGTTTTGTTGGATTGGTTTTGGGGTTGGGGACTTTTGGTTGGTGTTTGTTTTAGGTTTGCTTTGTGGTTTTAAGGCTTTGGGGTCTGGGATATTTTTCAGCTTTGATTTGTGGTTTAAGGGCTTTTGGGTTTTGTGTGTATGGTCTTAGGGCTTTTGTTTTGTGTGCTTTTAGGGCTTTTGTGAGGGTTTTAGGTTTGATTTGTGAGTTTAGGCATTTTGGGTCATTTTTTCCCCTGGTTTTAGAGCTCTGGGGTTTGTAGGGTTTTTTTGGGTGGTTTTAGGGCTTTTGGGTTGGGGTTTATTTCAGGTTTGAATTGTGGGTTTAGGGCTTTGGGGGTTGTTTACTTTTGCTTGTTTTGGTTCACAGTTTTGGGGGCTTTGGGTTTTTTGGTGGGGGAGGAGCCAGTGCTTCAGATTTTTGCTTCTTTTGTTTGATTGGATTTTATTTGTTTCTCTTATGTTCTGATTTAACCCTTTTGCAATAAGATTTCTTTCTTCCATGCTTTCAGGTGGTTGGGAGACCTATCATGCCTGCCTACTGGTCACTGGGATTCCAGTTGTGCCGCTACGGATACGCAAATGACAGCCAAATTGCCCAGGTGGTGGCAGAGATGAAAGCAGCCAGGATACCTCATGTAGGTTGAGAGCCATAAAAACTGGAGTTTCACCACAATTGTACTGGCTTTGGGGCATTTTCTACCTGAAAGCAGCAAAATTAATCCTATGGTTGATGCCATAGTTCAGCCTTTTCTGCCTTTTAAAGAGAAACCCAAAGGAAGCAAATGAAATTAACTCTGAGGAGAAGCAATCCCCTGCAGCAGGACAAGTGAGGGGTGACCTGCTAGAGAGTGGATCTGTTCAGAAGGACCTGGGAGTATTGGTGGACAACAAGTTGTCCATGAGCTAGCAATGTGCCCTTATGACCAAGAAGGCTGGTGGTCCTCTGAGGGGCATGAGGAAGAATGTGGCCAGCAGGTCAAGAGAGGCCACATCTGGAGTGCTGGGTCCAGTTCTGGGCTCCCCCATTCAAGAGAGACAGGGAACTAAAGGAGTGCATCCAGTAGAGGCTGTGAAGGTGCTGAGGGGCCTGGAACAGCTCTGTGAGGAACCCTGGGGCTGTTGAGCCTGGGGAAGAGCAGCCCCAGAGGAAATCTACTCATCTAAAGGGACTGTGAGGGGGCAGAGACAGGCTCTTCTCAGTGGTGCCCAGGGACAGGACAAGGGGCACAAACAGGAAGCCAGGAGGTTCCACCTGAACAGGAGGAGAAACTTCTTTGGTGTGAGGGTGGTAGAGGCCTGAAGCAGGCTGCCCAGAGAGGTTGTGGAGTTCCCTTCTCTGGGGAAATTCCAAACCCAGCTGGCCACTGTGATCCTGGGTAAGCTGCTTTGGATGCCCCTGCTTTAGCAGGGGAGTTGGACTGGATGATCTCCAGAGGTCCCTTCCAACCCTCACTGTCCTGGGATTCAGGGTTTCTGTGTTTGCCTCAGCTTCAAGATGCAGCAGATTCCAATTTTACAGTTGAAGAAAAGCAGAAATAAACTCAAATTAAAAATGAGGAGTTTTCTCTGCTTTTGCAAATGGCTGAGGCTGCTGATGGATGACATCATGCAGGTGATGAGAACAAAGCCCTCTTACAGTGTCTTGTGTGTGTGACCTGCAGGATGTGCAGTACTCAGACATCGACTACATGCTGCGGCAACTGGACTTCACCCTCAGCCCACACTTCAGTGGCTTGCCAGCTCTGATTGACAGGCTCCATCAAGAAGGAATGAGGTTTATCCTCATCCTGGTGAGTGTCCAGGCATGTTTTGAGGTGGCATCATGGTGTTACAGGTAAGAAAACACATAAAACTGTATCCCCTTTCCATTTCAGGACCCAGCCATATCTGCTAATGAAACTGATTACCCGACCTTCACCCGAGGCGTGGAGGAGGATGTCTTCATCAAATGGCCCAACAGCGACGACATTATCTACGGGAAGGTGCTGCCTCTTTTACTAGAGAGTCATTAACGTTGCAAAAGACCTTGAAGATCATGTCCAGCCTTCAACCCAACAGCACCATGGCCACTGATCCATGTCCCCAGGTTTCTTGAACACTTCCAGGATACAGTGACTCCACCACCTCCCTGAGCAGCGTTTTCCAAGGACTGACCACTCTTGCAGCAAAGAAAGTTTTCCTAATCCCCAACCTAAACATCTCTTGGTGTAACTTGAGGCTGTTTTCCCTTGTTCTGTCACTTGATTCTGGTTGGAAGAGATCTTTGAGATTGATCATTGACTCCAACCATGAACCCAGCACTGCCAGGTCCCTCAGCACATCTCCATTGCTTTGAAACAACTCCAGGGATGTGGACTGCACCACTGACCTAGGCATAGACAACCCTTAAGGGGAAGAAATTGTTCCTCATGTCTAACCTAAACCTCCCCTGGGACAGCTTGAGACTATTTCCTCTCACCTTCTCGCTTACTCCTTGGGAGATGAGCCGAACCCCCACCTGGCTCCAGCCTCCTTTCAGGGAGCTGTAGAGAACAATGAGGTCTCCCCTCAGCCTTCTCTTCTCCAGGTTGAACACCCCCATCTCCCTCAGCTGCTCCTCCCCAGCATTGTTCTCCAGACCCTTCCCTGGCTTTGTTGCCCTTCTCTGGATATAGTCTGACCCCTCAATGTCCTTCTTGGGGTGAGGAGCCCAAAACCAACCCCAGGATTTGAGGATAAAATAATCCAAATGCTGATAATGAACACATCAGGTTAGATGTTGGGGAGAGGACTTTTAGCACCACTTCTTAGCCCCAGATTCAGTTGACACATTGAGTGCTGGTGATGGCTCCAGCTTGGGTTGCCATTGGATGCCATTGTGGCAAAGCTTTCTTTATGTTGACATTAATTTTTAAATCTTTGTTGTTGTTTTAACATCTTCCTCCTCCTAGGTCTGGCCAGATCTTCCCAACATAGAAATCAATAGCAGCGCGGATGTAGAAACTCAAGTGACGGTAAGGAAAGGTTAAGATCTTTAGGTGACTGACACAAACAGGGAGGGAGCAGGAAAGTCATGAAAGGATATTTTACATGATGGAACTGGCTGAAAAAAAATTGATCTTGGATCAAAAATCAGAAGTTGGATGAAAAAAGGGACCAGTTTTCAACCAGAGCTTGTTGAACCCCAAGCAGTTCTCAGAAATGAGCCAGTGGCAACTGCATGAGGTTCAACAAGTCCCAGTGCAAGGCACTGCACCTGGGTCAGGCCCACCCCAGGCACAAAACCAGGCTGGGTGCAGGGGGTGTTGAGAGCAGCCCTGAAGAAAGAGGCTTGGGGGTGTTGGTTGCTGAGCAGCTCCCCAGGAGCCAGCAGTGCCTTCATGAAGCTCAGGAGGCAGCTGTGTGCTGGGCTGCAGCCAGAGGAGTGTGGGCAGCAGGGCAGCAGAGGGGATTCTACCTCTTGGCTCTGCTCTGCTGAGACCTCACCTCCAACCCTGCCTCCAGTTCTGGTGTCCCCATCAGAAGAAGGTTGGAGTGAGTCCAGAGGAGGCCACAAAGATGATGCAAGGGCTGGAGCACCTCTGCTATGAGGACAGGCTGAGAGAGCTGGAGGTGTTCAGCCTGGAAAGGAGGAGACTCCAGGGGACCTTAGAGCTGCCTTCCAATATATGAAGGGATCCTGCAGGAAGGTTGCAGAGAGACTTTTCCTGAGGGTGTCCAGAGACAGGCCAAGGGGGAACGGTTTGAAGCTGAGGCAGAGCAGCATTAGACTGGAGCTGAGGAAGAAGTTCTTCAGTGTGAGGGTGGTGAGACTGCTGCCCAGGGAAGTCATGGATGCCTCCTCCCTGAGGGTGTTCAAGGGCAGGTTGGATGCAGCCTTGAACAGCCAAGTCTAGTTTTGAGGCACCCCTGCCTACAACAGGGAGGTTGGAGGAGATGACTGCTGAGGTCCCTCCCAGCCTGAGCCAGTCTGGGATTCTAACATCAAGAAATCCTAAAATAACATCAGAGTGAGTGGCAGAAACTCTCCAACTTTTCTGCCTCTACAAACTGCAAGGAAATGGTGAACTTTGTAAGAAAAAAAGTCAGATTTCTGTTTAAGAAGTTAAATGAAATCCCAACACTTTGGTCCTGTCTCAGAGCTTTGTTTCTCTTCTCCTCCCACAGTTCTACCGAGCCCATGCAGCCTTTCCGGATTTCTTACGCAATTCCACCCAGGAATGGTGGGAGAGGGAAATTGCTGAGGTCTACACCAACCCACGAAATGCATCCCTGAGCATGAAGTTTGATGGCCTCTGGATTGTAAGTGTGAAAAAATTATTCAATTCCTGAGATTTCTCTGTGGTTTTTTAACCCTAAGATTGGCTGGCAACACCTCAAAACCTCTCCAATGCCCTGAGGCCACCAGAATGCTTTGGTTTGGGAAAGATGCTCAAGACCACCCAGTCCAACCATTCTCTAACTCAGCCAAGGCTGGTGCTCAACCATGGCCCTCAGCACCACATCTCTGAGCCTTTGAAACAGCTCCAGGTATTGGGATTCAACTGCCTCCTTGGGCAGCCTGTGCCAGAGTCTCACCACCCTCACACTGAAGAACTTCTTTGAGAACCCTTTCCGTCAAGAGGTTTCTTCTGGTGGCTTTTCTGCAGTGGTGATGTTCTTCAGGGGATCAGAGACTGGGTTATGTCGGAAAGGACCTTTAAGATCATCTAGTTCCAAGCTCCTACCCTGGGCAGGGACAATCTCCTACTAGACCAGGTTGTGGAGTCTCCTACTCTGGGGAGATTCCAAACCCACCTGGACATTGAGATCCTGGGCAAGCTGCTGTGGGTGACCCTGCTTTACCTGGGGGGGGTTTGACTGGATGATCTTCAGAGGGTCTTTCCAATCCCACAGTGCTAGGATTCTGGGATTTCATCATTTGAAGGACTGTTGTGACTGTTGTAACCAGAGGACCAGCAGCAGCCCCAAGGTTGAGAGCCTTCATTACCAAGTTCAGAGATTTCAGTAATTTATAGAATCAGAGAATCATCTGGATGGAAAAAGCCCTCTGAGATCATAGACTCCAACCATCAACCCAACGCCACCATGGCCATCAAACCATGGCCCCACATGTTTCTTGAACACCTCCAGGGATGGGGACTCCACCACCTCCCTGGGCAGCCTGTGACAGTCTTTGAGAAACCTGTGGGGCAAGAACTTTCTTCTCCTATCCAACTTAAACCATCCCTGGTGCAACTTGAGGCCTTTTCTTCTTGCCCTACCATGTGTTACCAGGGAGAAGAGATCAACCCCCACCTGGCTCCAGCCTCCTTTCAGGGAGCTATAGAGAGCAATAAGGTCTCCCCTCAGCCTCCTCTGCTCCAGGCTCTACACCTCCAGCTCCCTCAGCTGCTCCTTCCCAGCCCTGTTCTCCAGACCCTTCCCAGGCTTGGTTGCCCTTCTCTGCACCTGCTCCAGAGCCTCAATGTACTTTTTCCAGTGAAGGGCCCAAAGTAGAAACAGAATACAGAATTAACCAGGTTTGAAAAGACCTTCAAGATCATCAAGTCCAGCCTATCACACAACAGCATCTAACAAGACCACCTAGTTTGGTGTCTGTTTCCATATCTGGAGCTGAGTTCTGTTGATTTCAGCTTTTCACAGAGGCAAATCTGCCCTCATGCAGAAAGAGCATTGATAAAGAGGGGCTCCAGGTTCTGTCTCCCTTACCATGCTGACCAAGGGACTGAGACAGCAGGAGAAAAACTGAACTCAGCCAAAAAGGAACAAATTGCCTGAATTTTAGGGAGAGTTGTTCATCTGGTGTCCCCCTTGCTGCTTGCAGGACATGAACGAACCTGCCAACTTCATTAGCGGTGCTGTCGATGGCTGCAGGGACCACGACCTGAACTTCCCCCCCTACATGCCACGTGAGTCTGATACTTTGGGTCACTCTGGGGTAGAATTGGACTTGGTAACCTTAAAAGTCTTTTACAGCCCCAAAAAATCTGTTTTTTTTAGAACCTAGATGGGGCAGAAAAGGTCAAAGTTAGGCATCCAAATCTGGATTGGAATGGAATGAAATGAACCAGGTTGGAAAAGACCTTCGAGATAGAGTCCAACCTATCACCCAACACCATCTGATCAACTAAGCCATGGCACCAAGTGCCTCATCCAGTCTCTTCCTAAACACCTCCAGTGATGGTGACTCCACCACCTCCCTGGGCAGCACATTCCAATGCCCAATCTGTTTTTCTGGGAAGAACTTCTTCCTAACATCCAGCCTAAACCTCCCCTGGCACAGCTTGAGACTGTGTCCTCTTGTTCTGGTGCTGGGTGCCTGGGAGAAGAGACCAACCCCCACTTGGCTACAACCTCCCTTCAGGGAGTTGCAGAGAGCAAGAAGGTCTCCCCTGAGCCTCCTCTTCTCCAGGCTAAGCAACCCCAGCTCCCTCAGCCTCTCCTCAGAGGGCTGTGCTCCAGACCCCTCCCCAGCTGTGTTGCCCTTCTCTGCACCTGTCCTAGGAAGTCCACCTCCATTTCTGAACACAGGCTTCAGAATTTCTAAATTTCTGACCCTCAGTTTCAACATTTCCTGAATTTCTGAATTGAAATTCCAGAATGTCCAAAAATGTCTGAATGTAAATTCCAGAATGTCCTAGATTCCTGAACTTACATTTCAGCATTTCCTAAATTTCTGAGTGTGAATTTCAGCATTTCCTACCTTTACGACCTTCAATTCCAGATTCTCCTGAATTTCTGAACAGAGATTTCAAAATTTCCTGAATTTCTGGCCTTGTATTTCCACATTTCCCAAATTTATGAACTTAAATTTCAAAATCTCCTAAATTTCTGAACATCAATTTATGAATTTCCTAAATTTTGGAACACAAATTACAGATTTCCTAAATTTCCAAGTGTAGGTTTCAGAACTTTCTGGATTGCTAAGCACAAATGACAGCCTCAGCAATTTGGGAACTTAAATTTCAGAATTTCCTAAATCTCAGAACACAAATTACAAAATGCCCTAAATTTCTGAACATAAAATGAACAATTTCCTAAATCTCTGACCTTAGAGTTCAGAATTTCCTACATTCATGGGCTTATAGTTCAGAATTTCCCTAAAGCTCTGAACTTCCACTTCAGCCCTTCCTGATTTTCTGAGACAGCATCTCAGTCGATTCAGCCTTTCTGAAGCGGAATTTCAGCACATCCTGAACGTCTCAAATCCATTCTCAGTATTTCCCAAATTTCTCAGTCAGAATTTTTTTTAATGTCTAACATCTCTGAAGTCAAATTTCCCACTTCCCAAACAGCTGAAATCAAATCTCAGCAATTCCTCTGTGTCTGAAACCCATTCTGAGCATGGCTGAAATTTCAGAAGTAGAATTTTGGGGTGTCTAATTTTTTTTTTTTTTGGAATAAAATTCCATCCCTTCCTAACTTTCTGAAATAGAATTGCAGTGCCCCCCCCCCTCCCCCCCCCATTTCTGAAATAGAATATTTGTCATTTTCTACATTTCTGAAATAGATTTTTAAAAAAATAATCTAAATTTATGAATGATGATTTTGGAATTGCTGAAATCCAATTTCACAGAGCTCTGACACCAGACACCAGCACAGGCTAGGGCGGTCCTGCTGGAGGGCAGTTCCGTGCAGAAGGACTTTGGAGTGCAGGTGGACACCAAGTTCTCCATGGGACAGCAATGTGCCCTTGTGGCCAAGAGGGACAAGGACATCCTGGGGTGCAGCAAGAGCAGTGTGGCCAGCAGGTCTAGGGAGGGTCACCTGCCCCTCCACTCTGCCTTGCTGAGACTACATCTGGAGTACTGTGTCCAGTTATGGGCTCCCCTGTTCAAGAGAGATCTGCTAGAGAGAGTCCAACAGAGGTTACAAGGATGATGAAGGGACAGGAACTCTCTGCTGTGAAGAGAGACTGAGAACCCTGGGGCTGTTTAGTCTGGAGAGGAGAAGCCTGAGAGGGAACCTCCTCCATGTCTATAAATATCTGAGGGGTGGGTATCAGGATGAAGGTGCCAGGATCTTTGGTGGTAGTCAGTGACAGGACAAGGAACAACAGGGACAAGCTGGAACCTAGGAGGTTGTGTTTTAGGCTTCTCACTGCAAGATGGACATTGAGGCTCTGGAGCAAGTGCAGAGAAGGGCAACCAAGCCTGGGAAGGGTCTGGAGAACAGGGCTGGGAAGGAGCAGCTGAGGGAGCTAGGGGTGTACAGCCTGGAGTAGAGTAGGCTGATGGGAGACCTCACTGCTCTCTGCATCTCCCCAAAAGGAGGTTGGAGCCAGGTGGGGGTTGGTCTCTTCTCCCTGGTAACACGTGGTAGGACAAGAAGAAATGGCCTTAAGTTGTGCCAGGGATGGTTTAAGTTGGACATGAGAAGAAACTCTTGTCCCACAGGTTTCTCAAAGATTGTCACAGGCTGGCCAGGGAGGTGGTGGAGTCCCCATCCCTGGAGGTGTTCAAGAAACATGTGGGGCCATGGTTTGATGGCCATGGTGGTGTTGGGTTGATGGTTGGAGTCTATGACCTCGAGGTGTTTAAAAGCCACAGAGATGTGGTGCCATGAGGGCCATCCATGGTTTAGCAGTGGTCTTAGCAGTGGATGATCTCCACGTAGACTTGTATGATCTCAAGGTTCTTTTCCAGCCAGCAGGGCCCCATCGTTCTCTGTCTCTTTGCAATCCCAGCCTGGTGGGCTGTGATTTTCCCATCCCAAGTGTCCCCTTTCCCTGTCCCACAGAGCTGGGCGAGCCACAGAGGGGGCTGAGCTTCAATACCACCTGCATGGAAGGAGAGCAGCACCTCCCGGACGGGACCCCGGTGCGGCACTACGACGTCCACAACCTCTACGGCTGGTCAGAGACCAAGGCCACCACGCGGTACGTTGGCATTCCAGTTCTGTTCACTTCTTCTGGCCAGACAGGCTGGAGAGTTGAGGGTGGGGGCTGGAGTCTTCTGGCAGAAGGTGGCACTCCTTATCTGCTTTGTTCTACAGATATCCCTATTGTTTCTATTTCCTATTTCTCTTTTCATTATTTCCATTTGCATTTCTGCTTTCAAGTTTTGATTTCGGGTTTCTAATCTGAATTTCCATGCAATTGATAATCTATGATCTATTGCTAATTTATGGTGTGTCCCTTGGTAATTTATAATTCCAGAATTCCTAATTTATAATTTGCAATTTATTCATATTTTTTAATTTCTTAACACTCTTGACCTGGAAGAGGTTTCCAAGAGAAGTTGGGGAAGCTCCAAGCCTGGAGGTGTTCAAGGCCAGGTTGGAGGAGGCCTTGAGCAGCCTGATCTAGTGGGAGATGTCCCTGCCCTTGGCAAGGGAGTGGGAACTGGTTAATCTTGAAGGTCCCTTCCAACCCAAACCATTCTGTGATCCTAAGTCCTCCACTGGGCTGCTCTTTTCTCAGCCTTCACTGGAAATCCTTCATTTGGTGCCTCCACCCTTGGCCAATCCATTTTCTAACCATAGATTGGCTGACACTCAACCCTCAGAGTCTGCAGACCTGTGGAGCACTGTGAATCCTGATGAAAGGCTCCATCTTGGTTGGGTTTGTGGCTGCTCATGCTCCTGGGGACCAGCTTTAGTTTTGAAATCATGCAGAAGATGTTCCACAATCATCTTGGTTCTCACCCTGTTGGTTTCTTTTCCCAGAGCTCTGCACAGGGTCACCAATGAGCGAGGAATCATCATCACGCGCTCAACCTACCCCTCCAGTGGAAAGTGGGGAGGACACTGGTTTGGGGACAACACTGCAGCGTGGGACCAGCTCACTAAATCCATCATTGGTAAGCTGGCACAACCTGGCACTGTGCTGCTTCTTGCTTTCCTCCTCACTAACACATTTTTGGGGCAAACCCCCGCCCCCCCCCGCCCCCCTTCCCCCGATTAGGCTGCTGAGTTGAGCACCAGAGCTTCAGAACTTCAGCCACTCTCTTCTGGAACAGTTTTCATTCTTCTTAAACATTCTTTAACTTTGTGAAGCTCAACCAGGACAAGAGCAGGGTCCTGCCCCTGTAGAGGAACAACCTCCTGAACCAGTGCAGGTGAGAGGTGACCTGCTGGGAGGCAGCTCCACAGAGAATCACCTGGGAGTGCTGGTGGACAAGTTGTCCATGAGCCAGCAATGTGCCTTCATGGCCAAGAGGGCTGATGGTGTCCTGGGGTCCACGAAGAAGAGTGTGACCAGAAGGTTGTGGGAGGTTCTCCCACCCCTCTACTTTTCCCTAGTGAGATCACACCTGGAGTCCTGGGTCCTATTCTGGACTCCCCAGTTCAAGAGAGACTGAGAACTGCTGGAGAGAGTCCAGTGGAAACTGCACAAATGCTGAGGGGCCTGGAACAGCTCTGTGAGGAGACCTGGGGCTGTTGAGCCTGGAGAAGAGCAGCCCCAGAGGGGATCTGATCAGTGCTCAGCAAGACCTAAATGGTGGGAGGCAAGAGGATAGGGCCAGACTCTTCTCAGTGGTGCCCAGTGACAGGACAAGGGGCACAAACTGGAACCCAGGAATTTCCATCAGGAGTCACTTGTTGACTTCAAGGATAGTGGAGGCCTGGAGCAGGCTGCCCAGAGAGGTTGTGGCATCTCTTTCTCTGGAGAGCTTCCAAACCTGCCTAGCCATTGTGCTCCTGGGCGAACTGCTGTGCTCCTGGGTTGCCCTGCTGGAGCAGGGAGGTTGGACTGGGTGATCTCCAGAGATCCCTTCCAACCCCACCAGGCTACGATTCTACGAATTCTTAGCACCTGTTAAGACCCCCCTGATGCTGCCTTCAGGAGTTGGACTCAAATTCAGTCCCTGCCTCAAATTTGCTGCTTTTCTGCTTCAGAAACATCATGTCTGAGGGAAGCCTGGACATCCTTCTCCCTGTCTCATTCTCCATCTTCTCACCCCTCCCCAAACCAAAACCATTGAAATTATTGAACTCATCTCCTTGGTCTTTTTTCCCTTGCAGGAATGCTGGACTTCAGCCTCTTTGGAATATCTTATGTAAGCTCCTGGTTTCTTGCCTTTTATTTATTATTTCTTTGGTTAACTGAAGTGTGCAGTTTTGTCAGTGGCTGCTCTTGGCTTCACCCTTCCAGACTGGAGCAGACATCTGTGGCTTCTTTAAAGATGCTGAGTACGAGATGTGTGTTCGCTGGATGGAGCTTGGTGCTTTCTACCCCTACTCAAGGAACCACAATGAGCACAAATGGAGGGTGAGAGTTGTCTGGGTTTTCTTCCCCCTGAATTTCCCTTTCCCCCCCATTTCCTATAGTTTGTCAGTCACTATTTTTAGGTAAAAATGCCAGATCTAGAAATTAAAAAATAGTTAATTTTTCACATCTTTCAATTCTACTTAATCCAACCACCTCCACATGACTGAACTTCAGGGACAACTGCATGAGTGCCAACAAGTCCAAGTGCAAGGTGCTGCAGCTGGCTCGGGCCAACCTCAGGCACAAACCTCAGCCTGGGTGTAGAGCGGGTTGAGAGCAGCCTTGAATGAAGAGACATGGGGGTGTTAGGTGATGAGAAACTCATCATGAGCCAGCAGTGGCTTTAGCCCATGGATCCAACCTGGTCAGATCCCCCTGTAGAACCTTCCTACCCACCCCCAGCAGACCAATACTGCCGCCCAGCTTAGTGTCACCTGCAGATTCCCTGAGGTGGCCTTGATCCCTCATCCAGATCATTGGTAATGATGTTGAAGAGAATTTGCCTTAGCACTGAGCCCTGGAGAACTGGTCACCCGGTCGTTCCATCCCACCCCGTGTCATCAGGTCATCTCTTCCCATCAAATTAACCCTGTTCAAAATGTGACTCTTTTCTCTTTTCCAGAGGCAAGATCCTGTTGCCTGGAATTCAACCTTTGAAGACATCTCCAGGACAGTGCTCAACATCCGCTACAGCCTCTTGCCCTACTTCTACACCTTGATGTTTGAAGCCCATGCTCATGGCAGCACTGTGATCCGTCCTGTCCTCCATGAGTAAGTGTGGTCTCTCCGTCTCCAGTTGTCACAGAATCCTAGCGTGGTGGGGTTGGAAGGGACCTCTGGGGAAGACCCATTCTAACCCCACTGCTCCATCAAGGACTCCCACAGCAGGTTGCCCAGGATCTCAGTGAGCAGGCAGGTTTGGAAGCTTTCCAGAGAAGGAGACTCCACCACCTTTCTGGGCAGCCTGCTCCAGGTCTCCAGCACTGTCACACCAAAGAAGTTTCTCCTCCTGGTCACATGGAACTTTCTGGGTTCATCTTTGTGTCTGTTGCCCATTGGCCTGTCCCTGGGCACCACTGACAAGTCTGGCCCTATCCACTTGGCCCCCACCTTCTTGACCCCTTGCCTTTTAGATATTGATGACCACTGAGGAGATCCCCACTGATAAGATTCCAGAATTTCTGCTGAAGACCACAGGATTTCTGTGTTCCTCATAAAAAGCTGGTTTTTTTTCCTCCATTCCAGTGACTTTTCTGTTAAAACAGCAAAAATCAGTTCTGGAGAACTAATCTGGTGAGGAGCAGCTGAGGGAGCTGGCATTGTTTAACCTGGAGGAGTCTGAGAGGAGACCTCATGGCCCTCTACAACTCCCTTGACAAGAGTTTGGAATGAGGTTGAGGTTGGTCTTTTCTCCCAAGGAACAAGGGATAGGATGAGAGGAAGTGGCCTCAAGTTGTGCCAGGTGAGGTTTAGTTTGGACATTAGGAGAAATTTCTTCTCTGAAAGGTTTGTTAAGACTTAGATCAGGCTGGCCAGGGTAACAATGGAGTTCCCATGGCTGGAGGGCTTTAAAAGCCATGGAGATGTGGTGCTGAGGACCATGGGTTAGCCCCAGCCTTGACAGTGAATGCTTGGACTGGATGATCTTGACAAACGTGGTATGGTGGAGGTCTTGCTGCCCATGGCAGAGCTGCTGTTGCAATCAGATGGTCTTTAAGGTCCCTTCCGTTCTAGGCCATTCTGTGATTCTATGATCTCAAAGGTCTTTTCCAACCAAAGCAATTTGATCATTCCATGAAAGTCCAATCTTGAGGGTCTGACCATGCTTCTGTCCCTTGGCAGGTTTGTGGAAGACAGAGCAACATGGGACATCTACCAACAGTTTCTGTGGGGCCCAGCCTTGCTCATCAGCCCTGTGCTGGAACAGGTGAAGCACTTGGGAATAGAAATAGCCAAGAAGCTGGGGAAAAAAAATACTAAAAACCTGATGAAAATACTGGAAGGGACTTGAGCTCTTCTGCAGTTTTTGTCTTTAACTGGAGACTAACCTCTTTGATTGCAGGGGGCCAGAGTGGTCAACGCCTACCTCCCGAACGCCCGCTGGTACGACTACCACACGGTAAGGACTTGCAGGTGGGGCTGCCTGCTGGTAGCTTTTCATAGAATCAGAGTCCAAAAGTGGCTCAGGTTGGAAGGGACCTCAGAGGTCATCACCTCCACCCTCCTCACCATGGTCAATGAGGCCTCTCAGCTAGATTCAGCTGCTCAAGGCTGCATCCAACCTGCCCTTGAACAGCCTCAGGGAGGAGGCTTCCACAGCAGCTTCCCTGGGCAACCTGTGCCAGAGTATCACCACCCCTCCTACTGAAGAACTTCTTCCTCAGCTCCAATCTAGCCCTACTCTCCCTCAGCTTCAAACCATTCCCCCTTGGCCTGTCTCTAGACACCCTCAGGAAAAGTCTTTCTGTGGCCTTCCTGCAGGATCCCTTCAGCTATTAGAAGGCAGCTCTAAGGTCCCCCTGGAGTGTCCTCCTCTCCAGGCTGAACACCCAGGACAGGCACCCCTAGGCCTCCTCAGCCTGTCCTCACAGCAGAGCTGCTCCAGCCCTTAGATCACCTTTGTGATCTCCTCTGGACTCACCTCAGCAGCTCTGCGTCCTCCTCCTGCTGGGGACACCAGAACTGGAGGCAGGTTTGGAGGTGAGGTCTGAGCAGAACAGAGCCCAGGGGTAGAATCCCCTCTCCTGCCCTGCTGCCCACACTCCTCTGACTACAGCCCAGCACACAGCTGCCTGCTGGGCTGCATGAGGGCACTGCTGGCTCCTGGGGAGCTACTTAGCACCCAGCTAAGTCTCTTTCTTCATGGCTGCTCTCAACCCCCTCTGCAGCCAGCCTGAATTTGTGCCTGACCTTGGCCTGACCCAGCTGCAAGACCCTGCACTGGGACTTGTTTTAAAATGGTGATTCAAAAACTATTATTTTTTTTCCTAAGTACTTTTATGTTTTTTAAACACTTCCAGGATGAATATATTGGGTTTAGAGGACAATTCAGGACTTTGCCAGCTCCTCTGGAACACATCAACCTGCACATCCGTGGTGGTTACATCCTTGCCCAGCAGAGCCCTGCCACCACCACATTTTACAGGTATGGGCAGAAGAAGCCAGGAGTTAAAATGTCTTTGGTTTTCTGGCTTTTTTTTTTTCCCAGTTTTTTAGGGCAGATGTTCAGTCAGAGGCCTGGCAGACCTCATCTGTCTTAAAGTTTTCTGGGCTCCTATGAAAGCAAAATTGGGGGGTTTCATGTTCATGGAGCTTGAGAGTCTCTCTTGTAGACTGGGGAAAAAATCTCTGTGTGGGAGCACCTTAAATTTAAGGCTTTTTTTTAATCTTTGTTATTTTCTTTGGGTTTTGAGATTGTTTGTTTGTTTGTTTTGCTTTTTTTAATGATATCTTTATCAGTGACCTGAATAAGAGTGTCAAGGGCACCTTCAGTAAAGTTTGCAGATGACATCAGATTGAGTGGCAGTGTTGATCTGCTGGAGGGTTGAAGGCTCCACAGAGAGTCCTGGCCAGGCTGGATCCATGGGCTGTGGCTAATGGGATGCGATTCAACAAGGCCAAGTGCTGGGTTCTGGCACTTAGGTCACACCAACTTCGTGAAGGCTCCAGGCTTGGGGCAGAGTGGCTGGAAACTGTCCAGCAGAGAAAGACCTGGGGGTGTTGGTCAACATCTGGCTGAAGATGATCCAGTGTGTGCCCAGGTAGCCAAGAATGCCACCAGCAACCTGGCCTGGATCAGTAATGGTGTGGGCAGCAGGAACAGGGCAGGAATTGTCCCCTGCATGGGCACTGATGAGGCCACACCATGACCATGAGTTTTGGGCCTCCTCTCACTCCCAGAAGGACATTGAGGACTGGATCAGGTGCAGAGAAGGACAACAAAGCTGGGGAAGGGTCTGGAGAACAGGGCTGGGGAGGAGCAGCTGAGGGACCTGGGGGTGTACAGTCTGGAGTAGAGGAGGCTGACAGGAGACCACCTGGCTCTCTACAACTCCCTGAAACAAGGTTGGAGCCAGGTGGGAGTTGATTTCTGTAGCAACAAGTGACAGGATGGGAGAAGTGTCCTCAAGTTACCCCAGGGAAGGTTTAGGTTGGACCTGACATGAAACTCCTTGACTAGAGGTTTCTGAAAGACTGGCACAGGCTGCCCAAGGAGGTGGTTGAATGCCCATCTGTGAAGGCATTTAAATGACACAGAGATGTAGTGCTGAGGGTTTGGTAGGGCTTGGTGAAGGCTGGACTAAACAGTTCAGTGATTCTTCCCATAGCCTCCATTAAATCACAGAATGGGTAGAACAGGACCATTAAAGATCATCTTTGATGAGCAGCTCCCCAGGAGCCAGCTATGATCTTATGCAGCCCAGCAGGCAGCTGTGTGCTGGGCTGCAGCCAGAGGAGTGTGGGCAACAGGGCAGGAGAGGGGATTCTGCCCCTGGGCTCTGCTCTGCTGAGACCTCACCTCCAATCCTGGTTCCAGTTCTGGTGTTCCCAGCAGGAGTAGGACACAGAGCTGCTGGAGTGAATCCAGAGGAGGCTACAAAGATGATTCAAGGGCTGAAGCACCTCTGCTGTGAGGATAGGCTGAGGGAGCTGGGGGTGTTCAGCCTGGAGAGGAGGAGACTCCAGGGGGAACCTTAGAGCTGCCTGCCAGTGCCTGAAGGGATCCTGCAGGAAGGCTGCAGAAAGACTTTTCCTGAGGGTGGTCTGGAGACAGGGTAAGGGGGAATGGTTTGAAGCTGAGGGAGAGCAGGGCTAGACTGGAGCTGAGGAAGAAGTTCTTCAGTCGGAGGGTGGTGTGACTCTGGCACAGGCTGCCCAGGGAGGCTGCTGTGGATGTCTCCTCCCTGGGGGTGTTCAAGGCCAGGTAGGATGCAGCCTTAGCAGCCAAGCCTAGCTGAGAGGCATCGTTGGGAGGTTGGATGTGATGACCTCTGAGCCGTTCTGTGATTGTCTCAAATAAGCGATGGTGCTTGAAGAACACAAAAAGTGATCCCCTCCTTGCGTCCACAGTCGGCAGAACCCCCTGTCCCTGACCGTGGCGCTGAGCGATGAGCAGGTGGCTGCCGGGCAGCTGTACTGGGATGACGGCGTCCGCATTGGTGAGCTCCGGTGGCAGGGGCCTGCCAGGGTGGGGCTCCTAAGTCACCTCCCCAGAGAGATGGAGTGCAGCACAGGATGGGAGCCTGAGCAGGAAGGATGACAGAAAAAGGATTACATTTAATTAATCACAGTTAAGAATGTAGGAAAATGTTTACATGTAAGGGACTAAAATTGCAGCAAATTTGTTATCCTGAATAAATTCAACTAAAATGAGAGCAAAATGGCTGAGCAGAACGAATTTGTGACAGGACAGCAAATTAATTTAATATTTAATAATTTAAAATAAAATATTTACTGCATTTAATAACTGAAACAAAAATATTGACTGCATTTAATAACCTACAATATTTATTACATTTAGTAAATTAAACTAAAAGGTTTATTACACTTAATCAATCAAACTGAGAGTTTGAGGGAGGTGATCCTCCCCCTCTGCTCAGCTCTGGGGAGACCCCACCTGGAGTACTGCCTCCAGTTCTGGAGCCCCTATTACAAGAGGGATCTGGAGGTGCTGGAAGGTGTCCATAGAGGGGCCACGAGGATGAGCAGAGGGCTGGAGCACCTCTCCTGTGAGGACAGACTGAAGGAGTTGGGGCTGTTCTGTCTGCAGAAGAAAAGGCTCCCAGGTGACCTTATTGTGGCCTTCCAGTATCTGAAGGGGACCTACAGGAAGGCTGGGGAGGGACTGCTCAGGATCTCAGGCAGTGATAGGACTAGGGGGAATGGAATGAAGCTGGAGGTGGGGAGATTGAGGCTAGATGTGAGGAGGAAGTTCTTCCCCATGAGAGTGGTGAAGCCCTGGAATGGGTTGTCCAGGGAGGTGGTTGAGGCCCCGTCCCTGGAGGTGTTTAAGCCCAGGCTGGATGAGGCTCTGGCCAGGCTGATCTAGTGTGGGGTGTCCCTGCCCATGGCAGGGGGGTTGGAACTAGCTGATCCTTGTGGTCCCTTCCAACCCTGACTGATACTATGATAAAATTGCCAAACATAATTAACTCAAGAAGTTGCAGCAAATGAATTACATTTATGAAACGAAACTAAAATATGTATTAAATAGTTAAAATGACAGTAAAATTGCTAAATTAATTCAAGGAATTGCAGCAAATTAATTGCATTCACTGAATTAAACTATTTCTTACACTGAATAGATTCAAATTGCAGCAGAGTTGCTAAACAGGATTAAGGCACCAAATTAGTTAAACTAAAATGGTTTGAGTAATCAAATGGTTTGAGTAATGGTTGAGTAATCAAAACCACAGCAGATTTTATTGCATTTAATAAATGAAACAGAAATGACAGCAAAATTGCCTAACATAAAGAAATTGACAAATCACAGCAACTTCATTGCATTTGATTAAAGTTAAGCTACAGGAAGATGCTTAAGGGTTTCATTTGGCTACAATGAAAGTTCCCAATGTTCCATAAAATGAATGAATTCAAATTACAGCTAAAGGATCAAATGTAATTAAGGTAAAGCCAAGGAAAATTAGGGTAAAATCAATTAAAAAACAAGGTAAAATCACTCAAATGAGGGTAAAATATTTAACATAAGGTCAAATCTACTAAAGTCAGTGTAAAATCAACTGAAAATAGGGTAAAAGTTAAAATGAAGGTAAAAATACTTAAAATCAGGATAAAATCAAGTAAAACGAAGGCAAAATGAATGAAAATGAAGGTAAAGGCAACTGAAATGAAAATGAACTCAAGGTAAAAGCAATTAAAACTAAGGCAAAATCAAGGGGAATTAGGGTTAAATCAAGTGGAATTAGGGTAAAATCAACTAAAACTAATGTAAAAATGTAAAGTAAGGTAAAAGCAACTAAAAATAGGGCAAGATATGGCCTAGGTAAGGTAAAATAAATTAAATTTAAGGTAAAATCAACTAAAATGAAAGTCAACCCAACTGAATCTGACTTTATTCTGCCTAACAGATGCCTATGAGGATGGTGTCTACCTGCTGACCTCATTCACCGCCGCGCAGGTACGTCGCATCGCTGTGCGGGTTTGGGTGCCGGGGTGTGTGTGGTGTGTGTTTTTAACCAAACTGCTTCGATTTCCCCTTTTCCTCAAGATTTTGGTACCACCCTAAATGCTCTGTGCTGGGTGAGCTCTTCTCTGGCATGGGGGGAAAGGTGGAATTGGGGATTGCAGAGGGGAAAAAACAACAGAAACAATAACAGAAGAGATATTTGGAATAGGCTGGGGGCAAGCTGAGTGGATAAGGGAGGGGGGCTCTGGTCGGGCCGGAGGGGAGCTCTGTATGGGCCGGAGTGTGGCTCTGGACAGGTCAGAGTGGGGGCTCTGGATGGGCCGGAGTGGGGGCTCTGGATGGGCCGGAGTGGGGCTCTGGATGAGCCGGAGTGGGGCTCTGGATGGGCCGGAGTGGGGACTCTGGATGAGCTGGAGTGGGGCTCTGGATGAGCCGGAGTGGGGCTCTGGATGAGCCGGAGTGGGGCTCTGGATGGGCCGGAGTGGGGCTCTGGATGGGCCGGAGTGGGGGCTCTGGATGAGCCGGAGTGGGGCTCTGGATGGGCCGGAGTGGGGCTCTGGATGAGCCGGAGTGGAGGCTCTGGATGGGCCGGAGTGGAGGCTCTGGATGAGCCGGAGTGGGGGCTCTGGATGGGCCGGAGTGGGGGCTCTGGATGAGCCGGAGTGGAGGCTCTGGATGAGCCGGAGTGGGGCTCTGGATGGGCCGGAGTGGGGCTCTGGATGAGCCGGAGTGGAGGCTCTGGATGGGCCGGAGTGGGGGCTCTGGATGAGCCGGAGTGGAGGCTCTGGATGAGCCGGAGTGGGGCTCTGGATGGGCCGGAGTGGGGCTCTGGATGAGCCGGAGTGGAGGCTCTGGATGGGCCGGAGTGGAGGCTCTGGATGAGCCGGAGTGGAGGCTCTGGATGGGCCGGAGTGGAGGCTCTGGATGAGCCGGAGTGGGGGCTCTGGATGGGCCGGAGTGGGGCTCTGGATGAGCCGGAGTGGAGGCTCTGGATGGGCCGGAGTGGAGGCTCTGGATGAGCCGGAGTGGGGGCTCTGGATGGGCCGGAGTGGAGGCTCTGGATGAGCCGGAGTGGGGCTCTGGATGGGCCGGAGTGGGGCTCTGGATGGGCCGGAGTGGGGACTCTGGATGAGCCGGAGTGGGGGCTCTGGATGGGCCGGAGTGGGGCTCTGGATGAGCCGGAGTGGGGCTCTGGATGAGCCGGAGTGGAGGCTCTGGTTGGGCTGGAGTGGGGGCTCTGGTCAGGCTGGAGTGGGGCTCTGGTCAGGCTGGAGTGGGGCTCCGGATGGGCCGGAGTGGGGCTCTGGATGAGCCAGAGTGGGGCTCTGGTTGGGCTGGAGTGGGGGCTCTGGTCAGGCTGGAGTGGGGCTCTGGTCAGGCTGGAGTGGGGCTCCGGATGGGTCGGAGTGGGGCTCTGGATGAGCCGGAGTGGGGCTCTGGTTGGGCTGGAGTGGGGGCTCTGGATGAGCTGGAGTGGGGCTCTGGATGAGCCGGTGTGGGGCTCTGGTCAGGCTGGAGTGGGGGCTCTGGATGAGCCGGAGTGGGGCTCTGGTCAGGCTGGAGTGGGGGCTCTGGTCAGGCCGGAGTGGGGGCTCTGGTCAGGCTGGAGTGGGGGCTCTGGTTGGGCTGGAGTGGGGGCTCTGGTCAGGCTGGAGTGGGGCTCTGGTCAGGCTGGAGGGGGGGCTCTGGTCTGGCTGGAGTGGGGGCTCTGGTCAGGCTGGAGTGGGGCTCTGGATGGGCCGGAGTGGGGCTCTGGATGAGCCGGAGTGGGGCTCTGGATGGGCCGGAGTGGGGGCTCTGGATGGGCCGGAGTGGGGCTCTGGATGGGCCGGAGTGGGGCTCTGGATGAGCCGGAGTGGGGCTCTGGTTGGGCTGGAGTGGGGGCTCTGGTCAGGCTGGAGTGGGACTCTGGATGAGCTGGAGTGGGGCTCTGGATGAGCCGGTGTGGGGCTCTGGTCAGGCTGGAGTGGGGGCTCTGGATGAGCCGGAGTGGGGCTCTGGTCAGGCCGGAGTGGGGGCTCTGGTCAGGCTGGAGTGGGGGCTCTGGTTGGGCTGGAGTGGGGGCTCTGGTCAGGCTGGAGTGGGGGCTCTGGTCAGGCTGGAGTGGGGCTCTGGATGGGCCGGAGTGGGGCTCTGGTTGGGCTGGAGTGGGGGCTCTGGTCAGGCTGGAGTGGGGCTCTGGATGAGCTGGAGTGGGGCTCTGGATGAGCCGGTGTGGGGCTCTGGTCAGGCTGGAGTGGGGCTCTGGATGGGCCGGAGTGGGGCTCTGGTCAGGCCAGAGTGTGTGCAGTCCACAGATCTAGCAAATATTGAAGAATTGATATGAATTTGTATATTTAATTTGTATTCTAGTGTATTTAATTTTGCATTCTATTTCATTTCTATTACTTTGTCAGGTTGTCCTGTTAGATTTATCCATTTTTCTGTGAGGTTTCTGATGTGTGCTGTGGGTTAAGGACTAACTGTCCTGCCACAGATATAAACTCCTGCAAAGGGCTAGACAGCCACAAGGGGCCAACAGTCCAGCCTGGGGTGGGGGCAGGCTGTTGTAATCTGTTCCTCCGTCCCATGTCCTCTGTTCCTCTCTTTGAGAGACAACACTTCTGCAGCCAGGCTCTTCCCTCTCTCCTCTCTGCTCCGAGCACGTCGCAGCTGCTGCTGTGGCTTCGGTTGGTGTGGGAGTGAAGCCTGGCTGGCAAACTGTTTCCTGCTGCGTAGCTCAGGCCTGCCCTGGGCCTGGATGGTGGTGGGGGGAGGCTTGACTGGCTGAGGCCAGGTGTGGTAGGTTCAAATTTCCCACTTGAGGCAGTTTTAGGTTGTGCCTTTCAAAGTTAACTGCAGATTCTTTGAGCAAAAGAGTGGAGAAGTATAAACAATTCACAGCTGGGTGTAAAAAGGGATGCCAAATTCACATCAGGACACATTTACTTAATAATCAGCTGGCAGAGGAGTTGGAAAGAGACCTGGAAGTGTGGGAAAGGATGGGAAAATCAAAGAAATGGCAACATTTTGTTTATTTTTTTTAATGGAACAACAGAAGGAAAAAACTCCGAACTTTGGTTAGCCTCAAGTGGGATGAAAAAAACCAAAAGACCATTTTTGTGCCAAGGAGAAATGACTGATTTGTCTTTGTCCTCTCCTTCAGAATGTTTTAGAGATCAAGGTTCTGCACCGTGGCTACGTGGATCCAAACGAGTTGAAATTCACTCAGGTGAAGGTTTTGGGGGTGACCTCTGCTGCTCACAACGTGACAGTGTCACAGGACGGCCAGCAGATTCCATCTCCTCATGCTGTGACCTACAACAGCCAAAAGCAGGTAAATCACAGGGCTCTGGGAAACATCCTGGCCTGGAAAGAGGGGAGGGAAGGGAGGTTGTAGCCAGGTGGGGGTTGGTCTCTCCTCCCTGCACCAGAACAAGAGGGCACGGTCTCTAGCTGCACCAGGGGAGGTTTAGGCTGGATGTTAGGAAGAAGTTCTTCCCAGCAAGAGAGATTGGCCACTGGAATGTGCTGACAAGGGAGGTGGTGGAGTCACCATCCCTGGAAGTGTTCAAGAGGGGACTGGACGTGGCACTTGAAACCATGGTTTAGTAGTCCTGAGGTGTTGGGTGACAGGCTGGACTTGATGATCTCCAAGGTATTTTCCAACCTTATTGATTCTATGATTTTCTTCACCCTTTTGAGACCCCCACCTGCAGTGGTGGAGTCCTCAGCACAGTACAGACAGGGACCTGTTGGAGTGGGGCCAGAGAAGGCCATGGAGATGGTCTAAGGTTTGGAAGCCCTCTGCTGTGAGGCCAGGCTGAGAGGGTTGGGTTGTTCAGCCTGGAGAAGAGAAGGCTCCAGGGAGACCTTCTGGTGGCCTTTCAGTGCTTCAAAGGTCCTCAGAGAAAGCTGGGGACAGACTTCTGAGCAGGACCTCTTGGGACAGGACAAGAGGGAATGGTTTGAATTCCAAGAGGGAGATTCAGAGTGGAGAGAAGGGAGAAATGTTTGATGCTGAAGGTGGTGGGACCCTGGCCCAGGTTGCCCAGAGAGGTGAGGATTACCCCATGCCTGGAACCATTCCAGATTGAGTTGTTTGGGGTGCTGAGCAACCTGCTCTGCTTGGGGATGTCCTTGCTGACTGCAGGGGGGTTGGACTGGATGGCCTTGAAAGGTCCCTTCCCACCCAAACCAGTCTGGGATTCCATGAAACACCTGGGGATTGACCTCTTGTTTGCCATGGGCTCCAAGATCTCTTTGCTCCCTGCAGTGACCCCACCCAGATCTAAGAAGTAAGAACTTAGGGCACTCTGGTGACCTTTTTTTCCCTCCAGAATGAATGAAATCTCATCACAGGTCATGGTCACACTGTATTCATGCACTAATTGATTAAAAACATTAATTGATTAAAAATGCATCGTTGTTATGGAAGAGGAAGGCCCAGCATGGATCTAGTGGGGGAATTCTAGAGCAGCAGAGCAGGTTTGGGGTAGGGATAATAGAATTTAAGGTCACTTAATGTAAAATGAAATATAAAGAGACAAAACAGATCACATAAGATTAGATCAGATCATAGCATCACAGAATGGTAGGGGTTAGAAGGGACCTCCAGAGGTCACCCAGTCCAACCCCCTTTCCAAAGCAGGATCACCCAGGGCAGGTCACACAGGAACACAACCAGAGGGGTTTGGAAAGTTTCCAGAGAGGGAGACTCCACACCCTATCTGGCAGCCTGCTTCAGGGCTCCAGAACCGTCATACCAAAGAAGTGTCTCCTCATGTTAAGGTGGAACCTCCTGTGGTCTAGCTTATTCCTCTTGTTCCCTGTCCTGTCGCTGGGTACAGGTGGAGAGCTGGGTGAGGAACCTCATGAAGTTCAACTGTGACAAGAGCAGAGTCCTGCACCTGGGGAGGAACAGCACCGGGCACCAGCATGGGCTAGGGTGGTTCTGCTGGAAAGCAGCTCCATGGAGAAAGACCACAGAGTTCTGGTGGACACCAAGTTCTCCATGGGACACCAATGTGCCCTTGTGGCCAAGAGGGACAAGGACATCCTAGAGTGCAGCAAGAAAAGTGTGGCCAGCAGTTCAAGAGAGGTTCTTAACTCTGCCTTGCTGAGACCACATCTGGAGTACTGTGTTCAGTTTTGGGCTCCCCAGTTCAACAGAGACAGAGACCTGGTAGGGAGAGTCCAACAGAGGTTACAAGGATGATGAAGGGACAGGAACTCTCTGCTGTGAAGAGACACTGAGAACCGTAGGGCTGTTTAGACTGGAGAGGAGAAGCCTGAGAGGGAACCTCCTCCATGTCTATAAATATCTGAGGGATGGGTGTCAGGATGAAGGTGCCAGGATCTTTGGTGGTAGCCAGTGACAGGACAAGGAACAACAGGGACAAGCTGGAACCTAGGAGGTTCCAGCTCACCATGAGGAGAAACTTGTTTTGTGTGAGGGTGGTGGAGGCCTGGAGCAGGCTGCCCAGAGAAGTCTCCTTCTCTGGACACTTTCTAAACCCACCTGGATGTGTTCCTGTGTGGTCTGCCCTGGGTGATCCTGCTCTGGCAGAGGGCTTGGCAAAGAGAAAGAGCCTGAAATAAGAAGCTGCAATCTTCTCTGAGCTCCAGCAACCCCCTGAGACCTTCAGAGCAGGGTCACTTGTGGCTTTGGATTTATTTTGGTTTTTTTGTTTGTTTTTCAAAGGTTCTGGAAATCACCCAACTGGAGCTTGAGCTGGGCCAAGACTACAAGTTAGAGTGGAGCTAAAAGTGCCTCCTGAGATTGCTGGCCAGGGAGCAGGAGCTAAGACCTTCACAAATAGTTTTTTCCCTTCTCCTCTTGGACTTCATAGTAGTTTGGGCTGGGTGCCCTCTGCTACGGGGGTGTTTCCTGTGTCCAGAGGTGCAGCCCAGTGGGTGGACACAGGAAACTAGGTATTTCCTACCATAATTCTCTGCACCACTATAAAATCCAGTGTGGGGTCTAGCACTTCCTCTTTCCTTCCTCTCTGCCACCTGGTAGCTGGGGGAGATGTCTCCCGGCCATGGGCCTGGCTAGGCCCAAGGCCACGGGGGGATAGGCAGTCTCAGATCTGGCCAGCTGAGACTAGCCTAGCAGTGTGGGGGAGGAAGAAGGAGCCCTGGGGGTCTTGGGCACACCCTCAGGTAGGGATGGGATGTTTCTGGGTCTGCTTTGGGGTTTCTTTTGTCACTGCACTTCTGGCTTTCTGTACACACTCACTGCTTTCCATTTAAGCTTTCCATCACTTTTGCAATCTGTTTGTCTGAGTTGTTATTTCTGCCCATGTTGGGGAGGGGTTCTGCCCCAACCCATTACAGACTTCTTGAAACACTTTGCACCATCACACAGCTGGTGTGGCAGGAAGGAGCTGTGGTTTGGTGTTGATCACAGCCTACCCACACCTCATCAAGCATTCAATCAAGAGAATCACAGAAGTGTTTGGGTTGGAAGGGATCAGCCAGTTCCAACCCCACCCTGCCATGGGCGAAGACATCTTCCGTTAGACCAGGCTGTCAGAGACCTCATCCAACCTGACCTTGAACACTTCCCAAATTAACCAACTTTGGGTTTGTTTTCAAACCAACATGACTTGGACTTTCCAGATGAAACCCTGGATGTGGAAGGAGGGACATTTGCCCAGGTGGAAGTTCTATTTGGTGTCCTCCTCATTGCCTTCTGTGGAAAGATGGAGACATATTGAAGGGCAGCCACCTGGACTGATGGAAAATGAGAAGATGCTTGGGTGGCTGCTGATCTGTGAAGCACTGTGGCACTCCCAAAGCCCCTCAGGAGTGTTTTGTAGGACCTTCAACTGAGACATGAGTTCTCCAAGGTTTGACCTGAAGCTCTGTAAAATTAAAATTGGTGTTTCCACACTAACCCTCCCTCCAAAACTGCTCCTGTCTCTTTACTGAGGGTTTGATGGGGTTTTCATGTCATGGGAAGGAAATCTTGTACTGGGATAGAGGTTCCAGTTAAAGGCTTTTTCTTAGTCCTTAGCAGTCTTCCAGGTGCTGGAGCAGGTCCAGAGAAGGGCATCAAGGCTGGGGAAGGGTCTGGAGAACAGGAGTGGGGAGGAGGAGATGAGTGGGTTATTTAATCTGGAGAAAAGGAGGCTGAAGGGAGACCACCTGGTTCCTTGAGAGGAAGCTGCAGTGAGGTGGGGGTTGTTCTGTCAGGGAACAATGGAGAGGAGGAGAAGTGGCCTCGAGATGCACCAGGGGAGGTTTGGGTTGGATAGCAGAAGAAAAGTCTCCACTGAAAGGGTTCTCAAAGCCTGGCACAGGCTGCCCGGGGTGGTGGTTGAATCCCCATTGCTGGAGGTGTTTCCAAGAGGCAGAGATGTGGTGCTGAGGGCCATGGTTTAGCCCCAGCCTTGGCAGCATTAGAGAATGGTTGGACTCAATGATCTTAAAGGCCCAACCAACACAATTATACCTGTTATGTGACACACTGCAAGACACAAGCAAACATCTATGATGTCCAAGGGCTGGAAGCCCTCTGCCCTGAGGCCAGACTGCTGTGTGGCCTCCTCTGGACTCGCTCCAACAGCTCTGTGTCCTCCTCCTCCTGGCGACACCAGAACTGGAGGCAGGGTTGGAGGTGAGGTCTCAGCAGAGCAGAGCCAAGGGGCAGAATCCCCTCTGCTGCCCTGCTGCCCACATTCCTCTGGCTGCAGCCCAGCACAAAGCTGCCCCTATAAGGATTACATTTAGGCATATGGAGCATATTGCAATGTAAAGCAATTTTCCATCACAGGCACTTTTATCTACACCATTGGTTTCACAGCCTGCTTCAGGAAAATTTCCTGTGTTAGAGAAGTTACCACTGCCAGTGAAATTCAATGAATTCAAGAGATCCATGCCCAACTTCACTGGTAAAGTTTTTATCCAGTTGAGCAGCATCTCTATCATTAACCACACCACATGGTAAGTTATTAATTTGTAGATGTGGGTCCAAAAGATCCAGCCAAACACCCATACAGAGGCTCGGACCATCAGATTCTTCAAGATTGCCATCTCTACTTCCAGTCCCTTTCTTTCAGAACAAGTGTTGCTTTTATTTTCCAAATACAAGATTGATTTCCAAGCCCCACATTGAAGGTGCCCAGAATTGTGGTGGTTTGAGCCTTAACTGTGAGTTAAGAGCTCAGATGGGGGCAAGGCTGAGAATCTCTTCCCCCACTCCTCCCTCCTCCCTCCCAACAGAGAGGGAAAAAGCGGAAAGAGCAAATCCACCAATTTGGAGTCGACTTGGAAGTAGAGAGGTAGAGTTTTTTTCTTTAAACACAGTAAAACAAAACAATATATATATATGTCAATAACAGGTAAGATTCACAAGGGCAAGGAACAGGGGTGGATGGGAGGGGGACAAAGAGAAAGAATACAAAACCAGTCTCTCTCTGAAGGGGTGCAGAGGCAGCAGGGAGAAGGATCAGGCCCGACCTCATGGCAGAGGAGCAGGAAAGCAGCCGCAGTAGCTCTCATCCAGGAGAGGCAGGAGCCAAAAGGAGCTAACAGCTATGATGTCCTGCTTTTTCTACCCTAGCTGGGTGTGGTGAAGGCACATTATGCCCAGATACTGAATCTTGTCCCAGCATGTGGGCAAGTTCCCCCTCCCACTAGGAGGAAGACAAAAGCCAAGGCATTAGCCAGGCTTGCACGCACCCAGCGCATGCAGTGCTCGTGCTGACACCAAGTATGGGCATAATTCTAGCTTCACGCTTTCTATAGGCTGAAGCCAGTTGCTTATGAGAGTGCCCATTGGTCAAGCCCAGCCTCGAGGAATCTATAAGTGTCACCCCGACACTTGATCAATACCGAGTCCACGTATGCCTAGCCCCGCCGTAGCGGGAGAGGAGCCGCCGAGTGCCGCTCTGAGCCCTGTGAATTCCAGGGAAAACCAGAGCATTGTTCGTGTTTGTATTGCACCGGACCCGGGACCACTGCGAGAGTCCTGTTGCTCCTTTAACCTCATTAAAGAGAATCCGCCGCCTAACGCAGCCGCATTCTCTCCCCGAGGCTGTTTGCATCAGCCCCGAGAACCACCGTGGTTGGGCTGACCCCCGTAGCTTCGCCTGCTTCCGTCGTTCGAGCCCGCCTACCGGCCACCGTCGTCCCGCCCTGCCGTGCGAGCCGACTTCTGAGGGCCGATCCCACGGACCGACCCCGACCAGGACCGATCCCTGTTGTCTGAAGGGAATTGAATATCGTCCACGTGCTTTCCACCCACTAGCACTCAGTTCAAAGTATCCGCGTCTAGCAGAGTAAGCGCAGACGCATAGAAAGATTGTAATATTGCTGTGTATAGCCAGAAGCCGCCCGCGTCCCGCCGAGTCTCCATCTAGTGGCCAAGCGGCGGAACTGCACCCTTCGTTATATAAATACAGAAAGGGTTTATAGATAGTTCAATTACTTTATAATCATAACAATAAGCCAGTTGTGGAATGTATTTCACGAACGTGCACTAGAACATGTATATAAGTTGGTGATTCATCGGTTATTAATAGTTTGATAATTAATAAAAATTATATTTTCATAATTCATATTTCATATCCATAAATTTAATAACCTCTTCACCACACTGGGCAGGGAGGGGGGAGTGGAACAGACTCAGCTTCCCAGGGGAGAAACGCCCTGCAGGGAGGGTAAAGTACCCACAAGCCCTCCCCCCTGCTTTGTTTGGTTTTTTGGTTTACAGAATGGGCATTAACCCACCACAGGGGGCTTTTTGGAGGAGAAAGGTGGTAGCAGCCTTCCTGGCAGAGCATCTCTCCTGTCTGCATTGCTTCTCTTCAAGGGAAAAGAGAAGAAAAGTATGTGAGGAAGAAGTTGTTCCCCAGGAGGGTGGTGAGAGCCTGGCACAGGTTGCCCACGGAGGTGGTGGAAGCCTCCTCATCCCTGGAGGTGCTGAAGGCCAGGCTGGAGGTGGCTGTGAGCAACCTGCTATGGTGTGAGGTGTCCCTGCCCATGGCTTGGGGTTGGAGCTGGCTGAGCCTTGAGATTTCTTCCAGCCCTGGGATTCTATGACTCCAGCTGTAGACATCTGCTGAGGTTCTCTTGCTGGCAGCTCTGACCCTGCTCTGATGCAGTCCTCCTCTCCTGGGGAGCGTTGGCCTCACAGGATCACTATGGTTGGAAAAGGCCTTTGAGACCATCAGGTCTGCCAGGGCCATCCTACCCCAGAGCCTTCAGCACCATGTCTGGATGGCTTTTAAACACACAGAATCACAGGACCAGAGAAATGTTAAGGTTGGAAGAGACCTTGGAGATCACCAAGCCCAGAGCTCACACTGCCACCACTGCTGCTGAGACAGCATCACTGAGCTTCTCCCTCAGCTCCACATCCAGGCAGCTTCTAAGCCTCTCCAGGGCTGGGGACTGCACCACCTCCCTGGGCAGCCTGGGACAGGCTTTGAGAACCCTTGCTGGGGGGAGATTGTTCCTGATGCCCAACCTGAGCCTCCCCTGGCACAGCTTGAGGCTGTTCCCTCTTCTGTCACTCACTGCATGTGAGGAGAGACCAACCCCTGACCACTCTGACAGCAAAGGAATTGTTCCTCCTCTCCAACCTAAGCCTCCGCTGGCACAATTTAAGTCCAGTTCCTCTCCCACCATGGACACCAAACCCTGGCCTCAAGTGCTACGGCCAAAGAGTTCTGGAACACCTCCAGCCATGGGGACTCCACTACCTCCCTGGGCAGCCTCTGCCAGTCCCTGCCCACTCAGGCAGCAAAGGAATTGTTCCTCCTCTCCAACCTAAACCTCCCCTGGCACAATTTCAGGCCAGTTCCTCTCCTTCTATCCCCTGAGACTGGGGAGCAGAGCCCAAGCCCCAGCTGGCTGCAGCCTCCTCTCAGGGAGCTGCAGAGAGCAAGAAGCTCTCCCTCAGCCTCCTCTTCTCCACACCAAACACCCCAGCTCCCTCAGCTGCTCCTCCCCAGCCCTCTTCTCCAGACCCTTCCCCCGCTTGGTTTACCCTTCTCTGGCCTTTCCCAATGACATGGCACTGGTTGGTGTGACCCAGAGCAGTCCAAACCTCACCCAACCACCTCCTCTCTCCTCCCCAAGGCAACCAGTGCCAGACTCAGGAGCTGGTTCCTTGGAGCCAGAAGTGACCTCTGGCTTTGGAGATGGCCTCAGCCTACACTTGATGTAGAGGTCTTGGTCCATAACTGTAATGAGGGAGAGAATGAAAGGGCAGGGGAGTTGGGGGGAAGGGGGGGAGGAGGAGAAAATGTGTTTGGCACTGAAGAAAGCTGAACTTTCTCACATGAAAAGCAAAGCAGCAGGAAATGAGGAGCAGATGTGTGAGGGCTGCCTGCAGACAGAGGCTCCCATGGGGCACGCAGTAGCTCCTGCCTGGGAAGTCCCAGGGCAGCCTGGGCCTCATGTTTGTGAGGTCATCAGAGGGGGCAGAGAACATCACAGTCTCCCAGTATCACTAAGGTTGGAAGAGACCTCAAGGAACATCCAGTCCAACCTGTCACTACAGACCTCATGACTAGACCATGGCACCAAGTGCCACATCCAATCACCTCCAGGGATGGGGACTCCACCACCTCCCTGGGCAGCACATTCCAATGACCAATGACTCTCTCAGTGAAGAACTTTCTCCTCATCTCCAGACTAAACTTCCCCTGGCACAGCTTGAAACTGTGTCCTCTTGTTCTGGTGCTGGGTGCCTGGGAGAAGAGACCAACCTCTGCCTGTCTACAACCTCCTTTCAGGTAGTTGTAGAGAGCAATGAGGTCACCCCTGAGCCTCCTCTTCTCCAGGCTAAACAATCCCAGCTCCCTCAGCCTCTCCTCTCAGGGCTGTGCTCAAGGCCTCTCCCCAGCCTTGTTGCCCTTCTCTGGACACCTTCAAGTGTCTCAATGTCCTTCTTAAACTGAGGAGCCCAGAACTGGACACAGGACTCAAGATGTGGCCTAACCAATGCAGAGTACAGGGGCACAATGACCTCCCTGCTCCTGCTGGCCACACTATTCCTAATGCAGGCCAGGATGCCATTGGACTTCTTGGCCACCTGGGCACACTGCAGGCTCCTGTTCAGGCAGCTGTCAATCAGCACCCCCAGGTCCCTCTCTGTTTGGCAGCTCTCAGCCACTCTGACCCCAGCCTATAGCTCTGCTTGGGGTTGCTGTGGCCAAAGTGCAGCCCCTGGCACTTGGACTTGTTGAATGCCATCCTGTTGGACTCTGCCCATCTGTCCAGCCTGGCAAGGTCCCTCTGCAGAGCCCTTCTGTCCTCTAACTGACCAACATCTGCTCCCAGCTTGGTGTCATCTGCAAATTTGCTGATGACTGACTCAATGCCCTCCTCCAGATCATCAATGAAGATATTAAAGAGGATGGGGCCCAGTACTGATCCTTGGGGGATGCCATCACATCACCCCAAGCTTTCACTTCTCTGAGCACCACAGCTTCCTCCTCCCCAACATCCCCCCCCCCCCCAAACCCTGCCTCAGGCTGCACATTGTGCTTTCCCGCAGGGTGCTGGAGAGCAGCTGGCACCCAGTGCTGCCAGCCCAGCCCCAGCTATGCCCTGGGCTGAGCCCCAGCAGTGTGGGCAGCAGGGGCAGAGAGGGGATTCTGCCCCTGAGACCTCCCTGCATTGCTGGGGCACCTCTGGAGCCGTCAGCACAGACAGAGACCTGTTGGAGCAGGGACAGAGGAGGCCACAGCAGGGCTGGAAGGGCTCTGCTGTGAGGTCAGGCTGAGAGTTGGCCTTGGGCACCCTAGAGAAGGCTCCAGGGAGACCTTCCGGTGGCCTTCCAGGATCTGCAGGGTGCTGCAAGAAAGCTGGGGAGGGACTTTTGAGGGTGGCAGGGAGGGATAGGACTGGGGGGGATGGAGCAAAAGTAGAAGTGGGGAGATTGAGACTGGCTGTGAGGAAGAAGTTGTTCCCCAGGAGGGTGGTAAGAGCCTGGCACAGACTGCCCAGGGAGGTGGTGGAAGCCTCCTGCCTGGAGGTGTTTGCAGCCAGGCTGAAGGTGGCTGTGAGCAACCTGCTGTGGTAGCAGGGGGCTTGGAGTTGGCCATCTCATGCAAGGGCTGATGATGAGGACAGAAGGGCAGAAAGTAGATGAGAATCCCTGATGTGGAAGGGACCTCAAGGCTCAGCTAGCTCCAGCCCCCTGCCATGGGCAGGGACCCCTCCCCCCAGCCCAGGCTGCTCAAGGCCTCATCCAGCCTGGCCAGGAACACCTCCAGGCAGAGGGCAGCCACAGCCTCCCTGGGCAACCTGTGCCAGGCTCTCCCCAGCCTCACTGCCAACAATTTCTTCCTAATATCCAATATCTAGAATATCTAATGACATCTCATAGCTCATGATAACTAATGGTGTCTAATAATGTCATCTAATAAGGTCTAACAATGTCTAATAATATCTAATAATGTCTAATAACATGTAATAATATATAATAATGTATAATAATTAATGTATAATAATATCTAATAATGTCTAATAATATCTAATAATGTCTAATAATGTCTAATATTCCCCTCCAGGCAGGGGGTAGCCACAGCCTCCCTGGGCATCTAATAGCTAATCTCACCTAACATCTAATAATATCCAACAATATCTAATGTCATCTAATTGCTAATAATTAGTGAGATCTACTGTTCAGGGTGCCAAATGTCACCTGATAGCTGATATCTTCTAATATCTAATAATATCTAACAGCTAATATCTGATAAGATCCAATGTCTATAGTAGCTAACATCATCTAATGTCTCCTTCTACCTGATCATAGCCAATGAGCTCTCCTAGCTCCAGCCCCAAATCCACACCTCCAACCCCCCCCCCCCCCAGCTGCCCCGCATCAGGCTGAGCCGGGGGCTGCAATTCAGGGCAGAGCCCAAGTGCTGGAGCCAAGTACCGCCCCCAGGAACCCCCCCAGGGGGTTAAGGGAGCAGCAGCAAGCGGCAGAGCAAGGGCTGCCTCCAGGAGGGTGCAGGGCAGCGGTGTAGCTGCTGCAGGGAAGTGGCTAAGGATGTGCTGCTTCCCCTGGGCGCTCACCGGATGCCTGAGCAGAAGCAAACCCACCCAGAGAGCCTCCAGAGCTGGCCTCTTGCTGACCACCCCCCCAGCCCCAAGGTGACAGGGGACAAGAGGAACCACGGGACCCTTCCTGCTCTTTCCACACCTTGAGTCCTGTGTCCAGTTCTGGGGTCCTCAGGTTAGGAAAGATGTTGAGATGCTGGAAGGTGTCCAGAGAAGGGCAACAAGGCTGGGGAGGGGTCTGGGGCACAAGGCTGGGCAGGGGTCTAGGAGCACAAGACTGGGGAGAGGTCAGTGGCATAGCCCTGCAAGGAGAGGCTGAGGGAGCTGGGCTTGCTTAGCCTGGAGAAGAGGAGGCTCAGGGGAGACCTCATTGCTCTATACAACTCCCTGGAAGGAGCTGGAAGGGCCTCTGTGCGCTGCTGCAGCATACATTGCCATCCTGTGGTGGCTCCCTCCTCACTTCTGCCTCTGCCCTGTGGCTCCTGAACAAAGCCTCTGCCCAGCTGGAAGGGTTTCCACACTGCAGGGGGATGCCCTGGCTGTGGGGAACCAGCAGCTAGAGGTGGAGGTGGAGCAGGGCTACCATACAAAGAGCTGAGAGGCTTGGCTTGAGCCAGCTGCAGGCTGTGAGGCCATTCGGAGACCTGGAGAGGCTGAGAGCTGGGCAGAGAGGAACCTGCTGAGGCTGAAGCAGGAGGAGAGCAGAGTCCTGCAGCTGGGCAGGAAGAACAAACTGCAGCAGGACAGGTTGGGAGGGGATCTGCTGGAGAGCAGCCCCAAGGAGAAGGAGTTGGGAGTACTGCTGTGATGGATCCTCTATAGAGCATCTGTTGTGCCCTTTAGAGTCTCAATGGAGCCTCTATACAGCCCAATGCAGCTTCTATTATACCCCATGGAGCCCCTATAGAGCCACTATAGAACCACTATAGAGCCCTAATGAGCCTCTATAGGCTCCTACGTATCCTCTCTAATGCCCCATGGAGTCCATTGGAGCCTCTATAAAGCCCTAAGGATCCTCTATACAGCCCAGCAGAGCCCTATGGAACCTTACAGAGCCACTACAGAGCCCTAAGTAGCCCTATGGAGCCTCTACTGTGTCCTAAAGAGCCCTACAGAACCTCTATAGATCTCTATAGAGCCACTTCAGAGCCTCTCTAGAGCCCTAAGGAGCCTCTATAGAGAACTATGGAGCCCTATGGAGCTTCTGGGAACCCTAAGTAGCCCTGTGGAGCCTCTCTAGAACCCTAAGGAGCCTTTATACAGATTCTATAGAGCCCTATGGAGCCTCTGTACAGCCCTAGGGAGCCTCTCTAGAGTCTCACTGGAGCCTTCATAGAGCCTCTATAGCGGCCTAAGGAGCCTCTATAGAGCTCTAAGCAGCTGCTATAGCGCCTCTGTAGAGCCTCTATAGGGCCTTAAGGAGCCTCTATAATGCTATATGGAACCTCTATAGAGCCTCTACAGAGATTCTGTAGAGCCCTAAGAAGCCTCTATAATGCCTAATGGAGCCTCTATAGATCCTGATGGAGCCCTATGGTAATGAAAGGAAATGAAATGGTGTGGGACTCTAGGAAATGAAATGAGATTAAATGAAATGAAATGGCGCTGGACTGAAGCCCCAGAACAGATAGCTTTGAAAGCATGAACCAGATAAAGCAATAAATTAGCTGAGGCATGGGTCACTGTGACAGAAAAAGAAGATAAGGACTGACAAGAACTGTTAGGGTAAGCATGATTCAGAGCCAACAAGGCCAAACTGACATTCAGAGCCAACAAGGCTAAACTAACACTCAGAACCAAGCCAGGCACACTGGGAATTGACCAAATTAGGAAAGGAGTTCAAAAGTTTAAGGAGGAAGACTCATCAGGAAACCCCTGCCCATGATGAAGGCCACCGGAACGACCACCAAGAAGATCCTCAAAAGAGATGTCCCCGCCCACGCTCCGCCTACACCACGCCCCACATGAATATGTATGCGAATATATGATTATGTATAAGATCTGATGCAATACTACATCCAAAGCTGTATAAAAGGCATGCTTTTGTTACGGGAAAGGCAGAAATCCATTTAGTGATTTCTCCAACGCGTTGCCAATAAAATACCTCCTGTCTATCTGACTTAAACTGAGTCTTAGGCAGTTATTCTCGCCTTTTGGGGCAAAATTCGGCATCAGGACTCTAGGAAATGAAATGAAATGAAAAGAAGTGAACTGAAATTAAATGTCTGTGCCAGTGTGAGTGTGTCGCAAGTGACACCATGGGTACAGTACAGGCGCTGCAGCCAGACTCTGTTGGCGCTGGTGTGAGAGTTGGTGTCTGGTGTGTGTTCTGATCTTCCCCTGTTGATTTAGCCCATCGGGTTTTATGCTATCTTTATGTATTAACAATGGAATAAATGCACCCATCGTCCTACTATTTCTCTATGTATTTCATAGGTAGAGTTGGTTTTCCCTCTGACCTTTTTTCTTTCGTCCTTCTTTGTGTTATTTAAAGTGGAATCCAAAACTGAATAGGATACTTTGTGTAACGCTTGAGCAGCAGTTAACTTTCACATTATTTACTTATTTTACATACACTATGTAGTGGTTTGAGCCTTAACTGGGAGTTAAAAGCTCAAATGGGGAAAAGGCTGAGATTCCCTTCCCCACTCCCCCCCTCCTCCCTCCAAACAGGGAGAGGGAAAAAAAAAAAAAGGGTAAGGAGCAAATCCACTAAACAACAATCTGGAGTCAGCTTGGAAGTAGAGAGGCGAAGAATTTTTCTTTAAATTATACATATGACAAAAACAGAAAGAAAGGTTCACAAGGGCAAGGAACAAGAATGGATGGGAGAGGGGACAGAAAAGAATAATACAAAACCAGTCTTTCTCTGAGGAGGTGCAGAGGCAGCAGAGAAAAGGATCAGGTCTGGCCACGTGGCTGAGGAGCAGGAGGGCAGCTGCAGTAGCTCTCATCCAGCAGAGGCAGGAGCCAAACGGAGATCCAACAGCTATGATGTCCTGCTTTTTCTACCCTAGCTGGGCAGGGAGAGGGGAGTGGAACAGACTCAGCTTTCCCAGGGGGAAACGCCCTGCAGGGAGGGTAAAGTACCCGCAAGCCCTCCCCCCTGCTTTCTTCTTTTGTTTTCAGAAAAAGGCGTTAACCCACCCCACACTACTACTTTGCAGTGTTCACAGGATTGTGGTGGTGTCAGATAGCTCACTTGCATTTAGTTCAGCAGGGGCGAGGCCTTCCTTTGGGCTGATAGTCTTGGCCAGAGATACAATGTTCAGTCATTGCTGTGAAAGGAACAAGCCGCTGGCTGAGCAGCTTGCTTTATTTTGTGCCTTTTTGGGGGTGAATCAAAGGGAGTGGGGGGATTGTGGGTGGACTGATTCTGCCATATGGGGCAGGGGGATGCTGCAGCAGAGGAGCAGATGAGTGAGGGCTGGGCCCCCCCCCTAAAGTGCTGAAAATTCTTGGAGGGGACCACAAAATATTTAAAACTGTAAGTACTGGGGTGAGGCGAGGCGGAGCCAAACCTCTGGTTTGCAGCTGGAGAGGGAGGAATTGGAGTGACTGCTGCATAAGAAAGCACTTGGCCTTTTTGGATTCCAGCTCATACTGGAGCTCCATCATGTCTGGTACTGCTGCACTCATAGGTGGTGTCACTTCATTCAGGGCTCGGTAGTCTACTGTCAGACGCCAGTCTCCATTCTGCTTCCGCACAGGCCACACTGCACTGTTGAAAGGTGAATGAGTTTTGCTGACGACTTTCTGACTCTCCAACTGATGAATCAGATTCTGAATGGGCAACAAAGAGTCAGGGTTGGTTCTGTATTGTCTGTGATGCACAGTCTGAGAAGCAACCGGCAATTTAATGTCCTGTATCTTGTGTTGTCCCACAACTGCAGATTCATCAGAAAGCTCAGGTCTGGCAGATAGCTTCAATTTTTGCCCATCAATCTCTACAGAAGCTACTCCAAAAGCCCATTTGTAACCTCTAGGGTCTTTGAAACGCCCTTCTCTCAGAAAATCAATTCCCAAAATACAAGGTGCATCAGGTCCGGTCACAACTGTATGCTTCCTCCATTGTTTACCAGTTAAACTTATATTAACCTCTACCTTACTTAACTCTTGAGATCCACCAGTGACTCCCAGAATAGTTGTAGACTCTGATCCCTGATAATTTGATGGCATTATGGTGCACTGAGCTCCTGTGTCAACCAAGGCCCTGTACTTCCGAAATTGTGAAGTGCCAGGCCACTGGATGTACACATCCCAATAGATTCTATTATCTCTGTTATCCCTCTCCTCCCCCTGGTGGGAGGCAGGGCATCCCTAGTTATGGGGAACATGCCCACATGTGCAATGAGCACACTGTGCAGTGTTAGAACTGGAGCCACTGTTGGAGCTACTAGAGTTGTTCTGGGGAACTGTGGAAGTAACAGCTACCCTTCTGGTATTGCTGCCTCGGGTTCTGCCACTTTGCAATTCCCTCAGTCTCCTGAAAAGATTGGAAGTTGTTTGGCCATCCCAGCGGTTCATGTTCTCACCAAACTGATCACGCAGAGTTATCCAAATGGTCCCACGTGACTGCCTTGGTGGTCTGTTTTGATTTGATCTGTTTTGGAATGACCTCCTTGGAGGACGTGTATTCCTCACGGATGAAACTTGTATCCATCTGGAGGAAGAGTTGCAATTATCTTTTTGTGCCACTTGGGATATGGTGTTTTTAAACTCATCTTTCAGCTCTTTCATGCAATTCTTTATTTCACCAGAGTTTCAATGGCTGAAACCAAAGAACCACGTGTCATGCTGTCCTCCAATTGTCTCATTGGATCACTGAATTGGCCAACTGTAGGAGGAGCTCCACCATAATTTCTTGACACAATTCTGCTTGCCAGAATGTTTGCATAATTGGAAGGAGCAAGTTTGATGATCTTTTTAGCAAGACCAATACCCACAGGAATGTCATCAGGATTCAGAGTTTCATGTTCACCATAGAGTCTCTCTCTAACAGCAAATTCTCTCAAGCGCTTAATTCCCTCATCTATGGTAGTCCAGGGTTTAGGATTCCATGGAAGATCATCTCGGGAAGGGTATCTCAGGGCAACCACCATTAAAAGGCGTATCCACAGATTAACCTTACCAAGAGCTCTGCCTAGATGTCTATCTATTCCATTATCCCTCGAGAGAGTTCCTAACTGAGCTGCTGACTTGTCTCCAACTGTTGGAGCTGGAGCACCTGTATCATAACACCTACTAAGCCAAGCTAGAACTGGCTCCTTATCTGCTCTGGTGTGATCTTTACAGACGTTGCAAACCTCTTCATGAGGTGAAGAACATTCAGAAATATAATCTTCTTCTCCATCTATCACATCTTCCTGAACATGTTGTCCCCATAATCCTGCTGTCACTCTCCTAAGGATCTCTTTAAGCTGAGAAGCACCACTGCTAGCTGCTGTCCTAGCTGCATCTCCATCCTGTGTTGATCTCACTAACTCCGCTAGATCTTTAAAACAAACCTTCTCTTCCTGCTCAGCAGGATCTTTTTTTGGCAGAAGTTCCCTCACCAGGACCAGTCTCCTGCTCTTCTCCCCCATTAGCTCCTGGATCAGCTTTGGCTTTTCCACTTCTTGCTCTTGAAACTGCTACTTGCTACTGCTACTTGGAGCTGTGTTTGAATTTACAGCTGCCTGAACAGAAGCTGACAGGTTCTGAGACAGATCAGCTGCTGTGGAGGGGGCTTCCGGTCCTGCCGTGGAAGGAGGGTGGAAATGACTTTGCCTCGTTAATGGCGGCCAAAGACGGGGGAGCTGCCATGTTGGGAGCTGCCGCCGCCCCTGGCGGCTTGCCAGAATCAGCAACAGGACTGTTCAAAGCAGCCTTTCCAATAGACTTTCTAGCTTTATCTTTAACTGACACAGGTTCTCCATTCTCCTCATCACTGGACGTCTCTGGGGCTGACCCAGAGGTATGCAGCCTCTGCTTTGATCTATGCTTAACAATGAAACAGGCTGTAGACACTTTTTTCTCCCGGCGCAAGGAAAATAACAAATATGCAGTCACTATGATCAGCAGCAGGATTACACACATCAAATAAATCACCTTTGGATCCCAGCCATCACTTAAAATTACTCTTTCACCTACTGGAATCTTAAACTCCCTTATCTTAATTGGCAGAGTGCTCAAAGTTATGTTTCCATATCTACTAAGCCGAAAAAGCCCCGGACAGGGTCATACAGAAGCGAGATTTTATGCAGAAACCATACATAAATTTTCTGCACTAAATACTTACCTATGTGATTGATAAGGAGGCCCAGACAATACCTGTAAATACTGAAAAGAGCAATTGCTTAAAAATGCAAAGCACCTTCATATTTGCCAGTCCAACTCAAGCAAGCAATAAATCAAGCTATTCTCGTGCCACACGTTGGAACAGCCAATTAAAAAATGTAGTGGGTTGAGAGAGAAGGCCCAGCTTTCTCTCCCCCACAAAGAGGGAAAAAAACCACAGCTCACTCAGCCGGAGAAGCGGAAGGATACTCTATTTTACAAGCAATTTGGAAAGGCAGGTTAGATATACAACACATACAGTATTTACAATATGTGTACAGAAATATACAGCAAGGAAAAAAAAGAATACAGGAACGAAATTCCCTCCTCCGGACATGGGATTGTCCCAGCACTGTCCCTTTCTTAAAGGCACAGCCTCAAACGGCCACACCTGCCTTGCAATGCCCTGCCTTCCCCTGCCCTGCCTTCCCCTGCCCTGCCTTGCCCTGCTTTCCCCAGCCGTGCCCTGCCCTCCCCTGCCTTAACCTGCCTTATCCTGCTTTGACCTGCCTTGCCTTGCCCACTTCTGCCCTGCCCTGCCCTGCCCTGCCTTGCCCTACCCTGCCCTGTACTGCCTAGCCCTGCCCTGCCCTCCCTACCCTGCCTTGCCCTGCCCTACCTTGCACTGCCCTGCCCTGCCCTACCTTGCACTGCCCTGCCCTGCCCTAACTTGCCCTGCTCAGCCTTGCAGTGCCCTGCCCTGCCCTACCCTGCTATCCCCTGCCTTGCCCTACCCTGCACTGCCCTGCCCTGCCCTGCCTTCCCCAGCCCTGCCCTACCCTGCACTCCCCTGCCCTGCCCTGCCTTGCCCTGAGCTGCCTTCCTCTGCCTTACCCTGCCCTGCTCTACCCTATCTTACCATATCCTGCCCTGCCCTGCCCTGCCCTGCCTGTCGTGTCCTGCCCTGCCCTGCCCTGCCCTGCCCTGCCCTGCCCTGCCTTGCCCTACCCTGCCCTGTACTGCCTAGCCCTGCCCTACCCTCCCTACCCTGCCTTGCCCTGCCCTACCTTGCACTGCCCTGCCCTGCCCTACCTTGCACTGCCCTGCCCTGCCCTAACTTGCCCTGCCCAGCCTTGCAGTGCCCTGCCCTGCCCTGTCCTGCCTTCACAGCCCTGCCCTGTCCTGCCCTGCCCTGCCTTGGCATGCCCTGACCTGCCTTGCCTTGCCCTGCCTTTCCCTGCTCTGCTTTGTTCTCCCATGCCCTGCCCTGCCTTTCCCTGCTCTGCCTTGCCCTTCCTTGCCCTGCCCTGCCTTGCACTGCCCTGCCCTGCCTTCAAAGCTCTGCCCTGCCCTGCCCTGCTTTGCCCTGCCCTTCCTTGCCCTGCCCTGCCCTGCCTTGCTCTGCCTTACTCTGCTCTGCTTTGCCCTCCTCTGCCTTGCCCAGCCCTACCTTGCTCTGCCCTGCCTAACCCTACCTTGCACTGCTCTGCCCTGCCCTGCCCTGCCCTGCCCTGCCCTGCCCTGCGTTGCCCTGGCCTACCTTGCTCTGCCCTGCCCTGCCTTGCCCTTCCCTTCCTTCCCCTGCCGTACCTTGCCCTACCATGCCCAGCCCTGCCTTGCCCTGCCTTGCACTGCCCTGCCCTGCCCTGCCCTGCCCTGCCTTCACAGCCCTGCCCTGACATGCCCTGCCTTGCCCTGCCCTATCTTGCCCTGTCCTGCCCTGCCCTGCCCTGCCGTGCCTTCCCCTGCCCTACCTTTCCCTACCCTGCCCTGCCCTGCCTTGCCCTGTCCTGCCTTACCCTGCCCAACCCTGCCCTGCCTTGCCCTTCCCTTCCCTGCCCTGCCCAACCCTGCCCTGCCCTGCCCTTCCCTGCCATGCCCCGCCCTGCCATGCCCTGCCCTGCCCTTCCCTGCCCTTTCCTGCCCTGCCTTGCCCTGCCTTGCCTTACCCTACCTTGCCTTACCCTACCTTGCCCTGCTATGCCTTGCCCTGCCTTGATCAGCCCTGTCCTGCCCTGCCTTGCCCTTCCTTGCCCTGCCCTGAGCTGCCTTACTCTGCCTTACTCTGCCCTGCTTTACCCTCCCCTGCCCTGCCCTGCCCTGCCCTACCTTGCCCTGCCCTTCCTTGCCCTGCCCTGAGCTGCCTTACTCTGCCTTACTCTGCCCGGCTTTACCCTCCCCTGCTCTACCCTGCCTTACCATACCCAGCCCTGCCCTGTCCTGCCCTGCCTTGCCCTGTCCTGCCTTGCCCTGCCCTGCACTGCCCTACCCTGCCCTGCTCTGCTTTGCTCTCCCCTGCCCTACCCTGCCCTGCCCTACCCTGCCTTACCATACCCTGCCCTGCCCTGCCCTGCTCTGCTTTACCATCCCCTGACCTACCCTGCCCTGCTCTACCCTGCCTTACCATATCCTGACCTGCCCTGCCCTACCCTGCCTTGCCCTGCCCTTACTTGCCCTGCCCTACCCTGCCTTGCCCTGCCCTTACTTGCCCTGCCCTGCCCTACCTTTGCCCTGCCCTGCCCTGCCCTGCTATCCCCTGCCTTGCCCTACCCTGCACTGCCCTGCCCTGCCCTGCCTTCCCCAGCCCTGCCCTACCCTGCACTCCCCTGCCCTGCCCTGCCTTCCCCAGCCCTGCCCTACCCTGCACTCCCCTGCCCTGCCCTGCCTTGCCCTGAGCTGCCTTCCTCTGCCTTACCCTGCCCTGCTTTACCCTCCCCTGACCTACCCTACCCTGCTCTACCCTGTCTTACCATACCCTGCCCTTCCCCAGCCCTGCCCTGCCCTGCCCTGCCTTGCCCTGTCCAGCCCTGCCTTCACAGCCCTGCCCTGCCCTGCCTTCCCCTGTCCTACCTTTCCCTGCCTTCCCCAGCCCTGCCCTGCCCTGCCTTGCTCTGCCTTGCCCTGCCCTACCTTGCCCTACCCTGCCTTGTGCTGCCCTGCCCTGCCCTACCTTGCCCTGCCCAGCCTTGCAGTGCCCTGCCCTGCCCTGCCTTTACAGGCCTGCTCTGCCCTGCTCTGCCTTGGCATGCCCTGCCCTGCCCTGCCTTGCTCTGCTTGCCCTGCCTTACTCTGTCTGGCCCTGCCTTCACAGCCCTGCCCTTCCCTGCCTTCCCCTGCCCTACCTTTCGCTGCCTTCCCCGGCCCTGCCCTGCCCTGCCTTGCTATGCCTTACGCTGCTCTGCTTTGCCCTCCCCTGCCTTGCCCAGCCCTGCCATGCCCTGCCCTTCCCTGCCCTGCCCTTCCTTACACTGCCTTGCCCTGCCTTGCCCTGCCTTGCCCTGCCTTGCCCTGTCTGGCCCTGCCTTCACAGCCCTGCCCTTCCCTGCCTTCCCCTGCCCTACCTTTCTCTGCCTTCCCCAGCCCTGCCCTGCCTTGCTCTGCCTTGCCCTGCCCTACCTTGCCCTATGCTGCTTTGCACTGTCCTGCCCTGCCCTACCTTGCCCTGCCCTGCCTTGCCCTTGCTTGCCCAGCCCTGTCCTGTCCTGCCTTTACGGCCCTACTCTGCCCTGCTTTGCCATCCCATGCCCTGCCCTGCCCTGCCCTGCCCTGTCTTTCCCTGCTCTGCTTTGCCCTCCCATGCCCTGCCCTGTCCTGCCCTGCCTTGCCTTACCCTACCTTGCCATCCTCTGCCTTGCCCTACCTTGCCCTGCCCTGCCTTACCCTACCCTGCCTTGCCCTGCCCTGCCTTGCCCTGCCCTACCTTCCCCTGTCGTACCTTGCCCTGCCCTGCCTCGCCCTGCCCTGCCCTGCCCTGCCCTGCCTTTCCCTGCCCTGCCTTCCCCTGCCCTATCTTTCCCTGCCTTCCCCAGCCCTGCCCTGCCCTGCCTTACCCTGCCTTGCCTTACCCTATCTTGCCCTGCTCTGCATTGTCCTACCTTGCCCAGCCCTACCTTACCCTGCCCTGCCTTGCCCTGCCCTGCCTTGCCCTGCCCTGCCCTTCCTTCCCCTGCCGTACCTTGCCCAGCCCTGCCTTGCCCTACCTTGCACTTCCCTGCTGTAATGGGCTGGGGCAGCCCCCCTCCCCACCACGCGCAGAAATAACAACTCAGACAAACGGATTGCAAAAGTGATGAAAAGTTTAAATAGAACAGTGAGTGCGTGCAGAGAACTAGAAACACAGTGACAAGAGAGAAACCCAGAACAGACCCAGAGAAATCCCATCCCCACCTGAGGGTGCACCCAAACCCCCAGGGCTCCTCCTTGCCCCCCCCCACTGCTAGGCTAGTCTCAGCTGGCCAGATCTGAGACTACCCATCCCCCCGTGGCCTTGGGCCTAACCAGGCCCATGGCCGGGAGATCTTCTCCCCAGTTACCAGGCGGCGAGGAGGAAGGAAAGAGGAAGTGCCAGACCCCGCCATGAAACTTATAGTGGTGCAAGGGATCATGGTAGGAAATAACCTAATTTCCTGTGTCCACCCACTGGGCTGGACTTCTGGACACAGGAAACACCCTTGCAGCAGAGGACACCCAGCCCAAACTACGACAGGAGCCCCCCTTATTTCATATCATGATGCCTGCACCCAAACACATCATCAAATCAGAAAACTGATGACATGTCCGGCGAAGTCCGTGTCTTCATCTGGGCGTCCACTCAGTCTCTCAGTCATGCTCAAGTGTCTGTCCATTCCAGTTCTTCCTCCTTCATCCAGCGGAACCTCCCGGCGATGCACAGCTCAATCTCCTACGGTGCAAGTTCTCCATGGATCTGTTGGGCATCCTGGTCACCTGGAAAAGCCTCACGACTTCTCAGTCAAGCCTCTACTTTTCACCTATATTCACTCGGCGGCATATTCTCCACCCCTGGGGCAGGCCAGTCGAAACAATCCAACCCATGACTGCCTTTTTCAATCCATCCAGGGTGCCGCAACCAACGGCTTCCAACTGCAGTCCAAAACTACACAGATGCCTGTCCGAGGTACTCCGCCCCCCCACTAGGCGTACCCGTACCAAGCCAAGACAGCATCCGGCTGCACACCCCCCCCTCTGAAAAGGGAGGGGCTGCACCACAGCTCACTGAGAAGAAGAGAGGTGGAGCCAGGTGCTCGGCGCCATTTTCGGAACTCGTCCGAAAAAGTCGGGGAAGAGACTAGGGCCGGCCCCGCCGCAGCCCGAGCGCACGGCCAGGTCCGCCGCCGCCGCTCGGCGCACAGCAGGGCTCCGCCCACCTCTGCCGCCGCGGCACAGAATCAAAGTCACCTCCACCCCTCGGACACTCAAACGGCTTCTCCAGCGAAAGCCATACGCGCGTTCTCAGAGCCCTTGAAAACGGCTTTCCAGCGGGAGTCCCTGTTGGCCCCCCGGGGCTTCGGGAGCTGGCTCGCCCGCTTGCAGCGGCTGGCTCTATCCCCGCAGCGAGAACGGACCTGACTCTGATCGGCTCGCCGCTGCCCCTCCCCCACTTCGCTTCCCGCCGCGGAGGAGGGGCAGGTTCCGTGTTCTGAAGCGGTACCCCGATGCCGATGGTCGAGAACCACCCCTGCCTGAAATAGCAGAGGGTCCGTGCCACCGGCAGCGCACCAGTTATCCCCCCCACAATCCACAAGAACTCACACGGTCGCCCCGGCAACATCACTTGAGCCCCCAACTGCCAAACCCAAACCGACGCCCAGAACTAAATTTAAACTCTCCATCCTTTGCAATCGATTTGCAGAGTGGGCACAACAGCCAGCCCCACGTTGGTGCGCCAAAAATGTAATGGGTTGGGGCAGACCCCCCCTCCCCACCACGCGCAGAAATGACGACTCAGACAAACGGATTGCAAAAGTGATGAAAAGTTTAAATAGAACAGTGAGTGCGTGCAGAGAACTAGAAACACAGTGACAAGAGAGAGAACCCAAAACAGACCCAGAGAAATCCCATCCCCCACCTGAGGGTGCACCCAAACCCCCAGGGCTCCTCCTTCCACCCCCACTGCTAGGCTAGTCTCAGCTGGCCAGATCTGAGACTGCCCATCCCCCCGTGGCCTTGGGCCTAACCAGGCTCATGGCTGGGAGATCTTCTCCCCAGTTACCAGGCGGTGAGGAGGAAGGAAAGAGGAAGTGCCAGACCCCGCCGTGAAACTTATAGTGGTGCAAGGGATCATGGTAGGAAATAACCTAATTTCCTGTGTCCACCCACTGGGCTGGACTTCTGGACACAGGAAACACCCCTGTAGCAGAGGACACCCAGCCCAAACTACGACACTCACCTATTGAGCCCCTGCTTTTAAAACAGGGATAAAAAGATGACCTCTCCTGGCAGGGAAATTGATGCTGGTGGTGTCCTGTATTTGGGAAGCATTAAGCTATATGGAGGGAGCATGCAGACTCAAAATGATGTATGAAATGTATTTGCTGCCTTGTCCTGCCTGAAGAAGAGTACCTGCTCCCTGCCCTTGCTGCATCGTAGAGCAAGATGCCTGCATGCTGCAGCACCAAAATAGCTTGCAAAACACTGCCTTGTAGGCATCAACTTGCTTCATGAATCTCTCTCCTTGGGTCTTGCAGCAGCACTAAAGGATTTGATGACAAAAGTGCCAGCCTGCTCCACTAGGCACCGCCCCAGGCAAGGTAAAATGGCAGAGCCCCCAAAAAGCAGTATCACACATCAGGTCCCCATTAGGCATGAGGGCTATCCCAGTAGAAAAAAGACACTGCCCCTGGTTAGGGTGGGGTTTGTCCCCAAGCTACTGAAAGACTCAAGAAGGACAAATGGAATGGAATGGAATGGAATGGAATGGAATGGGATGGGATGGAATGGAATGGGATGGAATGGAATGGAATGGAATGGAATGGGATGGGATGGGATGGGATGGGATGGAATGGAATGGAATGGAATGGAATGGGATGGAATGGAATGGGATGGAATGGGATGGAATGGGGTGCCGTGGGGTGGGGTGGAGTAGAGTAGAGTAGAGCAGGATAGGATAGGATAGGATAGGATAGGATAGGATAGAATAGAATAGAATAGAATAGAATAGAATAGAATGGAATAGAATGGAATAGGATAGAATAGAATAGAATAGACCAGGTTGGAAAAGACCTTCGCAATCATCCAGTCCAACCTATCACCCAACACCATCTAATCAACTCAACCATGGCACCAAGTGCCTCATCCAGGCTCTTCCTAAACACCTCCAGTGATGGTGACTCCACCACCTCCCTGGGCAGCACATTCCCATGGGCAATCACTCTCTCTATGAAGAATTTCTTCCTAACACCCAGCCTAAACCTCCCCTGGCACAGTTTGAGACTCTGTCCTCTTGTTCTGGTGCTGGTTGCCTGGGAGAAGAGACCAACCCCCACCTGGCTACAACCTCCCTTCAGGGAGTTGTAGAGAGCAAGAAGGTCTCCCCTGAGCCTCCTCCTCTCCAGGCTAAGCAACCTCAGCTCCCTCAGCCTCTCCTCAGGGGACACTCTGGGTAGCATTTTAAGGAGTCCAAGTGCCAGGGGCTGCACTTTGGCCACAACAACCTCATGCAGAGCTACAGGCTGGGTACAGAGTGGTGGAGAGCATGCAGGCAGAAAGGGACCTGGGGGTACTGGTTGAGAGTAGGCTGAACATGAGGCAGCAGTGTGCCCAGGGGGCCATGAAGGCCAATGGCATCCTGACCTGCATTGGGAATAGTGTGGCCAGCAGGAGCAGGGAAGTCATTGTGCCCCTGGACTCAGCACTGTTTAGGCCAAACCTTGAGTCCTGTGTCCAGTCCTGGGCCCCTCAGTTTAGGAAAGATGTTGAGTTGCTGGACAGTGTCCAGAGAAGGACAATGGGGCTGGGGAGAGGTCTGGAGCACAGCCCTGTGAGGAGAGGCTGAGGGAGCACCAGAACAAGAGGACACAGTCTCAAACTGCACCAGGGGAGGCTTAGGCTGGATGTTAGGAAGAAGTTCTTCCCATCTAGAGAGATTGGCCACTGGAATGTGCTGCCCAGGGAGGTGGTGGAGTCACCATCCCTGGAGGTGTTCAAGAGGGAATTGGACGTGGCACTTGAAGCCGTGGTTTAGTTAGTCCTGAGGTGTTGGGTGCTAGGTTGGACTTGATGATCTCTGAGGTCTTTTCCAACCTTATTGATTCTAAGATTGTGCATTTAAATATTTGGGGAGGGAAGGGGAGGGGGAGGGCTGCTAAAACACCACCTGATGTGTTTAGGCTAAGAAAATCACTCTTTGCCTTGACTTGGTTAGACAGGTGACTAGCTGGTATGAATCACAAGCCTTACAGTCCAATCCCCTGCGTGCTGTGCCTGGGCACAGGGCTGTGTTCCCTGATTTGATGGCTTATTTAACTAATCAGCACAGCAGGAGCAGCTCATTTCAACTATTCCAATAAATGAGAGGCCTGTAATTTGCACATGCAGCTGTAATAGTTGCAACGCTTCACCCCTGCGGCGCTGCTTAGTTACATAAACCATCTATAGTCAGAATCAATACTTATTTACTGCACCTCATCAGCAGGCTTTGAATCACAAACATGAGGAATTTGCATATAAGCTGAGCCACACAGTTCTCCCTCAGGTACCTGCATCTGAGGGTCTCTTAATCCCTTCAAAAAGGCAGGAGGAAAGCATGGCAAAAGCAGTGGGATAGCAAATAGCCCACATGAAGGCTTTGCTAGTTCTGTTCATGGGAAATGCAGGGATTTGACATTCATAGCAAGAGGCTGCTGGAAAGCACAGAGGAAATCCACAAGATCAGCCTCTCCTCCACCCTAGAAACTTTGGCTGGTGGATGGTGCCACATCCAGCTGGCGGCCAGTCAGTAGAGGAGTCCCCCAGGGATCAGTGCTGGGCCCTGTGCTCTTTAACATCTTTATTGATGATCTGGATGAGGGCATTGAGTCCATCAGCAGGAAATTTGCTGATGACACCAAGCTGGGGGCAGGAGTTGATCTGCTGGAGGGTTGGAGAGGCTCTGCAGAGGGACCTCGACAGGCTGGGCAGATGGGCAGAGTCCAAGAGCAGGAGACTGAACACATCCAAGTGCCAGGTTCTGCACACTGGCCACAACAACCCCATGCAGTGCTACAGGCTGGGGTCAGAGTGGCTGAGAGCAGCCAGGCAGAGAGGGACCTGGGGGTGGTGGTCGATGGTAGGCTGAACATGAGCCTGCAGTGTGTCCAGGTGGCCAAGAGGGCCAATGGCATCCTGGCCTGCATCAGGAAGAGTCTGGCCAGCAGGAGCAGGGAGGTCATTCTGCCCCTGTACACTGCACTGGTTAGGCCACACCTTGAGTCCTGTGTCCAGTTCTGGGCTCCTCAGTTTAAGAAGGAGGTTGAGTTGCTGAAAGGTGTCCAGAGAAGGGCAACAAAGCTGGGGAGGGGCTTGGAGCACAGCCCTGTGAGGAGAGGCTGAGGGAGCTGGGGTTGCCTAGCCTGGAGAAGAGGAGGCTCAGGGGAGATCTTATGGCTCTCTACAACTCCCTGAAGGGAGGTTGTAGACAGGCAGAGGTTGGTCTCTTCTCCCAGGTAGCCAGCACCAGAACAAGAGGACACAGTCTCAGGCTGCGACAGGGGAGGTTCAGGCTGGAGGTCAGGAGGAAGTTCTACACAGAGAGAGTGATTGCCCATTGGAATGTGCTGCCTGGGGAGGTGGTGGAGTCACCATCCCTGGAGGTGTTCAGGAGGAGACTTGCTGGGGTGCTTGGTGCCATGGGTTAGTTGATTAGGTGGTGTTGGGTGATAGGTTGGACACAATGATCTTGAAGGTCTCTTCCAACCTGGTCTATTCTATTCTATTCTATTCTATTCTATTCTATCCTATCCTATCCTATCCTATCCTAGCCTATTCTATTCTATTCTATTCTATTCTATCCTATCCTATCCTATCCTATCCTATCCTATCCTATCCTATCCTATCCTATCCTATCCTATCCTATCCTATCCTATCCTATCCTATCCTATCCTATCCTATCCTATCCTATTCTATCCTATCCTATCCTATCCTATCCTATCCTATCCTATCCTATTCTATTCTATCCTATCCTATCCTATCCTATCCTATCCTATCCTATCCTATCCTATCCTATCCTATCCTATCCTATCCTATCCTATTCTATCCTATCCTATCCTATCCTATCCTATCCTATCCTATCCTATCCTATTCTATTCTATCTATCCTATCCTATCCTATCCTATCCTATCTATCCTATCCTATCCTATCCTATCCTATCCTATCCTATCCTATCCTATCCTATCCTATTCTATTCTATTCTATTTCCAGGTAGCTTTCAATTACCAGCGCCCGGACTCACGGGCTGGAGGCAGGAGGAGGAGTCAGAGGTCTACATTTCATTATGAAGTCCAGTGGTGTTTGCCAGCTTTCAGGGTGAAAATTGGCTCATGGAAACCTTGGTGCAATGTCAGGGCTCACACACAGAAGCCAGTCAGCAGCACTGCTAGAGGAGCCTCTGGATTTAGACACAATCAATCATGCTCATTTCCTACCTGATGCCTAATACACAGGAGTGATGCAGCATCCCTGCCTAAGGAACCTGTGCTCTTAAGGCTCACCCTGTGACATGCTGCTCCTCTTTGTGCACACTGAAGGCTGAGCTCTTGCTGATGCTGATATTAGCAGTGAGCAGCAGATTAGTAGATGGCTCTTGAACATCTCCAGGAGAGACTGGCCATTGGAATGTGCTGCCCAGGGAGGTGGCAGAGTCACCATCCCTGGAGGTGTTCAAGAGGGGATTGGATGTGGCACTTGAAGCCATGGTTCAGTTAGTCCTGAGGTGTTGGGTGCTAGGTTGGACTTGATGATCTTTGAGGTCTTTCCCAACCTTATTGATTCTCTGATTCTCTGATTCTATGGTTTAGCTAAGAGGCATCCTTGCTTTTGCCTCTAGATCTCCCCATTTTGAGGAGCAGGGAGCAAAAATGAAGCTCAGCTGCTCTCTTCTCACATATTGGTCTCTTCTCCCAGGCAAACAGCACCAGAACAAGGGGACAGAGTCTCAAGCTGTGCCAGGGGAAGTTTAGGCTGGATGTTGGGAAGAAGTTCTTCCCAGAAAGAGAGATTGGCCATTGGAATGTGCTGCCCAGGGAGGTGGTGGAGTCACCATCACTGGAGGTGTTAAAAAGAGACTGGATGTGGCACTTGGTGCCATGGTTTAGTTGATCAGATGGTGTTGGGTGACAGGTTGGACTGGATGATGTCAAAGGTCTTTTCCAACCTGGTTAATTCTATTCTATTCTATTCTATTCTATTCTATTCTATTCTATTCTATTCTATTCTATTCTATTCTATTCTATTCTATTCTATTCTATTCTATTCTATTTGATCCTGTATTTATTAAAGAAGAAGGGGGAAAAGGAGAAAAGGAAAGAAAAGGAAACACCAGCAGAGTATATTACAACCAGGAATCTAAATCCAGAAGAGTCTGAATTCCACAAGGGGAAGGTGATGATCATTTTAGTTTTACCAGTGCTGCACAGGCTTCCTGGTTCTATTTAGAAAGTGGTAGGGGGTTGCCTCCTCCCTGTTGCTATGCATATTGCCTCAACCTTGTCCCACAGAGCAGATGTGGGTTTGCAATATCGTTTTCCTTTCATTTCTCCTCCCTGGCCCCCTGGGAAATCTCTGCATAAAGCACAGAACTGCATACACACCCCCCCAAGCACAGTGCATAACAGGTAGTCAATACCAGCCCTGCCCCAGGGCAGGAGATCTGGGGGCATCCTGAAGCCAGGTGCCCTTTGCATCCTGCAAGAAGCCTGCAAGCAAAGTGAGATTCACACTGCAGGCTTCGCCTGATGCCAATGAGAAGGTTCAGTGGCAAACCAAATTCCAGAGACAGCAGATTTAACCAAATACAGGCTCCAATTGGAATGGAATGGAATGGAATGGAATGGGATGGAATGGAATGGGATGGGATGGGATGGGATGGGATGGGATGGAATGGAATGGAATGGAATGGAATGGGATGGGATGGGATGGAATGGAATGGGATGGAATGGAATGGAATGGGATGGAATGGAATGGGATGGAATGGAATGGAATGGGATGGAATGGGATGGGATGGAATGGATGGAATGGAATGGAATGGAATGGAATGGAATGGAATGGAATGGAATGGAATGGATTGGAATGGGATGGAATGGAATGGAATGGAATGGAATGGAATGGAATGGAATGGGATGGAATGGGATGGGATGGGATGGGATGGGATGGGATGGAATGGAATGGAATGGAATGGAATGGAATGGAATGGGATGGAATGGGATGGGATGGGATGGGATGGGATGGGATGGAATGGGATGGAATGGAATGGAATGGACCAGACCAGGTTGGAAAAGACCTCTGAGATCGTCGAGATTGAGTCCAACCTATCACCTAACACCATCTAATCAACTAAACCATGACACCAAGTGCCTCATTGTGGCCGGTTGATGGTGTCCATTTAAGAAAGGGAATATGGTGGACGGAAGTTGGTAAACGGAAGGAAGAGTCTAAACTAATTTTCATTGGTCAAGTGGGAGGAAGCACCATCTGAACTGAGACTGAAATGGGCATTTCCAGCACTTCTCGGTCACTCTTGCTTCCGCATCTCCTTCGGTGCAGCAGCTTTCTGCCTGTGCTGGGTTTTCTGCCAAGGCTCCGGCCTTGAAAAAAACTGATAAGGCCTGTATTAACTGCTTCCAATTAACACAAACTGCTTTTAACTTCTTTCTTTCTTCTTTCTCCCTCTTTTCTGAACTACTCTGGGGAAAGGGGGGGAGAGAGGGGAGAGCGGAGGTGGGGAATCCCCTCTGCCGAGGGGGGTTACTCTCATTTCTGTGTTACTCTGTTGTATATCTTTGTATATATTGTAGATATTGTAAATTTGTAAATATTCCCCTGCAAAATCCTACACTGCTTTGTAAATATAGCTCCACTGCTTTGCTAATTCGGCTGGTGAGTTTTTTTTCCTTTCCCTTCAATTTTTTTTTTCCCTTTTACCTTACAAGGGGGAAGGGAAGAGGCTTCTCGGCCTTACCCTTTCACCCACCACACTCATCCAGGCTCTTCCTCTTGAACACCTCCAGTGATGGTGACTCCACCACCTCCCCGGGCAGCACATTCCAATGGCTAACAACTCTCTCTGGGAAGAACTTTATCGTCACCTCCAGCCTAAAGTTCCCCTGGCACAGCCTGAGACTGTGTCCTCTTGTTCTGGTGCTGGTTGCTTGGGAGAAGAGACCAACCCCCACCTGGCTACAACCTCCCTTCAGGGAGTTGTAGAGAGCAAGAAGGTGTCCCCTGAACATCCTCCTCTCCAGGCTAAGCAACCCCAGCTCCCTCAGCCTCTCCTCACAGGGCTGTGCTCCAAACCCCTCCCCAGCTTTGTTGCCCTTCTCTGGGCAGTGATGAGTTCAGGATGAGTTCATCCTGAGCTGTGGTACCACATGCAAGATTAACCATCCTGCAGAAGCAGTTGTTTTTGCCTGACTCGCACACAGTGGCAGCTCTGGCACCCTCTCAGCACCACACCTGGAAGACAAGAGGTGGCCAGAACTACAGGAGCTAGGAGCTGGAAGAGAAAGGGCTCCTCAGGATGGTGAAACTGTCATCTCCAGAGATCAGTGGTGCAGTCACTGCTGGAGCATCTTCAGAACACTGGGCTGGCTGTGGGAAGCTGCTGGGCTAGGTGATAAGAGTATCATCATCATCACATCTTCTTCAGTTCTCTTGCAGCCTGGTGCCTCAGAAAGTATTCCTGGGTAATGTTTTTGGACACCACCACCTCCAGTTTTACTGGCTGCATACACAAGGCCCACATCTCTTAGCCTATGTGATGCCAGGCACACAGCTCAGGATCTGTGTGGTGCTGTGTAGTATCCAACTCACTGCACAGGCCCTGACTGAGGTGAGGTTTTGCCTATGAAGCTATTCAAAATGACCATGTCAAATGCACAGCAAGGCAGCAACACCGAGGTCAAACAGGGGGAAAGCTCAGCTGCAGGAAAATGGGCTCTCAGAAAATACTAACCTGTGTTAACTCCTTTGGGGAACCACTGTTGCTGATCCAATGTCATCTGTTGGACACGATGATCTTGAAGGTCTCTTCCAACCTGGTCTGGTCTATTCTATTCTACCCTACTCTACTCTACTCTACTCTACTCTACTCTACTCTACTCTACTCTACTCTACTATACTCTACCCTACCCTACTCCTATTCTATTCCATTCCATTCTACTCCTATTCTATTCTATTCTATTCTATTCTATTCTATTCTATTCTATTGCATTCAGCTACAATATTTGGGTCCAAAGACCTGAAGCTTTGATGTTCTGATTTTCCTTCTTTGGACAGCCAGCTGAACATGAGCCAGCAGTGTGCCCAGGTGGCCAAGAAGGACAATGGCATCCTGGCCTGCATCAGCAACAGTGTAGCCAGCAGGAGCAGGGAAGTCATTGTGCCCCTGGGCTCAGCACTGGTTAGGCCACACCTTGAGTCCTGTGGCCAGTTCTGGGCCCCTCAATTTATGAAGGACATTGAGAGACTTGAATGTGTCCAGAGAAGGGCAACAAAGCTGGGGAGGGGTCTGTAGCACAGCCCTGGGAGGAGAGGCTGAGGGAGCTGGGGTTGCTTAGCCTGGAGAAGAGGAGGCTCAGGGGAGACCTTGCTGTCTACAACTCCCTGAAGGGAGGGTGTAGCCAGGTGGGGGCTACAGGAAGGCTGGGGAGGGACTGTTCAGGATCTCAGGGAGTGCTAGGACTAGGGGGAATGGAATGAAGCTGGAGGTGGGGAGATTCAGGCTGGAGGGGAGGAGGAAGTTCTTCCCCATGGGAGTGGTGAAGCCCTGGAATGGGTTGTCCAGGGAGGTGGTTGGGGCCCTGTCCCTGGAGGTGTTTAAGCCCAGGCTGGGTGAGGCTGTGGCCAGGCTGATCCAGTGTGGGGTGTCCCTGCCCATGGCAGGGGGTTGGAACTGGCTGATCCTTGTGGCCCCTTCCAACCCTGACTGATACTATGAAACTACGATAAGTTTTAGCCAGGAGGGAGTTGGTCTCTTCTGCCAGGCAAGCAGCACCAGAACAAGAGGACACAGTCTCAAGCTGTGCCAGGGGAGGTTTAGGCTGGAGGTGAGGAGAAAGTTCTTCCCAGCAAGAGAGATTGGCCATTGGAATGTGCTGCCCAGGGAGGTGGTGGAGTCACCATCGCTGCAGGTGTTCAAAAAGGGATTGGATGTGGCTCTTGGAGCCATGGTTTAGTTAGTCCTGAGGTGTTGGGTGCTAGGTTGGACTTGATGATCTCTGAGGTCTTTTCCAACCTTATTGATCCTATGATTCTATAATTAAATGCAATTATAGGTGGCTATCTGGTTAATTACTGGTGTCACATGAAAGCTCTTTCCCATGGCCCGTGCTGCTGGAAGTGAGCTGCTCCTTCCCCAGTCCTGACAGCATGAAGTGAAGAGATTTTGCCTCCTCTCATTTCACAGCCAAAGCAGACAGATTCTGTTGGCTGCTTGTACTTTTGGTGTATTCTCAAGGCAAGTCATTTGTAGGGACATGCTGCCTTTGAGTGGGCAAGTACTATGAAAACTTTCCTCCTCCCTTTTGCTGGGAGCTTATTGCAATGCAGGGCATCCTGACTTCCAAATAATAAGGTAATTGCATCACCACCTACTCAGTTGCCTTAGTAACAGATTCCCTCAATTTCCCTCTTTCATTTGCATGTTCATAACTCTGAAAACCAGATGTGGGAGAAGAAGGGAAGGGAACCAAAGACAATCCAAAGCTCTGTAGGGTGCACTCTGTGGTGGGAAGGCACCTGTAAGGCTGTTTGCTGAGCAGCATGGGCTGTGTTTACTCACCTTTGTCATCTCTGTGGCCCCCTCAGTGATGCAGCAGCAGCTGGTGGCAGCTGAACTGGGTGGGTTGGTGGGGCAAGCCTGGAAAATTACTGGCATCCTCCCTGCCAGGTTTGATGGCACAGAGAGAAATAGATTCTGGGCAAATCATTTTCCAGCAGTCCTGGCTCACTGGAGAGGTCCCAGAAGACTGGAAGCTGGCCAACGTGGTGCCCATCCTCAAGAAGGGCTGGAAGGAGCAACCAGGGAATCATAGGCCTGTCAGCCTGACCTCAGTGCCAGGCAAGATCATGGAACAGGTCATCCTGAGTGCAATCACACAGCACTTACAGAATGGGATCAGACCCAGCCAGCATGGATTTAGGAAGGGCAGGTCCTGCCTGACCAACCTGATCTCCTTCCATGCCCAGGTGACTGCCTGGTGGATGTGGGGCAGGCTGTGGATGTAGTCTGCCTGGACCTCAGCAAGGCCTTTGACACCATCCCCCACAGCAAACTCCTGGCCAAGCTGTCAGCCCCTGGTTTGGACAGCAGCACTCTGAGCTGGGTTAGGAACTGGCTGGAGGCTGAGCCCAGAGAGTGGTGGTGAATGGTGCCACAGCCAGCTGGCAGCCAGGCACCAGTGGTGTGCCCCAGGGATCAGTGCTGGGCCCTGTGCTCTTTAACATCTTCATTGATGATCTGGATGAGGGCATTGAGTCCATCAGCAGTAAATTTGCTGATGACACCAAGCTGGGGGCAGGAGTTGATCTGCTGGAGGGTTGGAGAGGCTCTGCAGAGGGACCTGGACAGGCTGGACAGATGGGCAGAGGCCAAGGGCAGGAGATTGAACACATCCAAGTGCCAGGTGCTGCACATTGGCCACAACAACCCCATGCAGTGCTACAGGCTGGGGTCAGAGTGGCTGAGAGCAGCCAGGCAGAGAGGGACCTGGGGGTGGTGGTGGATGGTAGGCTGAACATGAGCCTGCAGTGTGCCCAGGCAGCCAGGAGGCCCAATGGCATCCTGGCCTGCATCAGGAACAGTGTGGCCAGCAGGAGCAGGGAGGTCATTCTGCCCCTGTACACTGCACTGGTTAGGCCACACCTCGAGTCCTGTGTCCAGTTCTGGGCCTCTCAGTTTAGGAAGGAGGTTGAGTTGCTGGAAGGTGTCCAGAGAAGGGCAACAAAGCTGGGGAGGGGTTTGGAGCACAGCCCTGTGAGGAGAGGCTGAGGGAGCTGGGGTTGCTTAGCCTGAAGAAGAGGAGGCTCAGGGGTGACCTTCTCGCTCTCTACAACTACCTGAAGGGAGGTTGTAGACAGGCAGAGACCTTCAAGATCATCCTGACCAACCCATCAACCAATCCAACCCACCTAAACAACTATCCCATGGTACCAAGCACCCCAGCAAGTCTCCTCCTGAACACCACCAGTGATTGTGACTCCACCACCTCCCCAGGCAGCCCATCCCAATGGGCAATCACTCTCTCTGTATAGAACTTCTTCCTAACCTCCAGCCTAAATCTCCCCTGGTGCAGCCTGAGACTGTGTCCTCTTGTTCTGGTGCTGGCTGCCTGGGAGAAGAGACCAACCTCTGCCTGTCTACTACCTCCCTTCAGGTAGTTGTAGAGAGCAAGGAGGTCACCCCTGAGTCTCCTCCTCCCCAGGCTAAGCAACCCCAGCTCCCTCAGCCTCTCCTCACAGGGCTGTGCTCCAAACCCCTCCCCAGCTTTGTTGCCCTTCTCTGGACACCTTCAAGTGTCTCAATATCCTTCTTAAACTGAGGGGCCCAGACCTGGACACAGGACTCAAGGTGTGGCCTAACCAGTGCAGTGTACAGGGGCACAATGACCTCCCTGCTCCTGCTGGCCACACTCTTCCTGATCCAGACCAGGATGCCATTGGCTTTCTTGGCCACCTGGGCACACTGCTGGCTCATGTTCAGCCTACCATCCACCACCACCCCCAGGTCTCTCTCTGCCTGGCTGCTCTCCAGCCACTCCTACCCCATCCTGTAGCACTGCCTGGGGTTGTTGTAGCCAAAGTGCAGCACCCAGCACTTTGCTGGTATGGAACAGGATTTCCTGCTTAACTGCTAAGCTGAAGGAGAAGGATGCTACATATGCAACAAATTACTTCTGGAATTAGTCCAGAAATAGACTTGAGTATAAACACAGGAAATATTAGTGCTGGATGTTTACAGAACTTAATATTCATACAAATTTTCACAGCTAATTTGAGAGGTGAAACCCCCAGCTCTCTGCTTTCATCCATGACAGTAAGGCACAATACTGAGAAGCAGGGAGCTGGCATGCAGCTGGCATGGAGGTGAACTGCAAGTCCATTGCAAAGTGGACTGGCTTGCACCTGCAAGAATAGAACAGGATAGGATAGGATAGGATAGGATAGGATAGGATAGAATAGAATAGAATAGAATAGAATAGAATAGAATAGAATAGAATAAGCCAGGTTGGAAGAGACCTTTGAGATGATCAAGTCCAACCTACCACCCAACACCATCTAATCAACTAAACCATGGCACCAAGTGCCTCAGCCAGTCTCTTCCTAAACACCTCCAGTGATGGTGACTCCACCACCTCCCCAGACAGCACATTCCCATGGCCAATCTCTCTTGCTGGGAAGAACTTCTTCCCAACATCCAGCCTAAACCTCCCCTGGCACAGCTTGAGACTGTGTCCTCTTGTTCTGGTGCTGGTTGCCTGGGAGAAGAGACCAACCCTCACATGGCTGCAACCTCCCTTCAGATAGTTTGAGACAAGAAGAAGGTGTCCCCTGAGCCTCCTCTTCTCCAGGCTAAGCAACCCCAGCTCCCTCAGCCTCTCCTCACAGGGCTGTGCTCTCAAACCCCTCCCCAGCTTCATTGCCCTTCTCTGGACTCGTTCCAGCAAGTCAACCTCCTTCCTAAACTGAGGAGCCCAGAACTGGACACAGGACTCAAGGTGTGGCCTAACCAACGCTGAGTCCAGGGGCAGAATGACCTCCCTGCTCCTGCTGGCCACACTCTTCCTGATGCAGGCCAGGATGCCACTGGCCTTCTTGTCCCCGTGGGCACACTGCTGCCTGATGTTCAGCCTACTATCCACCAGTTCCCCCAGGTCCCCTTCTGCCTGGCTGCTCTCCAGCCAGGGTATCTCATGTTGCAGCTGTGTGTCCTCCAGCAGTACCACAAACAAAAACCAGAAGGGAATCCTCAGCTGGGTGGCAGCCTGGTGCCTTGCTGCTTGACTCCTTTCCATGGAGGGAGCAGCAGTGTTTCCAGCCAGCCCTCCACTTGCCCTTTCAGCAGGTTCTCTGGGCCCCTCTCAGCAGCTCACTTCTGCCAAACAGTGAAGCCTGTAAGGTCAGGCCACAGCAAAAGGGCTGCTCTGCTCCACACCACGCAGATGCAACCCAACACTTGGGCTTTTTGCTATGGTGTTTGTGCTCCCCCTTCCTCAGGCCCTCCCCACTCGAGGCGCTGATGTGGGGAAGGATTTCCTCTTTGCAGGAGCAAAGTTCACAGCTTCCTACCAGAAATAAACATGCAAGTTAGCCAAGGGTGAATGCACAACTGTAACCCATATCCAGAAACAGGAGGAGTGTTTTTTCTTGTTGACAGGTACATGTCATGAGGTCTGTGGTGAGCAGGTTGGACTCGATGATCTTTGAGGTCTCTTCCAACCCTGGTGATACTGTGACACATCATGTGGCTGCAACTAAGATTTGGGCATCAAAACACCAAGCCTGACATTTGCAGAGTGGGCTGCTAATAAAAATGTTTGAAAAGGAGTGGGGCACAAGCTGTCCTCCTCTGGCAGCTCCCTGTCTGGGTCCTGCCTTTACCACTCGTGTCCTTGCCAGGATGCAATCCTGCGCTGCTTTCGCTGCTGAACACGTGGGCTTTATGTTGGTGAGTTTAAAAAGGCATGGAAATGAGGTGCACTCCATCTGGGAGAGAAGCTGAAGATGTGCAAAGGCTGTTGAGTCACTTCCTTTGATGAGGAAGGAGGCACAGAAATGAACAGACAGGACCTTTCATCAGCTGCCAGTCACACAGGGGTCCTGGGAGCACCAGAGCAGGATTACATCCTTCACACCTGCACAAAGGAGGAGCACGCATGAGGCACTGCAGAAAGGCCTGAGAAGGAGGCAGATGCCCTGCAGGAAAGGAAATGTAGCTTTGTCCTGATTATTCAGCTTATCAAAAATGGGCTGCATCAGGAGAAGTGTGGCCAGCAGGGCAAGGGAGGTGATTCTCCCCCAGAACTGGACACAGGACTCAAGGTGTGGCCTAACCAGTGCTGAGCACAGGGCAGGATGATTTCCCTGCTCCTGCTGGCCATACTCTTCCTGATGCAGGCCAGGATGCCATTGGATGCAAATGGCAGCTGTATTTACAAGCAGAGCTCCAACCCACAAAGGAATGCAATGAATGTGTACAAAATATCCAGGAGTTACAATAGTTACAGAGATTTGCAATTAGCAAACAACACAAGTAACACCTGGTCAGAGAGCAGGAGAGCTGAGCCTCTGCCCCCTCACGCCCTGTCCAAAAGGGAGAAAAGAGCAGAGGAAAAAGCAGCTGCTAGACTTCACCAAAACAATGCAGTCAAGGTGAAGCAGCAGCAGATTCGCCTCCCTTCAGAGCATATACCTGGCTCCCTGTGCCCACCCACTGGGCTGGACCCCTCTGGGACATCCCAGGTGTGGCTTGTGCAGTGGCATCAGGGGCCGGCACCCAGCCTGAACCACCACATTGGCCTTCTTGGCCCCCTGGGCACACCGCTGCCCCCAGGTCCCTCTCTGCCTGGCTGCTCTCAGCCCCTCTGACCCCAGCCTGTAGCACTGCCTGGGGCTGCTGTGGCCAAAGGGCAGGACCCAGCACTTGGACTTGTTAAATGCAGCTCCTAATAATAAAAACAAACCAACCAACCAAACCTTCTCACTTAATTTTCATCATGAAATAGTCTTCAGTTTCTTAATAGTGCTAATTATGAGAAGCTACTTAATTTGAGTATCAGTTCAGGAAGTGGCAAAGAAAATGGATTGTAAGCAGAGAAATGTCAGCGGAGATGATGGCTCTGCAGGCTGTGGGCCTGTTGGTTCTCACAGGCATGGCCTGCCTGGCCCTTTGCTGTTGTCCTCTTCTTTTTGAATGGTTTTCTTTTCTTTTGCTTGCTACAGAACATTCCATAATTTCAGCTCTCAGAAGGAGGCTCCAGGAAAGCTGGGGTCAGGGAGTGAGAAGAGTGGGGGGAATGGAGCAAAACTAGAGGTGGGGAGATTGAGATTGGTTGTGAGGAAGAGGTTGTTCCCCAAGAGGGTGGTGAGAGCCTGGCACAGGTTGCCCAGGGAGGTGGTGGAAGCCTCCTGCCTGGAGGTGTTTGCAGCCAGGCTGGAGGTGGCTGTGAGCAAGCTGCTGTGGTGTGAGGTGTCCCTGCCCATGGCAGGGGGGTGGAACTGGCTGATCCCGAAGGTGTTTTCCAGCCCTGACAACTCTGGGATCCTCTGATTCTGTATTTTATAGAATCATAGAATGCATTGTGTTGGAAGGGACCCTTAAAGGTCATCCAGCCCAGCACCCCTGAAGCAAGCAGGGACATCCCCATCTAGATTAGGTCGCACACAGCCCCAGCAAGCTTGACTTGAAATGTCTCAGTGGGTGAGGCTTCCACCACCTCCCTGGGCAAGTCTGTTCCAGCATTCCACCACCCTCCTAGTGAAGAACCTCTTCCTGATGTTTAATCTAAATCCACCCTGCTGGAGTTTAATGACTTCCTTGGCATTTCTCATTGCTCAGCTACCTGAAATCAGGAAGAATCTCATTTCTCTTCTGACCTGGAAATGTTTTCCTGTTTTTTTTTTGGGTAAGAAATTAAATGCTCTTCTATCTCATGGCACTTCACTGTCTTCTGGAAATTGCATGTACTCTGCTTCCAAGACAGCTGAGGAGCATATGCAAATGCACAGCACCTGCTCCAGCTGGGGACACACAGAAGTTGTTTTGTCGATAGGAGTTAGCAGTGCAAGCCCTTGGATAGCTAAGACATTGCTGAGAAGAACTTTCTCCTCACCTCCAGCCTAAACTTTCCCTGGCACAGCTTGAGACTGTGTCCTCTTGTTCTGGTGCTGCTTGCCTGGGAGAGGAGACCAACCTCCACCTGGCTACAACCTCCCTTCAGGTAGTAGTAGAGAGCAATAAGGTCACCCCTGAGCCTCCTCTTCTCCAGGCTAAGCAACCCCAGCTCCCTTAGCTTCTCCTCACAGGGCTGTGATCCAGACCTGCTGTCTCAGGTTGATGTTCTTCTTACACTGAGTGCCCCAGGTCTCTACACAGTACTCCAGGTGAGGTCTCAGCAGAGCAGAGTGGCACTCTCACCTCCTTCCATCTGCTGGGCACTCTTCTTTTGATGCAGCCCAGGATGTGAGTGGCCTGAAGAGAAGAGACTGTGCCTGCGTGTGCTCACACCTGTGCTGCAATACATTCACCTGTGAACACAGTCTTCATAGATCTAGGTGAACGTGGCTGCCAGAGCAGCAGCACCCAGGGGAGTCTGCACAGGAATGCATCCAGGAAGAAGGGTTTGGGAAGTCTCTAGAGGAGACTCCACAACCTCTCTGGGCACTGCTCCAGGGCTCTGCCACCCTCAATCTAAAGAAGTTTCTCCTCAGTTTGAGCTGAAACCCTCTCTGTTCAAGTTTGTCTCCACTGTTCCTTGGCTTATTGCTGTGCACCACCCACAAGAGCTTGCCCCCCTCCACTTGAGCCCCAGCCCTCAGCTATTGATGGACATTGATCAGATCCCTCTCAGCCTTCTCTTCTCCAGACTAAACAGCCCCAGGGCTCTCAGCCTCTCTTCCCAGGGGAGATGCTCAAGTCCCCTAAGCATCCTCCTGGCTCTCCCTTGGCCTCTCTCCAGCAGGTCTCTGTCTCTCTTGAACTGGGGAGCCCAGAGCTGGACACAGTGCTGCAGCTGTGGTCTGAGCAGGGCAGAGCAGAGGGGGAGCAGAACCTCCCCAGCCCTGCTGGCCACACTTTCCTTGCTGCACCCCAGTACCCCATTGGCTCTCTTGGGCACCAGGGCACATTGCTGTCCCATGCAGAACTTGTCCACAAGGACTCCATGGCTACTCTCCAGCAGGGCAGCTCCTAACCTGTCCTGGTGCCTGCTGTTATTCCTCCCCAGATGCAGGACCCTGCCCTTGTCCTTGCTGACCTCCATGAGGTTTGCCTGCAGCCAGCTCTCAGCTCTTCCAGAGCCCACTGGATGAGAGCACAGCCTGAGGGGTGTCAGCCACCCCAGCCCCTACTTCTGACCTCAGCAACTCCTAAGAGTTCCAAATGATTTGTGAAACCCAGGTGGTTAACCCCTGAGCAATAAATGATTTGGCATTCTGAAGGGCTCACAAGAACCTTGGTTTGGTTTTCCTTTCCCTGAGGACTCTGAGTTGGATCTTGCCCTGTCTGCAAGCACAGGTAGCATGAAGGCTGATGTGAGAAACTCACCTCGTGTGGCTGGCAGTTGGAGAGGTTCTCAGAGGGGCTTGGTGCAAGGCACAAGGTGAAATGGTTTGGAACAGGGGATCAAAAGAGGTTAAGAGAATATTTCATTGTCTGAGCTCCTCACAGGAACTATGAGCAGCATCCAGGCTCCCACAGGCAGCACATCCTTGAAGAGGTTGAAACAGGACCTGGGAGTGCTGATGGGCAACAAGCTCTGCATGGGACAGCAATGTGCCCTGGGGGCCAAGCAGGCCAAGGGGGTCCTGGGGGGCATTCAGAGGAGTGTGGCCAGCAGAGCCAGGGAGGTTCTCCTCCCCCTCTACTCTGCCCTGCTGAGGCCTCACCTGGAATATTGCATCCAGCTCTGGGCTCCCCAGCTCAGGAGGGACAGGGATCTGCTGGAGAGAGGCCAAGGAGGCTCCAAGGATGCTGAAGGGACTGCAGCACTGCCTGGGGAGGAGAGGCTGAGAGCCCTGGGGGTGTTGAGTCTGGAGAGGAGAAGGCTGAGAGGGATCTGATCAATGTCTATCAATAGCCGAGGGCTGGGGGTCAGGAAGGAAGGGACAGGGACAAGGACAAGGACAGCCTCTGCTCACTTGTGCCCTGGGACAGGCAATGAATGGAAACTGCAGCACAGGAGGCTCCAGCTCACCATGAGGAAGAACTTCTTGACTGTGAGGCTCCCAGAGCCCTGGAGCAGGCTGCCCAGAGAGGTTGTGGAGTCTCCTTCCTGGAGCCTTTCCAGCCCTGTCTGGATGTGTTCTTGGGTGACCTGTGCTGGATTCTCTGCTCCTGCTCTGGCTGGGACTGGAAGATTCCTGCACAAGGCAGAAGCTGTTGAAGAGGAGGATGCTGAGAGGACAACTTCTTTCTCTCTAGAGCTATCTGAAAGGAGGCCTCTTCTCCCCAGTACTGATGACAGGACAAGAGGTCATGGGCTCAAGCTGTGCTAGGGAAGGTTTAGCTTGGATACTAGGAAGTTCTTACAGCTAGAGTGGTCAGGCAGTGGAAGAGGCTGCCCAGGGAGGTGGTGGAGTCCCCACGCCTGGAGGGGCTCAGGAAATGTGTGGCCATGGCTCTTGGGCACATGCTCTGTTGGTTAGGGTTGGACTCCAGGATCTCAGAAGTCTTTTCCAGCCTTAATGGCTATATGAAAAGGGAGGCAGAGTGGCCTCAGTTCATGCCACAGTTGCAGATAAACAGCAAGGTGAGGGAGTGGAGCTTGGGGAAGAAAGAAGAGAGCCCTTTGGTTTCACCTTCCCCCTGTGAAACTGAGTGGGGCTGCCTGATCGACAGAGGCTAAGAACAAGAGCCCCAGAGCCCCTGCGATGATGGCAGAGAGGGGGAAGGCAGACTGGAGCCCATCCCAGGAGGAAAGGCCTGGCCCAGGCGCCCCCCGCGGGAGCCCCAGCCCCAGGGTCCCCAAAGGGGAGGCAAGAAGCAGCCAGAGGAGGTCTGAAGAGCCAAAAACCCAAACGTTTAGTGATCACCACAAACGGGGGGGGAACCGCGGCGCAGAGGGGAGGGGACAGGGATGGGAACCGCGAAGTGGGGTAGGGGGAACCAGCCGCAAAAAGGGCTGGGGCGGGAGAGGGGAACGCGGCGCCGCAGAGGGGACGGGGACCGGGACCGGCCCAAGGGAAAGCGGCGGCGCAGAGGGGACGGGGCCCGGGCCCGGGCCGGAGGAAAGCAGAGATGCGGACGGGGAGGGGGAGCGGGGCGCCGCGGACGGGCAGCGGGGGAGCGGGAGAGGGGGCAGGGCGCCGCGGACGGGCAGCGGGAACGGAGAGCGGGAGAGGGGGAAAGCGGCGCCGCGGACGGGAGCGGGACGGGGAGCGGGGGAAAGCGGCGCCGCGGACGGGAGCGGGACGGGGAGCGGGGGAAAGCGGCGCCGCGGACGGGAGCGGCACGGGGAGCGGGGGAAAGCGGCGCCGCGGACGGGAGCGGGTGTAAAAGTGCGGAAGCGGGAACGGACACAAAGCAAGGGCCGAAGAAGAGCTCCCACACCAAGGGAGAAGGTCGAAGGAGGGCTGGGAGCTTGGGCTGGGGTCCTGGCTGCTGAAGTCTTCACCGTAAGAGCTTCACTGGCTGGGGGCTGGAAGCAGGGAGACTGCTGCCAAGCGCTGGGAGCACTTTGGGGCTCCTCTTCCTGCACTGCCTGCGCAGAGGGCCTGAAGGATGCTCTGGGGCTGCAGAGAGGAGAGGGGCATGAGGACAGCACTGGGGCACAAGCAGCAAATGCAGCTCCCCTCCTGAGGCACACCCAGGCACTGGCAGCTCCCTGTTGTCTTGCACTCCCCCCAGCTGGGGCTGCAGCCATCCCCCCCAGCACCAACCATCCCCATGGCAGGGCTTTGCCTCCAGCTGGCACGGGGCTGGCACAGCAGCAGGCTGCAGCCACCCCCCAGCACCAACCATCCCCATGGCAGGGCTTTGCCTCCAGCTGGCACGGGGCTGGCACAGCAGCAGGCTGCAGCCACCCCCCAGCACCAACCATCCCCATGGCAGGGCTCTGCCTCCAGCTGGCACAGGGCTGGCACAGCAGCAGGCTGCAGCCTGCCCCGGGGCAGGGCTCACTCCTGGCAGAGTGGCTCCCAGGGCAGCCTCACCTGGGCTGCAGAGGCCTTGGCAGCTCGGTGCCTGCTGCGCAGCTGGGGGATACAGATCTGCTGCCCACCCCCGGGGGGGCAAAGGGCTCCGAGGAAGGCAAAGAGGCCATTGGCACCCAGCCAGGCTCGGGGCAGAGGCCTCCCTGCAGCCCAGAGGCCTCAGGCAAGGCACAGCTGCAGCCATGGGGCTGGGCCCACAGTGCACAAGCAGCTGCTGGCAGCTCTCTCACCTCTCAGCTGCCTTCTGCTTCAGGGCAGAGGCTCTGCAGCCCACAGGCAGCCTGGGCACAGAGGGTGCCTGTGTGGCACAGGCCAGCTTGCAGGGCCTGCAGCCAGGGCAGAGATGGTTAGTGCCAGGGGGGATCCTGACTGCCCCCTGGCACGGGGCTGGGAGGCACCGGGTGCTGCGTGGCTCCCTCGCCAGGGCCAGGGGTCGCACTCGCACCATGACGGCCGGGGTGCCCGCCCGGGGGGGAGGGACCAGCACCATGGTGGCGACAACGACACAGGGCTAAGGGCACTGCCCCTGGGGTCCGCACAGCATCGCTCCAAGGAAAGCACTGGCTGAAGAGCACAGCTCCGGGCTCCAAAGTCCTGACGGTGCACTCTCAAAAGAAATAAAGGTCAGGCAGGGAGGGGAAGCAGCAGAGGGGGAGCCTGAGGCTGGAGAAAGCCTGCACACCCCCAGCCCCCCGCTCGGGACCCTGCTCCCACGTCCTCCCTGTCGTAAATCCCACCGGTACCCTGAGAGCTGCCCTTAGAATCCCCTCCAGCCCTACAGGTTCCCAGTGTCCGCAAGGATCCTACTTCACCCTGGGGTCCCTACAACCACCCTAACGCTCCTACAACCACCTCGGGTCCCCACAGCCCCTCCACAACCAGACCCCTGATCCCCAACCCACTCCCTATGGCCATACTCCCGGCCTGTAGCCCTCCCCAGCACCCTCCCCAGCTTCCCGCCACCGCCGCCGCTGCCGCCACCGCTTCCGCCTCCCCCCAGGCCGCCGCAGCCGTCCCCATCCCAGAGAGAGAGGAGAGAGGGACATGAGGCAGCTCTGGGGCACATCCAGGCACTGGCAGCTCCCTGCTCTCCTGCCCTCCCCTCAGCTGGGGCTGCAGCCACCCCCCAGCACCAACCATCCCCATGGCAGGGCTCCCCAGGGCTGGCAGGGCTGAAGGATGCTCTGGGGCTCTGCAGCAGCAGGCTGCAGCCACCCCCCAGCACCAACCATCCCCATGGCAGGGCTCTGCCTCGCAGCTGGCACGGGGCTGGCACAGCAGCAGGCTGCAGCCACCCCCCAGCACCAACCATCCCCATGGCAGGGCTCTGCCTCGCAGCTGGCACGGGGCTGGCACAGCAGCAGGCTGCAGCCACCCCCCAGCACCAACCATCCCCATGGCAGGGCTCTGCCTCGCAGCTGGCACGGGGCTGGCACAGCAGCAGGCTGCAGCCACCCCCCCAGCACCAACCATCCCCATGGCAGGGCTCTGCCTCGCAGCTGGCACAGGGCTGGCACAGCAGCAGGCTGCAGCCTGCCCCGGGGCAGGGCTCACTCCTGGCAGAGTGGCTCCCAGGGCAGCCTCACCTGGGCTGCAGAGGCCTTGGCAGCTCGGTGCCTGCTGTGCAGCTGGGGGATGCAGCTCCGCTGCCCACCCCCGGGGGGGCAAAGGGCTCTGAGGAAGGCAAAGAGGCCATTGGCACCCAGCCAGGCTCGGGGCAGAGGCCTCCCTGCAGCCCAGAGGCCACAGGCAAGGTGCAGCTGCAGCCATGGGGCTGGCCCCACAGTGGGGACCCCGCACAAGCAGCTGCTGGCAGCTCTCTCACCTCTCAGCTGCCTTCTGCTTCAGGGCAGAGGCTCTGCAGCCCACAGGCAGCCTGGGCACAGAGGGTGCCTGTGTGGCACAGGCCAGCGTGCAGGGCCTGCAGCCAGGGCAGAGATGGTTAGTGCCAGGGGGGAGCCTGACTGCCCCCTGGCACGGGGCTGGGGGGCAGCTGGGCCAGGGCAGCACTCACTTGGGCACCGAGAGGGCATCCTGCTGCTGGAGGAGATCCTGGCTGGGGGCTGCAGGGCTGCTGGCTGAGGCTGGCAGCCTGCACACCTGGGAGGTGCCATCGAGGGCAGGGCCTGGGGGCCGGGGCAGGGCACAGCCCTTGGGAGCTGCCAGCGGCACCAGGGGCAGGCGGCTCCGGGGGAGCCTCCCCGGGCACAGCCTGGAGCTGCAGGGCCAGGCTGGCAGGGACACAGGGGCTGGGGGGCAGGGCTGGGGGGGCTCTGTGCCGCCCTGGCAGCCTCTGCTGGCTTCCCACTTCTCCGCCGGCGTTTCGGCCGCGGGGAGAGGCTGCAGGCAGATGCCGGCTGGGGAGGAGTTGGCATCTCAGGGGACCTCCTCCTCTTCCTGATGGGGCTGAGGGCCAGCAGCCTGGCACTGCTGAGTGCAGCCAGGTGCTGGCAGCCTGGCAGGGGAGAGCTCATCACAGGGTGCCAGGCACAGCCACAGAGGTCTCAGCTCAAGGAGCAGAGCAGAGACCGAGTCAGCTCCCTGGCTGCAGCTCCCAGGCACCCCCAAGCCCCAGGGCGTCCCCCTCTGCCCCCCCCCCCAGCTCTTTGCTGGGGCTGCCCCAACCCACACCAAAGCCAAGGACAAGAGCCAGCACAAACAATCCTGGGCCCAGAGCAAGTGCCCCGTGGCAGGGCCTGGCCTGTGCCCAGCAGCAGCCTCTGCAGAGCCAGGCTCTGCTGCTGGGTCATGCATTGGCACTGAGGATGAGGAGGAAGAGATCAGCCCTGCCCAGACACAGGCTGCCAGCAGCCAGGCCACAGCTGGGCTGAGTGGGGCAGATGCCCCCCAGAGCAGTCACCCACAGGAGATAAAGGCAGGCTCAGCCCCCACTGGGTGCCAGGGCAGGAGAAACTTCTGCCCCTGCCCTGTGCCCACAGCTGGCAGCTGCCCCCCACCCCCCCCTTACCCCTGCAGCAGAGCCTGGGACAGAGGAGAGAGCACAAACCTGGATCCTCAGCAGCACAGCCCTGCTGGCTCCTCTGGGCTGGGCTGGCCCTGCTGGCCTCTGCAGCCCTCCCTGGGGAGGAGGCCTGCTCCTGGCTGGCAGCAGCCTCCTGAGGGGCCAGGGGCTGCAGTGCCTCAGAGGCCACAGCAGCAGCAAGGAAGCTGCCAGCCTGGGGCAGGGACTGCTGCTCTGGGGAGGAGCTCCTGGCAGCAGCTGCAGCCCTGGGGCAGAGAGAGACAGAGCCAAGGAGCAGTGAGGGGCTGAACCTCAGCCACTGGCACCCAAGACAGGCTCAGCACCACCAGCAGCGCCTCTGAGCCCCCTCCTCAGCTGGGGCACAGCCTGGGGGGAGCTCTGGGCCAGGCAAGCTTTGAGGCTGAGAGGTGCCCAGGCTGGGACTGCAGAAGCTGGGCTGGGAGGTCACCTCTTGGCTGCAGGGCACCCAGCAGCAGCCCCAGAGCTGTGCTGGGCCTCAGGCACACAGCACAGGCAGCCTCCCTCAGGAGACCTTCCCCAAGAGCTTCCTTCTGCCAGGACATTGGGGCAGAGACAGCAGCAGGTGGTGCCAGGGCAGCCCTGCCAGGGCAGCACCTCGGGGAGCAGAGGCAGCAGCAGAGCCCTGGGGGAGGCAGCTCCAGGCCTGACAAGAGGCACTGAAGGCTCTCAGCTGCTGTGCCTGGAAACCTTCCCTGCTGACCCTTCCAGGGGAGCTTCTCCCCTGGGACTGGCTCTCTAGGAGCCAAATCCCACTTCAGAGGGCAGGCACTGCTCTGTAAGCCAAGACCTGGACCCTCCCCCACCTCCAGCACCCTCAGGGGGGCTGCACACCACAGGAAGGTTGAAACTCTCTGAGCAGCCAGGAGGAAGTGGCACAGGGAGGTGGCACAAGGACACTCACCCCTCTGGCTGGCTGGCAGTCAAGCCCTGCAGGAGGGGAGCTGCTTCCTTTGCTTCCTGCTGCACATCTGCCTGCTGGCTGGTTGGGGCAGACCTTTCCTCTGCAGCCTGCAGCAAGCCCCCAGAGCAGCATCAGGCCAGAGCTGAGCTGAGCCTGGGCCCCCAGCTGCCCCTTCCCTGCCAGGCTCAGAGCTTTCTCCAGCACTCCACAGCCCAGCACCTGCTGAGCCAAGAGCTCCCAGAGCAGCTCAGCTCCCAGCTTGCCCAGTGCAGCCCAGCAAGGTACCTGAGCTGCCTGCTGGGTCCCACTCACCAGGCCAAGCCCTCCTCTCACCTCCTCCAAGGCCAGCTGCAAGGGAACAGGACACCCAGCTGCCAGCTCCTGCTGCTCTCCAGCCCTCTCCCCACCAGTCAGGTCCAGGCACACCTTGGGCACAGCCTCCTCCAACCTGCAGGAGTCACAGCAGCAGCCCCTGAGCCAGGGGAGAGCCTCTGGGGAAGCCATCCCTTGGCCTACCAAGGTTTGGGAGGGAGCCCAAGGAAGCCTTGGCCTTTGTCCCCCAGCTGTGGGGGCTGGGGGCTGCCAGGCTCCTCACTCCAGCTGGGCAGTGGAGAGGCTGTGGCACAGCAGCAGAGCAGCTCAGCTGCGTCCTGGCAGCCACTTGGGCTGCAGCCAGCAGCCAAACTCTGCAAGCTCCTGGCCATGGGGGACCCCAAGGTGCCAGCCCAGGCTCCATCCCTCCTGCCCAGTAGCCTCACCTGGGCAGCTGCAGCAGGCTGGAGCTGAGGGCAGGCAGCAGCACTGGCGCCTGGCTCTGTGCCCCCCGGGCAGCATCCTCACAGGCACGGAGCTTGGCCTGCAGCTCTGCCACCTGTGAGCAAGGGGCAGCCCTGGCTCAGAGCATGCCCTGAGCCCCAGCAGCTCAGCAGGCTGGGTGCCAGGCAAAGCAGAGCTGCAGACAGAGCCCAGCCCTGCCCCCAGCAGCTCACCTCCGCTCTCAGCTGCGCACACAGCACAACGTACTGACAGACGTGGGAGTCCAGGCTGAGCAGGTTGCTCTTGAGCTGCAGGGAGGGAGGAGCGGAGCTGAGAGCAGCACCGGGACAGCTCCTTCCCCTCTGCTGAGGCGGCAGCGGGGCAGCTCCTCAGCCTGCCCTGGGCTGGTGGGGCCCGGGCGGCTGCAGCTGACTCTGAGAGGGGCTCCAGAGGCAGCCCGGCTGCAGCAGGGAGGCGGCAGGGAGGCAGCAGCCCGCAGCAGCCTGCCCCAGGCTCCTTCCCGGGCAGCCCCAGCAGCTGCCGGCCGCGGGGCGAGGGGCTCACCGAGACCTGGATCTCCTTGGCCCTGCTGGCACACCTGAGGGTGTTGAGGGTGTCCTGGCAGCAGAGCGGCGAGGGGCTGAGGGCAGCCAGCATCAGGGTGCGGCAGTTGCCGCCGATGGAGTCCTTCAGCAGCCGCCTCAGCTTGCTGTCCCGCTACGGGACGTGGCTCTGCTTGCCCTGCCCGGCACAGCGAGGCTCCGCTCAGGGGCTGGCCCTCGGCTCCCAGCCCTGGCCACGCTCAGCCCACGGCAGCTCTGCCCTGGGGACGGCGCTCAGGGCCCCTCGGCGGCAGCCTTCCCTTGGCCCCAGCCAGCGCCTGGGTGACGCTGAGCAGGGCCAGCAGCGAGCGGTTGATGCTGGCTCCCTCCCGCAGCCGCTCGCCCCTGCTCTTGGCCACCGCGGCTCGCTCCGAGCCGGCCAGGTCAACCAAGCTCATCTTGGCCACCTGCAGAGCCCCAGCGAGGCCCCCGGCGCGGTCCTGCTGCTTCACCGGTACCTGGCAGGGCACAGGCAGGGCAGGCTGCAGCTCCGCAGGGCGCTCGGGCTCGCCGCTCGCAGCCGCGGCAGCAGCCCTGGCACGCCGGCCCTGGCACAGCATTGCCGCCTGCCCCCTTCCGGGCAGCGGTGCCAAGGGCTGCCCCAAGCACCACCCCTCACCTGCAGGACAGCGTGGGAGCGGGAGGAGGAGGCGTTGGCATCGGTGGGATGCTGCGTGCGGTTCCTGCTGCCCCTGAGCAGCATCTGCAGGAGCTGCTCTGCCGAGCTGGGCTGGCGGGGAGCAGGCAGAGGGCAGGGATCAGCGCAGCCCCGGCACGGGCACCGGGCGGCCACAGGCACACAGGCTGAGGCCTCCTGCGGCTCTGCAGGGCTCCTCTGGCCTCGGGCTCACCTTTGCTGCCAGCCAGCACCCAGCCGGCTGGCACTCCCGGGTCCCCACAGCCCCTGCCCCGGGTCCCCACAGCCCTCCCCTCCCCCCTCCAGGTCCCCCAGTGCCCGCTGGCACCCCTGGGGCAGGCGCAGTGCTGCCCACACCTTGTGCCTGCTTCCACCCCCACCTGCTGGATGGAGAGACCCTGAACCACAGCTCCTCTCTCAGGATCCTCCCGGATGGGCAGAGGGCCCTGGGGCTCCAGCAGGTCACGCATCTGCTCGTTGTAGACCTGCAGCAGGCAGCTCCAGCTCAGGCTGAGGTTTGGGGCCCCAAAGGGCAGCAGGCAGAGCAGCTCTGGACCCCAGGGCCTGCTGCCCACCCAACAGCACCTCTGGCACCTGGAGCCAGCAGGAGCAGCTGAAGGTGCCTTAAAGGCAGAGGACAGCTCAGGAGGCTTCACCAGTGAGGCACTGAGCCATTGCTCCTCCAAAGCCCTTGCAGCCAGGAAGCCCTCATTGCCCTGTGCCCTGTGCCCCCCAGCTCCAGAGGGGGCAGACCAGCAGCACCAGCTCAGCAGACTGGGTAGGGGCAGCCTGCTTCCAGTCTGGGGCTGTCCTGGCCACTGGGCACAGCTGGCAGCACAGGGGTAGCCCTGGCACTACAAGCCCAGACCTTGGAGATGGTGGCCTGGCAGCAGGAGGGGCACAGCTGGGCACAGCCTACCTCCAGGTAGGAGACCAGGACCTGGTAGCTCTTCTGCTCTTTCCTAGCCTCCAGCCTCCTGTACAGCTCCTCCATGGTGAGGTAGATGATGCCAGGGCTCTTCTCTGAGCCCAGCATGGGGTAGGTTTTCCCTGCTCCTGTTGCTCCATAGGCAAACACTGGGAGGAGAAAGGGAGGAGCCCTGAGAGCAGCCTTCCTCAACAGCAGCACTGGGGGGATGCTGCCAGCTCTGCCTCAGCTGGAAATGCCCCTGGGGACACAGCCCCAAACCCAGCTCCTGCTATGGGGCACTGCTGCCTCCCACTCACATCCTGTCCAGCAGGACCCCCAGGGCCCTCTGCACCAGGCTGCTCCCCAGCCTGCACAGGGCTCCCAGCTGATGCCACCCCACAGGCAGGACTCCACACTCATCTGGGCTTGTCTCTGCTCTCTTCTTGCTGGCCTGGGCCCTGCCTGCCCCCACAGCCCTCAGGTGACATCTCCAGGTCAGCACTGGCCCTGTCAGGTTGCTCTGGGAGGGGATTGTGACAGATGCAGGTGGGGCTCACAGAATAAGCTCTCTTCACCTCTTCTGGCATTTTGAGGCCCTGGAACTGTCTTGCTAGAGGTCTACACATGTCACCCAGGGGAAAATGTGCCTTCCTCTGCTTATGCAGCAGAGCAGCTGCTTTAACACCGTTCTGTCACTAGGCCAATCTATAGCTGGATCTCGGGTTTAAGCCCCACTGCACCTAAAAGAAGGAGTTTGCTCAGATGTGGCTGTTACAGTGCGCTCCAAACCCTCCTTCCCCCATCTCCACCAGTGGAGGTCTGAATGGGGAAAGACAAAGGCAGGAAATTGCCTTCCCCTGGGACAGGTCAAGGCTGCTGGAGGGGGAAGTGCGCTTGGGGTTGGCGCTATGATTAGCAGGGTGCTTGGCACCCAGGGTGCCTTGGCCTGGGACACATTGTCTCTGAACAGCTTAACCAGGGTGAGCAGAAAGCTGCGGGGGCTCTCTTGCTCTTGCCTTCCTCTTGCTCACTCCCATGTTCTGCTTTCCTCTTGGCCTCGCTGCCTTCGCGGCAGCATTGCAGACACCAGCCCTGGGCCCTGGCTTCTCCCTGGCCCTGCCTGCCCTGGGGCCCTGCTCCCTGGCTGCCTGCCGGCAAGCTGCGGCTGCCTCGCACCCTTCCGACGGGGCTGCCGCAGGAGTTTGGCCTCGTGGCAGCCGTGCCTGAGGACACTTTGGTTCTGGCAGGTCCTTTCCCTTTGGGCTGTGCCACACGATCCGCAAATCAGATTACAAACCGGCAGCTCTGGAGCCTGCTGCCGGCCAGAGACCTAGGGAGCATCTCCCAGTTCCTGCTGCATCCCCGGGAGCACAACCTGCGCTCTCCTTGGCTCTCCCTGAGCTCCTGCCTGGCCTCTGGTTTGATCAGTGGGGTGAAGCTGTTTCGTGGTTTAGCCTTTGCCATTTTCTGAATGCTCTACACTGCACTCAAGCTGCCCAGGAGCATCCTGGGGAATTTGCAAGCAAACAGAACCTGTCAACAATCTGATAAGTGTAATACCTAATCTTGGGGGGGCGGGAGGGGGGAATAAAGAGAAGCCTCTTGTTGTAATTCCTGCCTGGTTAGCTTAACCCAAATCAAATCAGTGCCTTAAAAACCAGCAGACAGAAGCAAACTTCTGGGAGTGGTTCCTGCTTTTGTTTAGGCACATGCAAGTCATTTGTCTGCAACAAAACCCCAACTCCTCTGCAGAGCAGGGAACAGCAGAGTGCAAATAAAACCCCACTGCTGAGTCAGAAATGAATTCAACTGCAGATCTAGGCAGAGGGACACAGCCTGGCAAGGGCAGAGGGTGCTGTGGATTGTGCTTCCTTAACAGACCCATGGTGGCATTTTTATCACCCAGAAGCTGGACTTCCCTGCTGGTTTTCCAGCTGCTGGCTTGAATGGACTTCAGGAGGTGTTCAGGAACACACCTGGATTCTCCTCCTAGCTTGGATACTGCCCTGGAGAACAGCTTGTGCTTACTTTGAAGGAGAGCTGTAACTGGGAATGCAAGTCTGGAAGGATCTTTGACAGCCAAAGGCTTGTTCCCCTCCAGTCAGATGTAAACTCTGAGCATCAAATGTGACAATGATCTTTGCTCCTTCTTCCCTGTGGTTGAAATTCCCCCCCAACATTACCTTTGCCAGCCCAGCCCAGCTGGAAGCAAAGGAAAGCTGTATTTATAGGCAAAGGGAAATCTGCAGTGGGATGCAAGGAATATGTACAAACTCTCCAGGAGTTACAGTATTGAGATATATTCACAACTGCAAACCAGCACAAGAACCCCACTGGTCAAGGACCAGGGGAAGCTACTAGCTGGGGTCTGCAGCAGCCCTCCTCAGCCAGGGAGGGATCCCCTGGGCCCCCGGGAATGGAGGGGAAGAGAGGAGGAGGGGAGGAGAGGAGCTGCTGCGAGGCCACCTTCAGATCCCTCCTGGTGCCACTGCCCTCAGCACCTGACAGGGCCAGGGGCTGGAGCAGGACAGGGCCAGGCCCCCCCCGGCTGCGCCGCGCTGCCAGCACACAACGGGCATCGCCGAGCCCGACGGCCACGCCCTGACAAGTCCCGCCCCCCTGGCCCTGCAGCCAATCAGCAGCGCCGCTCCGCCTCAGCCTGTTGCCTGGACACCGAGCGCGAGGGACACGAGGAGGAGGAGGAGGAGGAGGAGGAGGAGGAGGAGGAGGAGGAGGAGGAGGAGGAGGAGGAAGGAGCTCAGTGGCCTGGGACGGCTGAGTCGAGGCCACCGAGCGTGGGTCCATGGTGCACAGCATGCGGAGGCTGAAGGAGCTGGAGGAGGGGCTGGCGCCGGCAGCCAAGAGGCGCCGGCTGGGGCTGGGTGAGGAAGGGGCTCCGGGCTGGCCGCCGGCTGCCTCACCCAAGGAGCTGTGGCAGCAGGAGGCAGAGTCTGAGCGTGCCGGTCGTGGCAAGGGGGATCAGCCCTGGGGGAAGCAGCTGGAGCCCTGGGTCGAGGCTGGCAGCCACCGCGGCAGCCCCAAGGAGGAGCTGACCAGCAAGCAGGGTAGGTAGAGAGGGCCGAGGGGGCTGCTGGTGCTCCTCAGCCCTGTGGCTCAGCGCCCCTCTCCCTGCAGGCGGTGAGCAAGCCCCAGCAGCAGGAGGGGACGGGGTCCCCGTGCCCCAGCAGCTGCCCTTCCCCGTGGGGCGCCTGTCCCTGCGGTGGGAGCGGCTCTGCGGGGTCGGCGCTGGGCTGCACAACCTGGGGCGCAGCTGCTTCCTCAACGCCACGCTGCAGTGCCTGACCCACACGGCGCCGCTCGCCAACTACCTGCTCTCCGAGGAGCACGGCCGCAGCTGTGAGTGGGGAGCATGGGCTGGGCGGCTGGCAGTGCCAGGCTGGCAGTGCCAGGGTGCCCGTGGGGAGCGGGAGCTGCCTGCCTGTCCTGCGCTCGGCACCTCTGCAGGTGGCCCTGGCAGGGGCTGCGAGTGTTGGGCTGTGCCCTCTCTGTCCCTGCTGCCCCTGTCTCCACCAGAGGCTGTTCCTGTCTTCTCCTGGCCCTAGCGGCGCTCCCCAGCTCTGCAGCCTGGCACCGGCGAGGCGCTGCCTCTGCTGGCTGCAGCCAGGGCAGGGCAGGAGGCTGCCTGCGGGCAGCAGCTGCTGTGGGAGGCTCGGAGCTGGGAGCAGGGGGAGCTCTCAGGGCTCACAGCCCTGTCTGTAGGGCTCTGCTGGGACCTGCCCCTCAGGGCCAACCTGTGCCCTCCTCCGGAGAGTGCCTGTGGCTGTTTTCCATCCCCATGGATGCTCTCTCCTCGGGGGGGGGGGAGGGCTGTTGCAGTGGTACTGTGAGTGGGATGGCATCAGCCAGGGTGAGGTCTGCTGGCCCCTGTGTACCCAGGATGCCCAAGAGCTGTGCTGCAGCACAGAGCTCCTAGGGACCACTGAGCATGGCTGAGCACTGTTGGAAGAGAGATCCCTGCAGGCTCTGTCCTGCCTCCATCTCTCCTGGCTTTGTCCTTGACGTCCTGTCCTCTGCTCTGCTGCTCCAGGTCACCAAGAAGGCTTCTGCATGCTGTGCCTGATGCAGGACCACGTGGGGCAGGCGTTTGCCAGCAGTGGGCAGGCCATAAAGCCGGTGTCCTTCATCCGGAACCTCAAGAGTAAGGGAGGCTGCCCTGCCCTGCCCTGCCCTGCCTTGCCCTGCCTTGCCCTGCACTGCCTTGCCCTGCCCTGCCCTGCCTTGCCCTGCCCTGCCCTGCCCTGCCCTACCCTACCTTGCCCTGCCCTGCCCTGCCTTGCCTTGCCCTGCACTGCCCTGCCTTGCCCTGCCCTGCCTTGCCCTGCCCTGCCTTGCCTTGCCCTGCCCTGCCCTGCATTGCCCTTCCCTTCCCTTCCCTTCCCTGCCCTGCCCTGCCCTGCCCTGCCCTGCCCTGCCTGCCCTGCCCTGCCCTGCCCTGCCCTGCCTTGCCCTGCCCTGCCCTACCCTGCCCTGCCCCACCCTGCCCCGCCCTACCCTGCCCTGCCCTGCCCTGCAGGGGAGCAGGGACTGATGCTGGAGCAGAAGCTGTGGGCTGGGAGCAGCTCTTGGCAGACAGCTCTCCTGAGGTGACTCAGGGAGCCTGCCAGGGGCTGGGGGCTCCGTGGGCTGCGGGGGGCTTCTCCCGTGGCCGTGAGTCTGACAGCAGGTTTGGGCTGCGGGGGAGCAGGGAGGGAGGGAGGAGCTGCATCTGTTGCAGCAGATGCTGAGGCTGGTTGCTGCCCCTCCTGCAGACATTGCCCAGCACCTCTGCTTGCGGCGGCAGCAGGATGCCCACGAGTTCCTGCGCTACAGCATCGACGCCATGCAGCAGGCCTGCAGGAACGGCTGTGCCCAGTATGTGTGGCCCTCCTGCCCTGTGCCCTCACCAGTGCCCCGTGCCCGTGGGAGGGCTGACCCTGTGCCCCAGGCTGAACTCCCAGAGGGAGGCACTGAGTGCAGGGGCCGCACTGGATGGCCCAGCTCTCGCCCCTCTGTGCCACAGTCCCCCTTCTCCCGGCTCCTCTGCCCCAGCCTAGCTGTGGCCCTCTCCCCCGCTCCTGAGGCTGCTGTGGGTCTGGATCCTGTGCCAGCTGCCCAGGAAGCCGGGGTGCAGCTGGCTCAGGTGCAGCTCTGTGGCTGTGGGTGAGCAGCTTTCCTCTGGGCCCTGCGCTGCCTCAGTCTGCAGCGCACAGCTCTGAGCTGCGGCCAGCAGCTTCTGCTCCTTCTGGAGGAAGGTGCCCCTGGGAGCCTGGTGCCAGCCCTGGAGCTGTGGCCCTGGGAGAGCAGCCTGGCAGAGGCTGCGGCTTCCCTCTGCCTCTGGAGCTCTGCAGCCTGTGTGCTGGGCAGAGCGCAGCGGGGGGAGCTGTGCTGAGGACACGGGGAGGGGGCCCTCGGGCGTGGCCGTGGGGGAGGGGCGGTGTGAGCCCTGCTGCTCCTGTCCCTAGGTTGGATGATCAGAGCCAGGCCCCAACACTGGTTCAGCAGATCTTCTGCGGCTCCCTGCGGTCCCGTGGTGAGTGTTGGCTGCCAGCTCCTGGGCCTGGGCCTCTCAGGGCTGCCTGGCAGGAGGAATCATTTGGGAGCACTGCTGAGTGTGTGCCGAAGATGCCCAGCTGCAGCTGCTGGGGTGGGTGCAGGGCCATGGCAGGCTGTGCTCAGTGCTCTTTCTCTGGCAGTGACGTGCTTGGAGTGCAAGAGCACCTCGGACAGCTACGAGCCTTGCCTGGACCTGGCCCTGGAGATCGGGGTAGGGCGGCAGGGTGGGGGCTGGGGAGGAGCTCTGCTCTCCTGGGGCTGTTCCTGCAGCTGCAGCATCGCTGCCCTCAGGGCTCCTGAGCCTGCCGGTGCCAAGGCACAGCCCAGGCAAGAGGGAAGCCGCTGCCTTGTTGAGCTGCCTGATGTGTCTGGCAGGGCAGTGCCCGGTGCCTGGGCGTGAGGCTGCGTGGTGCTGGGGCCCCTGCAGCTGCCCCTCGTGGTGCTGGGCACTGCCAGCTGGTGGGGCTGAGGGGTTTGCTGCAGCCTGTGGCCCTGTGCCCACGCTGGGTGTGCTCTCTCGGGGCTGTGGCGTGGACAGGCCACTGGTGGCCTGAGCTCTGCTCTGTCCTTGCAGGAGGCCAGGAGCGTGGTGCAGGCGCTGGGGCAGTTTGTGCAGGCAGAGCTGCTGTGCGGGGAGAACGCCTACAAGTGCGGCAGGTGAGGGTGGGGGCTGCGGGCGGCCGGGGGGCGCTGTGCTGGCGGCAAGCAGGTGTGCCCCCTGCTGGCTGCGGGAGGGCTTGACTGCCTGCTCCGCGGCTCAGCCCTGAGGGCCGTGGCCGTGGAAGCCTGCCGCGAAGGCTGCCTCCTGTGGTGAGGAGGAGCTGGGCCGGCAGCCGTGGCCGTGAGCAGGGGCCCTGGAGCAGCGGCTGCTGTCAGCAGGGTCAGTGCCAAGGGCTTTGCTGCCCGGCCAGGGCTGGCAGGCAGCTGGCTGGCGCAGCAGCTGGAAGAGCTGGAGCTCTGCCTGTGCAGGTGCCAGCAGGAGGTGTCGGCCAGCAAACGCTTCAGCATCCACCGAGCCCCCAACGTCCTCACGGTGGCACTGAAGCGCTTTGCCCCCTACGCCGCAGGGAAGATCACCAAGGTGAGCGCTTGGCAGCCCAGGGCTGAGGCTCTCTCCTGGCCCCAGGTGCTGCTGCCCAGAGCAGGCCGGGAGGTGCTGCTGTGGCCAGCGTGAGCTGTGCCGCGCTCCTGCAGCCCTTCCCCCGCTGTGCGGTGCAGGCGGAGTTTGGCTCCTCCTGCCGCCTTCCTCAGCACCCCCTCTGCACCAGGAGGCTGAGTGCCCTTCTCTGGAGAGGTGGCCCTGCTGGGAGAGCTGTGCTGCTCTTGCCCCAGCACAAAAGCCGTGGCCTGTGCAGGCTGCTGAGCCCTCCTGTCTCTGCAGGAGGTGCGGTACCCCATGCTGCTGAACCTCCGCCCCTACATGTCTGTGCGGCGCAGGGACCCCGTCCTGTACAGCCTCTATGCGGTGCTGCTGCACTCTGGGCACAGCTGCCACGCAGGGCACTACTACTGCTACATGAAGGTGAGCCCAGGAGCTGTGGTGCCACCCCCTCAGGGCTGGGGGGTGCTGGGGGGTCCCTGTAGGCCCAGCAAGGAGGGTGCTCAGCAGATGTGCATGGTGGGGAGCACTGGCTGCGGGGTACAGGCTGTGCTGTGCCGCAGGAGGGGGGAAGGTTCAGCTCTGGCAGAGCCCCCTGGCCTGCCCTGGGCCTCCTCTGCCTCGTGGGGAGAGGAGCTGTGCCCACGGGCGCTGCTCCTGCTGCTCCTGCTGCCAGGAAGGTGCCTGGGCACAGCCCAGCCCTGCTCTCTCTTCTCCTGCTGCAGGCCAGCGATGGGCAGTGGTATCGAGCGGACGACCAGCAGGTCGGCTCCGCAGCCCCCCAAGAGGTCCTGCAGCAGCAGCAGGCCTACCTGCTGTTCTACCAGAGGTGAGTGTCTGCTGCCTGCTGGCCCCTCTGCCCCCTGCTCCCAGCACTTGGGACAGGGCTGGCACAGGGCTGGCTGTGGGCAGGAGCTTGGCCCGGGTACCCCAATGCCCTGTGCATGCCCTGGCTGGGAGGAGGGTGGCAGGGAGGGGCCCAGCCCCTTGTCACGGTTTCACTCTCCCTCAAGAGCACCTCATGCCCTCAGAGCTTTGGCTCCTCTTTCTCCTCTGCATCTCTGAGAGAGGCTCAGCCCCTGGCAGCTCATGCCAGCCCTTCTCTGCCTTCCCCAGGATCCCCAGCCTCAGGAAGAGCTGGCAGGGGCCCATTGCCAAGGCTGCCTCCAGCCTGCCCGGCCGCACTGGCAGCGTCCCAGAGGAGGTCAGGAAAGCTGCGAGCAGGGGGTTCCTGTCTTCAGCAGGGGTGGGCCAGGGGAGCCCTGGAGGCTGCTCTTGGCCAGCGCTCCTGGGTGCTGGGAGCTGCTGCCCCTCTGTCTGCTCTGCCAGGGCAGGGGGGCTGCAGCCTGGCAGGGAGGCAGGCGCAGGGCAGGAGGGTTTGCAGGAGGCACCCTGCAGAGCCAAGGCCTGTGTGGGGCTGGGGAGGGCTGGGTCTCTGTGTCCTTGGCTCCTGGACTTGTCACTGAACTGCTCTCCCTGTCTAGAGAGCAGAGCTGCTGCCAGGGAAGCAGCTGCCTGGGCTGGAGGAGGTGGGAGGCCCTGTAGCCCACAGCGCCTTTGGGATGGGGTCGGAGCTGCTGAGCGGAACCAGCCTGCCAGAGCTGCCTGCTGAGTGCCTAGCAGCCAGGAGAGAGGTGTCAGCTGTGTGCCAGGATTATTGGGCACAGCTGCAGGGCCTGACACGCAGCAGCAAGTCCTACATCAGCAAGCTGACCGTCCTGGCCCAGCAGAAGGTGGCCTTTGCCAGCAGCATTGCCGCCCTGGTGGAGGCACAAGCGGCCAAGGTTTGGAAGTTCCACTGCCTGCTGCTCCTAGCTGTGCTGCTGGGGGGAGCAGCTGGAGCCAGCGGGCTGGGGGGGGCTGGAGGGCGAGGAGGGCCTGGGGAGATGTCCTGCTGTGAGGCAGGAGAGGGGCAGAGCAGGGCAGCAGGGGGCCGAGGGCTGCTTTCCAGCCTGCCCAGAAGCCTGGGGGTTAAAAGCTGTCTGCAAGCCTGTCCCAGGGGTTGGTTTGGCCTGCAAGAGCAAACCTCAGTGTTCCAACCCTGCTGAAGTGCTGGCTCTGAGGTGTCTGAGCCTGGCAATCCCTGGGTTTGCAATGCTTCAGAGGTGCTTTGGTTGTCTCAACTTCTCCCTCTCTTCTCATGATTCCAGGCTCCTCCAGCACAGAAGCTCCCTGCTCTCTACCTGCTGGACTCCATCATCAAGAACGTGGGAGGAGCATACCTGCAGGCTTTTGCCCCAAACCTGGTGGAAACCTTTCTCTCTGTCTTTGAGAAGGTCTCTGCACCTCAGAAGAGTTCTGTAGGCCAAAGCTGTGGCTGGGCAGTGAGTCCTGTGCCCAGGGGTGGCTTTGCTTGGGTGGCGAAGCACAGCAAGTGCTTGGCTTTTCTGCATCTCTGTCCTGGCTCTGCACTGAGGGCCATGGTCCCTGCTGGTGGTTTGAGGCAATCAAGTGGGCCCTGAGCCTCCAAGGAGGTTGGATCTGTGTCTCCCAGATGGGTCTGAGGGTGCAGCTGAGCTGAAGCAGAACTGGCTGAATTGGAAGTGCTAGCCCTGCTCTGGCATCTGGTGGGGCAAAGTCCTTCAGGGGCTGGAGAGCTGAGCACAAGCCCCTGGGCTCATTGCTTGCCTCAGAGGCTGTTGCCTGATTCCCTTGGCATGGGAGTGTGAGCTGCACTGCTGAGAGCTGCTGCACAGCCAGGCCAGTGTGTTGAGATGCCAAGTGCTGAGAGCAACAGGACAGCCATGCAGCCTTCCTTCTGGCAGCAAAGCTGCAGGCTGTGTGTGGCAGGAGCTGAGGGAGCCCTGGGGTGGTTTTGTTGCTGCAGGGGGACACAGAGACTCGCAAGAGTTTATTCCTCTTGCGCTCGACGTGGGACAGGGTTTTCCCCCCTGGAGAAGCTGCATGCCCTGGATGTCAGAGTCAAGTCCTTAGATCCTGCTTGGCCAGTGAAACCTCTGCCTGCAGCTGGGAGTGCTGCTGGCAGCCCTGTGAGCCCTCAGCCTGCAGCTCCCTCGGTCAGTGTGTGTGCCTGCTGTACGGACAGAGGGTCCCAGAGCAGCCATCCTTGTCTGTAGGCTGCTGGGTGAGAGTGCAGTGCCTCAGGAGTGCAGGGCCTGGGCTGTGGAGGCAGGGCAGAGGCACTCCTGAATGCAGAGCACTGGGGGGGGGCTTGCTTTGCCTATGTCAAACCTGTGCTCTGGAGGGTGGCCATGGAGGAAGTGCTGTTAGGCGACGTCCCCCTGTCACAGCAGCAAATTGGAGTGGGGGCAAAGGTTTCAAATGAGTTTGGTTCCATTGTGCCTGAAGAGTGCAGCTCCTAACAGCTGCAGAGAGTGAGCTGCAGTGCTGGAGGGTGGCAGCAGGGAAGGGAGCTGGAGTGAGCTGAGCATGGGGGCCGTGGGGGTGTTAGGTTGAGGCTGGGGCTGGGTGACCTTGTTCTAAGCAAAGCAGCTCCAGGGCTCCCTGGCTCCCTCAGGATGTGCAGTGTCACAGGTTCTGTTCTGTTTCTAGGCAGAGGAATGCACTGCCCCTGCCTGGGCCAGGGCTGCTGCCTCTGCTCCTCCAGCACAGCCTTTGAGCCAGGAGCAGCTGCTGAGGCAGCAAGTGCTTGAGAAGGAAAAGGAGCTGCTGGAGCTGCGGCAGAAGCTCTCAGAGCTGGAGCAGGCCCAAGCACAGGTGAGCAGGACAGGTGGTGACACTTTGCTGGGGGGGGCTCAGGCTCTTGGGGACAGTTCTTGGCTGTGCTGGGAGCTGCCAGCCCTCAGCTTGTGCTGCTGCCTGGGAAGCAGAGCTCTGTGAGGAGTGGAGCAGTGCCAGTTCATCTGGGGGCTTGGGCAGGACGTGGTGACCTCAAAACTAAGACTTGCACTCAAAAGGGAGGCCAAAAAGGTCCTGAGTTTCCCTCCCCAATGATCCCTGCCTGTGATCCTCCTCTTCCAGCCCTTCTTGTGGCTCACAGCAAGCCAGGCTTCCTCAAAGCTCTGCTCTGTGGAAGGACAAGGAGGCCTGGCTGCTGGCAATCAAGTCCATTGCCTCCTCAGGCCAGGCTGGTTGGATGCCAGCCTCTGAAGATGGCAGCTAAGCTGCAGGGCTTTGCCTTTGCCATTGAAAGTTTGCTGTGCTGGCAGCTGGAGGCAAAGCCAAGCACCTCAGAAGGGCCAAAAGAGGGGAAGTGTCTCAGGGGCTGGGCAGCTGAGTGGCCTTGAGCAGGAGGGCTGGGGAGAAGCAGGAAGGCTGCAGTGAGGCCCTGTGTGAAGGGCACAGCTTGCAGTGCTGCTCTGGAGCCCTGATTCTGCACTGGGCTCGAATTGGATCTTCTGTAAGGGGGCTCCATGGCTGCAGTGCTGGTGATGAGCAGTGCAGGGCTCCTTAGCAGGGCAGGGGCTGAGCCTCACAGCTTTCAAGACACTTCTGGTGGTGGCTTTGGTTTGCAGAGAGGATCTGAGCAGCTCAGAGTCAGAGCTGTGCCAGGCAGCCCAGTGGTGGATTTGTCTGTCTTGCAGGCTGCCTCTCTTGGTGTTCAGCAAGGATCATCTCCTGCAGCTCCAGCTCCAGCCCCTGCTGAGCAGCACAGGGCTGCCACAGCTCATCTGGCAGCTAAAGGCCCTGCTCAGCCTGCTGTGCAAGCTGAGGAGAAGCAACCCTGCCCAAGTCCTCCCCAGCGTGCTGCCCCCCAGGCAAGGGAAAGCACAAAGGTGTCTGAAGCCAGCAAGCAGCAATCAAGGCTGAAAAGACATCTTGAGGATAAGTCAGAGGGCGAAGAGAAGGAGGGGAAGAAAAGGAGGAGCTGCAGGGAGAAGGAAGCCAAAGCAGAAGCCGAGACATGCAGAGGCAGAGCAGCAGGCAGCAGAGGCAAAGGGCTGAGTGGTGCTGCTCACAGAGCCTCAGAAGAAGGCTTAGAAGTTAGTCTCCTCCTTCAGCAACTCCTCAAATTAGAGAGCTGCCTCAGATAGCCCTCAGCAGGCTGAGGGGGCAGGGGGCAGGCCAGTGGCCAGAGCCGGCGGAGATTGCCCAGAGAGCAGAGTCTGGGAGGAGCTGCAGGAGCCAAGGGCAGGAACAGAGCCCAAGGAGGCTCCCTACAGCCTCAGCACTCAGAGGTGAGGAGCTCAGCATCCTGCTCTGCTCTTCAGGCCAGGCTTTGCTTGTCCCTGGCTGCTTTCTAGGCTGGGATCTCTTGCCCTTGAGGGTTGTCAAGGCCTGGTGCAGGCTGCCCAGGGCAGTGGTGGAGTCCCCATCCCTGGTTGGTGTGGTGCTGAGGGCCATGGTTTGGGGGTGCCCTAGCAATGGGAGCATGGCTGGACTGGAGCTGAAAGAGCTCTTCCAGCCAGAAAGGTTCTCTGCTTCTGCTGACTCTTCAGGCTCTTGGGCTTGGGCAGGAAGTGCTGGCTGCCTCCTTGGAGAGGTGTCAAACTCCTCCTGGGGCAGGAGAAGCCAAGAGCAGGCCCCAGGAGAAGTGTCAGCCTCAGCAGGCCCTTGAGGAGGAAGTGGGGAGCGGAGCTGGGACCTCCAAATGCTGCCCACAGCCTTGGCTCAGCAGAGCTGATGCTGAGGCAGAGCCTTGCTCACAGGTGCCCTCGGGGTGTGTTTCCTCTGCCTGCAGCAGAGCTTTGCTTTGGCCCTGTTGCTGCCCTTGGCTCCTGGGCAGCCTGATGTGCTCCCTGGGTGCTGCTGTGGTGCTGCAGCCCTGCAGTGAGCACTGGAGCTGGCTGGAGCTTGTAGAAAGGATCCAAGTGCTGCTCCAGCTGACAAGTGAGATGAGCAGAGGCTGCCCTTGGCTCTTCTGCCGGGGTGGGACCCCCTGTGCCCCCAGGGGGGATCCCCTGTGCCCCCGGGGCAGACACTGGCCCAGAGTCCAGGTCCCTGTGAGCTTGAAGAGGAAGCCCAGGATGTTTAAGTGGGCAGTCAGTTCCTG
>WWNC01000173.1:607500-624721 GCA_011125475.1 Melanerpes aurifrons
GGAAGGGAGGAAGGAAGGAAGGGAGGAAGGGAGGGAGGAAGGCAGGGAGGAAGGAAGTGTTGAGGGAGGAAGGAAGGAAGGAAGGAAGGAAGGAAGGAAGGAAGGAAGGCAGGCAGGCAGGAAGGAAGGAGGGAAGGGAGGGAGGAAGAATGGGAGGAAGGAGGAAGGAAGGAAGGAAGGAGGGAAGGAAGGGAGGGAGGAAGAAAGGGAGGAAGGGAGGAAGGAAGGAAGGAAGGAGGGAAGGAAGGGAGGGAGGAAGAAAGGGAGGAAAGGAAAAAGGAAGGGAGGAAAGTATGAAGGAATGAAGGAAGGAAGGAAGGAGGAATGAAAGAAGAATGAAGGAAGGAAGGAAGGAGGGAGGGAAGGAAGGAAGGAAGGAAGGAAGGAATGAAGGAAGGAGGAAGGAAGGAAGGAAGGAAGGGAGGAAGGGGGGAAGGAATGTGGGAAGGAAGGAAGGGAGGAAAGAAGGAAGGGAGAGAGGGAGGGCAGGAGAAGGAAGGAAGGAAGGCAGGCAGGGAGGAAGGAAGGAGGGAAGGGAGGGAGGAAGAATGGGAGGAAGGGAGGAAGGAAGGAAGGAAGGAGGGAAGGAAGGGAGGGAGGAAGAAAGGGAGGAAAGGAAAAAGGAAGGAGGAAGGGATGAAGGAAGGAAGGAAGGAAGGAAGGAAGGAAGGAAGAAGGAAGGAAGGAAGGAAGGAAGGAAGGAAGGAAGGAAGGAGGGAGGAATGGAGGAAGGAAGTGAGGAGGGAGGAAGGAAAGAAGGAAAGAAGGAAGGAAGGAAGGAAGGAAGGAAGGCAGGAAAGAAGGAAGGAAGGAAGGAAGGAAGGAAGGAAGGAAGGAAGGAAGGAAGGAAGGAAGGAAGGAAGGAAGGAAGGAAGGAAGGAAAGAAGGAAAGAAGGAAGGAAGGAATGGGAAGGAAGGAAGGAAGGAAGAAGGAAGGGAAGGAGGGAGGGATGGGGGAAAAAAGGGAGGAAGGGAGGATGGAAGGAAGGAGGGAGGAAGAAAGGGAAGAAGGGAGGAAGGAAGGAAGGAAGAAAGGGAGGGCGGGTGGAAGAAAGGGAAGAAGGGGGGAAGGAATGTGGGAAGGAAGGAAGGGAGGAAAGAAGGAAGGGAGGGAGGGAGGGCAGGAGAAGGAAGGAAGGAAGGCAGGCAGGGAGGAAGGATGGAAGGGAGGGAGGGAGGAAGGGAGGGAGGAAGGCAGGGAGGAAGGAAGTGAGGAGGGAGGAAGGCAGGAAGGCAGGAAGGCAGGAAGGCAGGAAGGCAGGAAGGCAGGAAGGAAGGAAGGAAGGAAGGGAGGGAGGGAGGGAGAAATAAAGTGAGGAAGGGAAGAAAGGAGGGAGGAAGAAAGGGAGGAAAAGGGGAAGGAAGGTAGGAAGGAAGGAGGGAGGGAAGGAAGGAAGGAAGGGAGGAAGGAAGGAAGGAAGGAAGAAGGAAGGCAGGAAAGAAGGAAGGAAGGAAGGAAGGAAGGAAGGAAGGAAGGAAGGAAGGAAGGAAGGAAGGAAGGAAGGAAGGAAGGAAGGAAGGAAGAAAGGGAGGGAGTAATAAAGTGAGGAAGGAAGGAAGGGAGGGAGGAAGGAAGGGAGGAAGGGGGGAAGGAAGGTAGGAAGGAAGGAGGGAGGGAAGGAAGGAAGGAAGGAGGAAGGGGGGAAGGAAGGAAGGAAGGAAGGAATGAAGAAGGAAGGAAGGAAGGAAGGAAGGAAGGAAGGAGGAAGGCTGGGGAGGAAGGAAGGAAGGAAGGAAGGAAGGAAGAAAGAAGGGGAAGAAGGAAGGAAGGAAGGAAGAAGAAGGAAGGAAGGAAGGAAGGAAGGGAAGAAGGAAGGGAGGGAGTAATAAAGTGAGGAAGGAAGGAAGGGAGGGAGGAAGGAAGGAAGGGAGGGAGGGAGAAAGGAGGGGAGGGAGGGAGGGAGGAAGGAAGGAAGGAAGGAAGGAGGCAGGAGAAAGGCAGGGGGAGGGAAGGGAGAAGGAAGGAAAGGAAGGGGGAAGGAAGGAAGGAAGGAAGGAAGGAAGGAAGGAAGGAAGGAAGGAAGGAAGAAGGAAGGAAAAGGAGGTGGAAGGCAGGGAGGAAGGAAGTGATGAGGGAGGAAGGAAGGAAGGAAGGGAGGAAGGAAGGAAGGAAGCAAGGGAAGAAAGAAGGAAGGAAGGGAGGGAAGGAGGGAAGGAGGGGAGCAAGGCAGGACGGGAGGAAGGAAGGAAGGAAAGGAGGAAGGAAGGAGGGGAGGAAGGAACGGAGGAAGGGAGGAAGCAAGGAGGAAAGAAGGAAGGAAGGGAGGGAAGGAGGGAAGGAGGGAGGGAGGGAGGGAGGGAGGGAGGGAGGAAGGAAGGAAGGAAGGAAGGAAGGAAGGAAGGAAGGAAGGAAGGAAGGAGGAAGGGAGGGAGGGGAAGGAAGGAAGAGGGAGAAGGGAGGGAGGAAGGGGAAGAATGAAAGGAAGGAGGAAGGAAGGAGGGAAGGGAATGGAAGGAGGAACAATGAATGAATGAATGAACGAATAATGAATGAGCCGATAATGAATGAAATGATTTGATGATGGTCAATGGGAACGAATGTAAATGAAATAAATGAATGATGAATGATATGAATGCCGATAGCTATGAATGAAATAAATAACAGATAATGAATGAATGATGATGAATAGAATGCACGAAAATGAAAAAAGTCACAATGAGTTGAAAATGAATGATGAACAATGAATGTGATGAATGATGAACAACAAATGAAAGATCTGAATGATGCCGATGAATGAATGATGATGATGGGAATATGATGCAGTTTGAGGATGGAATGGAATGAATGATGGGATAATGTAACAGGGATGATAAATGGAGTATGGATGAATGAAATGAATGAAAAAATGAATGGTAACAATGAATGAATGAAATAGCAGGAATGAATGAATGAAAATGAATGAAATAATGAATGAATGAATGAATGAATGATGAAAATAATGACGGAAATGATGAATAATGAAATGAATGAATGAATAACAATGAATGAATGAATGAAATAATGAATGAATGTCGAAAAATGGAAAATGAAATGAATGAATAATGATGATGAAAAAGATAGTAATAACAAAGAATGAATGAATGAATAAAGAATAATGAATGGATATTTGAATGAATGAACAATGATAATGATACGATGAATGAAACAAGATGAATAAAGGAATGAGGAAGGAAGGAATAAATGAATAAAGAAAGGAAAAGAAAGGGAGGAATGAATGAAAAGGAAGGAAGGAATGAATAAAGTGAGAATATTTAAGGGATAATGAAGGAAGGAATGATATTTTTGAAGGATAATGAAAAGGAAGGAAGGAAGGAACGAAGGAGGAAGAAAGGATTAAAGGAATGAAGAATGGAAGAATGAAGGAAGGAATGAAGGAAGAAGGAATGAAGGAAAGAAGGAAAAAGAAAGAATGAAGGAACAATGAAGGAATAAATGAAGGACGATATTTGAATGAATGATGAAGGATGAATGAATGAATGAATAATGGAATGAATGAATGAATAATGAATGAATGGAATGAAGGAAGGAAGAAAGAAGGAACAATGAAATGAGGAATGAACGACAACAATGAAAATGATAATCGAATGCCGAATAAATGATGAATGAATAAATGAAACGGATGAAATGAAAATGAATGGAAATGAAATACGAATAGAATGAAAAAACGAAGAAAACGAATGAACGGAGGAATGGGAAATGGAATGAATGGAATGAACGATGAAAAGTGTCGAATAATGACTAATGAACAACAAATGAATGAAATGACGGAATGAATGGTAATGAATGAATGATGAATGAATGGTACGAATGAAATGATGATGATGAATGAATGAATGAATGAAAATGAAATGGAACTTATAATGAATGAAAATGAATAATGAATGAAATGAAATGAATGAATGAATGAATGAATGACGGATGATGAGGATGATAAAATGAACTTTGAAAATGGGAATGAATGGGAATGAAAAATGAATGAAACGAATGAATAATAATGTTATGATGAATGAAATGACGAGGATAAAACGAATGATTTGAATGAATGAATGAAAAATAATAAATGAAATAATGGAAAGGAATGACGGAAAGGGAATAATGAATGAATGATGATGATGACAGAATGATGTGATGATGAATGAATGAACGAATGGAAAATGAACAATGGAATGAATAATGAATGAATGAATGAATGAATGAATAATGATGAATGAATGAATGAATGAAACAGAATATGATCCGAATATTTTAAATGAAATGAAGAGGAATGTTTGAATGATGAAATGAATATACGAATGATGAAATGATGAAAATGAATGAAAGATGATGAGAATAATGAATGAAATGGAATAATGGTAATGATTAATGTTTATGATGATGGAGCAATGGAAGTCGAATGAGGGGACGAAATGCAAGGAAAAGGAAGGAGGAATGAAGGAAGAAATGAAGGAAAATGAAGGACAATGAAGGAGGAAGGAAAATGAATAATGAATGCAAATGAAATGAATGAAGGAATGAAGGAGGATGAAGGGAGGGAGGGAGGGAAATGAAGGAAGGAAGGAAGGAAGGCAAGGCAGGAAGAAATGAGGGAGGAAGGAATGGAAGGAGATGAATGATGAAGGATGAATGAAAGAATAATGAAATGAATGAATGAATGAATGAATGAAGAATGATGAGGAAGGAATGAATGAATGGATGGAAAGGAAGTAATGAGGAATGAATGAAGGAAGGAACGATGGAAGGAATAATGAAGGGAGAGAGGAAGGAAGGAGGAAGGGAATGGGAAGAAAGGGAAGGAAGGAAAGAAGGAAGAAAGGAAGGAGGAAGGGAATGAAGGAGGGAAGGGAAGGAAGGAAGGAATGAAATGAAAGGAAGGAATAATGAATGAAGGAAGGAGGAACGAAGGAAGGAAGGAAGGTTGAATGGGAAGGGAAGGAAAAGAAGGAGGGAGGAAGAATAATGAAGGAAGGGAAGGTTTGGGGAAGGAATAAGAGCAAGGAAGGTTTGAGAAGGAAGGAAAGGAGGGAAGGAATGAATGAATGAATGAATGAACAATGGAATGATGAAGGACGGAATGATCCGGGGAAGGAAGGAAGGAATGAAGGGAATAAATGAATGGGAATGGGAAGGTCTGAAGGAAGGAAGGAAGGAAGAATGAGGGATGGGAAGGGGGAAGGAAGGCAGGAAGGGAATGAAGGAGGGAAGAAAGAAGGAAGGCAGGAAAGAATAAGACGGATGGAAAGAAGGAAGGAATGACGGAAGAGCGAATGGATAGGAATAAATGGAAATGGAGGGATGGACCGAGGAATGAATGAATGAATGGAATGATGAATGAATAAACGAATGGGAATGAAAATGGAATGAATGAAATGATGAATGAATAAATAAATGAATGAATGAATGAATGAATAAATGAATGAATGAATGAAATGACAATGGAAAAATGAAGATGAAGAATGAATGAATGATGAATGAATGAATGAATGAATGAAAACAATGAAGAATGAAATGAATAAGAATGAAATGAATGAATGAATGAATGAATGAAGGAATGGAAAATGAATGAAGGAATGAACGGCGGAATGAATGGAATGAATGAAAGAATGAAGGAATGAATGAATGAATGAATGAATGAAGGAATGGAATGAATGAAGAATGAATGATGATAATGAATGAAGGAAGGAATGAATGAAGAATGTAGGAATGAAATGAAATGACTTCTAATGAATGAATGAATGAATGAATGAATGAAAAGGAATGAATGATTAAATGGAATGAATGAATGAATGAAGAAAAAGAATGAAATGAATGAATAATGAATGAAATGAATAATGAATGAATGAATGAATGAATGAATGACGAAATGATGAATGAATGAATGAATGGAATGAATGAATGAAAATGAATGAAAATGAATGAAATGAATGAAGGAATGAAGGATGGAAGAAAGGAATGAAATGAACGAAGGAATGAACGAAATGAGGGAATGAATGAAGGAAAGAAGGAATGAAGAATGAATGAAAGAAGGAAGGAATAAATGAATGAAGGAATGAATGAATGAATGAATGAATGAAATGAATAAATGAATGGATGAAATAAAATGAATGAATGAATGAAGGGATGAAAATGATGAATGATGAATAAAAATGAAATGATAATGAATGAATGAATGAATGAATGAAGGAATGAATGAATGAAAATGAATGAATAATGGAAATGAATGAATGAAAAAAAATGGCAATGATGGAATGAATGAATAATGATGAATGAAATGTTTAAATGAAATGAATGAATAAATGAATGATGATGAATGAAATGAATGAAAATGAATAATGATGAAATGAATGAATGAATGATGAAAATTTGAATGAAGGAGGAGGAGGCAGGAGAACAATGAAGGAAGGAATGAATGTAACAAAATAAAATGGAACAAGGATGAAGGATGGAAGGAGGAAGAATAATGAAGAAGGAGGAGTAACAGGGAGTGAAGGAAGTGAGGAGGGAAAGGCAGGAAGGCAGAATGAATGAAGTGAGGAGGGAAGGAATGGAATGAGAAGGAAGGAAGGAGGGAGGGAGGAGAAACAAAGGAGGGAGGAGGAGAAGGAAGGAAGGGGATGGGGAATACTATACAGGCAGGAAGGAAGGAAGGCAGGAAGGAAAAGGAGGGAGTGAAGGGAGGAAGGAGGATCTGGGGAAGGAAGGTAGGAAGGATTATAAAATGAAGGAAGGAGGAAGGAAGGAAGGAGGGAGAAGGAAGGAAGGAACAAAGGAATACAGGCAGGCAGGAAGGAAGGGAGGAGGGCTATGAAGGATAAAGGAGGAGAAGGAGGGAGGAAGAAGAGGAAATAAGGCAGAAGGAATAATGAAGGAGGAAGGAGGAGCAATGAAGGATAATGGAGGAAGAAAGGAGCAAGTGGGAATGGAAGGTGATAATGAGCAAGTGGGGAATGATGGTTAATGATAGATGATGATAAATAATGAAGAAAGGAAGGAAGGAATGAGGAGGAAGGAAGGTTTGAAAGGAAGGAAGGTAATGGAAAGAAGGTAAGGAAGGAAGGAAAGGAGGGAATGAATGATAAAGGAATGAATGAAATGGAAGGAATGAAACAAATGAGGAAGGAAGGAAGTCGAAGGAAGGAAGGAAGGAAGGAAGGAATGAAAAATGAATGATATAATGAGGAAGGAATGAAATGAATGAAAAGGGAAGGAAGGGAAGGAAATAATGAATGAAATGAATGAAATGAACAAATGGGAAGGAAGGAAGGAATGAATAAAATGAGGGAATGGAAGGGAATGGGAAGGAAAAGGAAGGGAAGGAAGGAAGGAAGGGGGGAAGGAAGGAAGGAAGTTTGGGGAAGGAAGGAAGGAATGAAGGAAGGAAGGAAGGAAGGGAAGGAAGAAAGGAAGGAGACAGAGGGAGAAGGAAGGAAGAAATGAATGGGAAGGAAGGAATAAGAAGGATGGGGAAGGTTTGGGAAGGGAAGGTTTGGGGAAAGGGAAGGTTTGGGAAGGAAGGAAGGAAGGATGGAAGGAAGGTTTGGGGAAGGAAGGAAGGAAGGAGGGGAAGGAATGAATGAAGGGAAGGAAGGAAGGAAGGAAGGAAGGAATGAAGGAAGGGAAGGAAGGAAAGGAAGGAGGAAGGAAGGAAGGAAGGGAAGGAAGGAAGGTTTGGAAGGAAATAAGAAGGATGGAGGGGAAGGTTTGGGAAGGAAGTTTGGGAAGGGAAGGAGGAAGGGAAGGAAGAACGTTTGGGAAGGGAAGGAGGGAAGGGAAGGGAAGTTTTGGAAGGAAGGAAGGAAGGAAGGAAGGATAAGGAAGGTTTGGGAAGGGAAGGGAAGGAAGGAATGAAGGAAGGAAGGGAAGGAAGGAAGATAGGGGAAGGGAAGGAAGGAAGGAAGGGAAGGAAGGAAACAATGATGGTCAAAGTAATGAATGAAAAGAATGAATGGAAAGAATGAAGGAGGCAGGAATGAAGGATGGGAGAGGAAATGTCAAGGAAGGAAGGTAGAAATGTCTGGGAAGGGAGTAATAAAGTGAGGAAGGAAGGAAGGAGTGGAGGAAGAAAGGAGGAAGGGGGAAGAAGGTAGGAAGGAGGAAGGGAAGGAAGGAAGGAAGGGAGGGAGGGAGAACGGAAGGAGGAAAGGGAGGGAGAAGGAAGGAAGGAATGAGGAGGAATGAAGGAGGATGGAAGGAAGGAAGGGAGGAAGGGGACAGCTTAAAGTTACGAAGAGAGGAAGGAAGTGGAGTGAAGAAGGATCTGGGGACGGAAATGATGAAAATAATGAATAATGAATGAAATAATGAAGGAGGAAGAAAGGAGGAAGGAGGCAGGAAGGGAGGAATAGCTGAAAGGAAGGAAGGAGGGAAGGAGGGAAGAAGGAAGGAAGGGGGATTGAAACGAAGGAAGAATGAAGGAAGGAAGGTGGGTGAATGAAGGGCAGGCTTAATGAAGGAAGGGAGGAGGAAAAGGAAGAAAGGAATGAAGGAAACAAGGAAAGAAGGAAAGAAGGGAGGAAGGAAGGAAGGGAGGAAGGAAGGAAGGAAGGGAAGGAAGGAATGAAGGAAGAAAGGGAGGAATGGGGAAGGTCATGAATGAATGAATGGGAATGAATGAAGGGAAGGAATGAATGAATGAATGAAGGAAGGAAGGAATGGAAGGGAATGATGAAGGAATGAACGGGAAGGAAGGGAATGAAAATGGGAAGGAATAAATGAATGAGGGAAAATAATGAATGTTGAAGGAAAATAGAAAAGGAAGGAAGGAAGGTTGAATGAAGGGAATGGAAAGAAGGAAGGAATAATCCGGGAACGAAGGAAGGAATGTAATGGAAGGATGGATGGGAATGAAATGAAGAAGAAAGGAACTTGGGAAAGGACTTAAATGAATAGAAAATGAATTTAAATGAATGAATGGAAGAAAATGATGAAGAATGATGCGAATGAAGGAAGGAAAATGGAAGAAATGTAATAACCGATAAAGGAATGAAGGATGGAAGGGGGAAGGAGAAGGAAATGGATTTGAATGGTAATGGAGGGAGATGAGGAAGGGAAGGGGAAGGAGAAGATGAAGGAAGGAGGGATGGAAGAGGGATGAAGTGAAGGAGGAAGGAAGGAGGAAAGGAATGGAGAAAAGGAAGAAGGGATAGGATGGAAGGAGGAAGGAAGGAATGGAGGGAGGAAGAAAGGGAGAGAAAGGATGAAGAAGGAAGGATGGAATGAAGGAATGGAAAGGAATAAAATGGAAATGAATGAAATGGGAATGAAAATGAATGAATGAATCACGAAATGAAGAAGGAATGGGGAAGAAAGGAGGATGGGAGGAAGGAAAGGAAGGAAATGAATGAAGAAGGGAGAATCCATGAAGGAATGATGAAGTAAGGATGGAGGGAAGGAAGAATGAAAGGAGGGAATGAAGGATCGAAGGATGGAAGGGAGGAAGGATATAAAAAGAGAAGAAGAACAAAGGAAGGAAGGAAGGAAAGGAGGAGGAAGGTAGGAAGGAAGGGAAGGAAGGAAGGAAAGAAGGAAGGAAGGAAGGGAAGGTTTGGGAAGGAAGGAAGGAAGGAAGGAAGGAAGATAGAAGGAAGGAAGGGAAGGAAGGAAGGAAGGAAGGGAAGGAAGGAAGGAAGGAAGGAAAGGAAGAAAGGAAGGAAGGAAGGAAGGAAGAGAAGAAATAGAGGGAAAGCAGGGAGGAGGGAAGAATAAAATGAATGGAATGAACGAAAGAAGGAATGAAGGGAAACGAATGATGGAAATGAATGAGGAAGGTACGAAGAAGGAATAGAAAGTCTGGGGAAGGTGGAAAAGAATGAAACTGCCTGAGGAAGGAATGAAGGGCCGAGGAAGAATGAAGGGAATAATGATGAATGACTGCTAGGAAAGGGAATGGGAAGGAATGAATAATGAAATGAAGGGAAGAGATGGAATGGAATGTTTGGGAAGGAAGGAAGGAAGGAAGGAATGAATAAATGAAGGAAGGAAGGAAGGAATGAAGGAATGGGGAAGGAAGGTTTGGGAAAAGAAGGAAGGAAGGATGTGAATGAATAGGGAAGGAAGGGGAAGGAGGAATGAAGGAAGGGAATAATGAAGGAAATGGGAGGGAAGGAAGGTTTGGGAAGAAGGAATGGAAGGGAATGGAAGGAAGGAATGGAAGGAATGAATGAATGAAATGAAGGAATGAAGGAAGGAAGGAAGAGGGAATGAATGGAAGGAAGGAAGGCAGGATGAAAAATGATGATAAATTGAGGAAGAGATGGGAAGGAAGGAAGGAAGGAAGGAAAGATGAAAAAAGGAAGGATGGAAGGGAAGGAAGGAAGGAAGGAGGGAGGAAGGAAGCGAAGGAAGGAAGAGGAAGGAAGGAGGAAGGAAGGAAGGAATGAAGGAAGGAAGAGAAGGAAGGAAGAAGGAAGGAAGGAAGGAAGGAAGGAAAGGAAGGAAGGAAGGAAGGAATGAAGGAAGGAAAATGAATGAAGGAAGGAAGGAAGGAAATGAAGGAAGGAATGAATGAAGGAGGGAAGGAAGGGAATAATGAAGCGAGAAAGGAAGGAAACGGAGGAAGGTAGGAAGGAGGAAGGAAGGAATGGATAGGGAGGGAGTGGAAAGGGAAGGAAGGGAAGGAAGAAAGGCAAGGATGAAAGGAAGGAGGAAGGATTAAATGGAAAAGAGGGAATGAAGAAGGAAGGAAAGAAAGGAAGGAATTTAAATACGATGGAAGGAGGGAAGGAGGAATGGATGGAAGGAAAGAATGGGAATAATGACGTTGAATGAATGAGGGAAGGATGGAATGAATAATGAAGGCCGAAGGATGAATGAAGGAAGGAATAATGGAATGAAGGAAGGAAGGAAGGAAGGAGAAAGGAAAAAGGAAGGAAGGAAGGAAGGAAAGAAGCGAAGGAAGGAGGGAAGGGAGATAATGGAGGAAATGAAGGAATGAATAAAAGGAATGAAATGAAGAAGGAAGAAGGGAGGAATGAAGGAAGAATGAAAGGAGGAAGAAGAAAGGAAGGAGGAAGGAAGGAAGAGAATGCTGAAGGAAGGAGGGAAGGAAGGAAGAGGGAAGGAAGGAAGGAAGGAAAGGAAGGAAGGAAGGCAGGAAAGAAGGAAGGATACGAATGGGATGAATGAATGAATGAGGAATGAGGAAGAGAGGGGAGGAAGGAAAGGTAGGAAGGAAGGAATGAATAAAATGAAGGAATGAATAATGAATGAATGAAGAATGGTTTGGAAATGAATGTAATAAAATGAATGCAATGATGAATGAATGAATGAATGAAATGAATGAATGAATGAAAGGATGGATAAATGAATGAAGGAACGAATGATGAAATGATTGACGGATGAATTGAATGAATGACAATGATGATGAATGAAAAAGAAGGAATGATGAAAATGAATGATAATGAATGAATAAATAAGAAAGGAAGAATGAATGAATGAATGAAGAATGGAATGGGGAATGAACGAATAAATGAAGGAGGATGGAATAAAGGAAATAGAATGAAGGAATAATGAAGGAATATTTAAATGAATGAAGGAAGGAATAATGAAGGAAGGAATAATGAAGAAGGAAGGAAGGAAAGAAGGAATGAATAAATGAAGGAAGGAAGGAAGGAGGGAAGATGAGGGATGGGAGGGAGGAATAATGCGAGGATGGGATGAAGGAATGATGATGGAATTGATGGAAAATGATCTAGAATGGAGGAGGGATGGTACGAATGAGGAGGAGGAAGGAGGGAGGAAGGAATAAATGGAACGATGGAAGGAAGGAAGGAGTGGGGAAGGAATGGAGGGAGGAAGAAAGGAGGAAAGGATGAATACGAATGATAATGAAGAAATGCAAGGAAGGAGGAAAGGAAGGAAGAAAGGAAGGAGGAAGGAAAGAAGGAAGGAAGAAAATAAGTAATGATGGAGGGAAAGATGAAGAAAGATGAAATGAAGGAAGGAAGGAAGGAAGAAGGAAGAAAAGGAAGGGAGGAAGAAGGAAGCAACAGTGAATGAAGGAATACAACGAAGGAACGATGAAGGACGAGGACGAAAGAATGAATGAGATCACGGAAATAAATAGCCGAAGATAGTCGACGTGATGGTAATGAATGAGTGAATGAATGAAGCCAAGGAATGAAGGAAGGAATGATGGAGTGAGATGGAAGAAGGAGGAGGGTACGAATGAAGGAGAATGAAGGAGTGAGGGAATGAAAGAAGGAGGGAATAAGAATGAAGGAAGGATAGAACGATGGAAGGTGGGAATGAGGGGAGGAAGGAAGCGAAGGAAGGAAGTATGGAATACGAAGGAAGGAAGAAAGAAGGAAGGAAGGAAGGATGAAGGAAGGAAGGAAGAACGAAGGGGAATATTGAGAGTGAAGGAAGGAATGAAGGAAAGAAGGAAGGAAGCTGGAAGGGAGTGGAGGAGTGGAGGAAGAGAGGATGAAGGGAGGGAGGAATGAAGGAAGGAGGGAAGGAAGGGAGGGAGAAAGGGAGGGAGGGAGGAATGGAGGGAGGAAGGATGGAAGGAAGGAATGAATGGAAGGAAAGGAAGGAGGGAAGGATGGGAGGGTAAAGAAAGGAGGAAAGGGAAAGGAGGATGGGAGGAAGAAATGAAATGAAATGCGAATGAACGATATGAAATGAAGATAAATGATGAGAAAGATGGTGTGAGAAATAAAATATAATGATGAATGAATGATGAATGAAATACGGGAGGAGGAAATGAAGGAAAATAATGAATAGGAATTAATGAAAATGAAATAAAATTAAGAATGAAATGAAATGAATAATGAATGAATAATGAATGAATGAATGGTACGAGGGACGAATGAATGAATGATGATAAATGAATGAATGGGGAAAGAAAGGAGGAAGAAGGAAGAATGGATAATGAAGCAGGAGGGAAGGAAAGGAAGAAAGGCGAAAAAGAATGAACGAATGAAATGACATCACGAATGAAATGAAATAAACAAATGAATGATTTGAACGAGGAGGAATGAATGAAGGAAGGAAGGATAATGAATGAGGAATATGAATGATAAATGAATGAATGGGGAATGGATGAGGAGGATAATGAGGAATGAGGAAGGAAGGAATGAATAATGAAATGAAATGAATGAAAACGAATGAATGAATGAATGAAATGAGGATGAAGCCGAATGAAAATAAATAATGAATGAACTGAATAAATAAAATGAATGCAAGGAATGAAGGAAGGAATAAATGAATGAATGGTTACGAAATGATGGAGGAATGAAATGAACGGAAAAATGATGAACAACAATGAATGATGAATGAATGATGAATGAATGAATAAAATGAACGAATGAATGAAGAATGAATAAGGAAGGAAATGATGATGGAATGAGGAATGAATGATGAAGGAAGAAAATAAATGAAATGAAGGAAGAAATGATAATGAATGAATGAAATGAATGAAGGAAAGTACGAATGAATGAATAATGGTATTTAAAATGAATGAATGAATGGAAGAAATGAATGAATGAACAATGATGAGTACGAATGAATGGAATGAATGAAATGAAGAAAGGAACGAATGAATGAACGGAGGAGGGAGAAATAATGAATGAATGAAGGAAGGAAAAATGAATGAAATGAATGAATGAAATAATGAATGAAGGAATGAATGAAATAATGAATGAATGAATGAATGAATGAATGAAAATGAATGAATGAATGAATGAATGAATGAATGGAATAATGAATAATGGATGAATAAGATGAATGGAATTAAGGAAGGTAATGATGAATGAATGATGAAGGTGAAGGACGAATGGAAGGAATGAAGAAGGGAGGAATGAATGAAATGGTAAAGGGATGAATGAATGAATGGAATGAGGATGAATGAAAATGGAATGAAGGAAGGAAGAGGGAGGAAAGGAAGAAAAGGAATGGGAATAATGAATGAAGGGAATGATGATGAAGAAATGAACGGATGGATAGTGAAAAAGAGGAAGGAAACAAGGAAGGATGAATGAAGGAAGGAAAGGAGATGAATGAAGGAAGGAAATGAAAGGAATGAAGGAATGAAGGAATGAATGAAGAAAGGAAGAAGGAATGAAGGGAGGAAGGAAAAGTAGGAAGGAAGGAAGGGGGAAGAAAGGAGGAGGAATGAAGGAGGGAAGGATGGAAGGAAGGAAGGAAGGATGAAGAAGGAAGGAAGGAAGGAAGGAAGGAAGGAAGGAAACGGAATGAGGAAGAGAGGAATGAAGGAGGAAGGAATGAATGAAGGAGGGAAGGATAATGAATGAATGAAGGAAGGAATGGGAAATGAATGAATGAATGAATGAATGGTAATGAATAACTGAAATGAATGAAATGGTACGAAATGAAAAAATGGGAATGAATGAAATGAATGAATGAATGAATGAATGAATGAATGAATGAATGAATGAAATGAATGAATGAATGAATGATAATGATTTGAAAGGAAGAAGGATAAATGAAAATAATGAAGGGAGGGAGGAAATGGAATGAAGGAAGGAAATGAAACATGAAGGGAAGAAGATGGAAGGAGGATAAAGGATGAATGATGAATGATGAATGATGAATGATGAATGATGAATGATGAATGAAGGAATGAATAATAATGAATAATGAATAATGAATGAAGGAATGGAATGATGAGGGAATGGAATGAAAGGAATAATGGATAAAATGAGAGAAAATGAATGCTAATGAAAAATGAATGAACGAATGGAATGAACGACAGCTAAAGCAGGGATGGATAGGAAAATCGACTATGAACAATGAATGAAAATACGGGAATGAATAATGATGAGGAACAATGAATGACATCACGAATGAATGAACTGGGAATGGTTGAGAAATGAGAAATGAAATGAATGAACGAAACAACGAAGGAAAATGGAATGAAAAGGAAGGAGCAAGGAATGAATGAAGGAATGAGTTTTAATGAACTAATAATAATGAAAAGGAGAAGGAAGGACGGGAAAAAGAATGAAGGAAGGAAGAAAATGAAGAATGATGGAAGAAAGGAATGAATGAATGAATAATGAAAGGAAGGAAGGAAGGAAGAAGGATAATTGATGAAGGGAAGTTGAAAATGAATGAAGGAAATGAATGAAGGAAGAATGAAGGAAGGATACCCAGGAAGGAATGAATGAACGAAAGGATTATGAGGGAAGGAGAAAGAAAGGAATGAGGGAGGGAGAAGGAGGGAGAATGGAGGAATGAAGGTTAGGGGGAAGGAGGGTGGAGGGAGAAGGAAGGAATGAAGGAAGGGAGGAAGGGAGGAAATGAAAAGGGATGAATAAATAAATGATGGAAGGAAGGAAGGATGAGGAAGGAATGAAGGGAAGGAAGAAAGGGAGGAATGGATGAAGGAAGGGAAAAGGAAGGAAGGAAGGAAGGAAGGAAGGAAGGAAGGCAGGAAGGAATGAAGGAGGGAAGAAGGGAGGAAGGAAGAAAAGAAGGGAGAAAGGAAGAAGGAGGGAAGGATGGGAGGAAGGAAGAAGGGAGGAAGGAAGGTGAATGGAAGGAGATGAATTTAACAACGAATGAATGAAAGGAATAATGAAATAATGAATGAATGAATGAATGAAGGAATGAATGAATAGCCGAAATGAATGAAGGAATGATGATATGAATGAGGGGAAAGAGGATAGAAGATAGAGTCGACGATGAGGGAAGGAAAAAAGGAGGGAAGGGTGGAAGGGAATGAAGGAATAGTTGGAAAGAAGAAAGGGATGAAAGGAAAAGGAAGGAAGGAAGGAATGAAGGAGGGAAGGAAGGTGGAAGGAGGAAGGAAGGAAGGAACAGGGGGAATGGGGAGGAAGGAAGGAAGGAAGGAGTGGCAATGAGGGAAGGAGGGAGGAGGAAGAGAGGAAGGGTGGAAGGATAGACATTGTTAATGAAGCGAAATGGGAGGAGTGAGGGATATTGATGAAGGAAGGAGGAATGAATGAAGGAGCCGAATAATCGATGAAGAAGGAAGGAATGAAAGGAGAAAGAAGGCTGAGGGGACGAAGGAGGGGAGGGATGAGGAGGGAGGATAATGAATGAATGAGGAGGAGGGAAGGAATATGGGAATGAATGAATGAAGAATAATGATAAGGAAGGAATGAATGAATGAATGAATGAATGAATGAATGAATGAATGAAATGAATGAAGAATGAATGAATGAAATGAATGAATGAAATGAAATATGGAAATAATGAATGAATGAATGAGATCTGAATGATCTGATTTGTTTATGGAATGAATGAAATAAATGAATGAGGAATGAATGAGATTTGTAATGATGAAATGAATGAATGAAAGAAGAAAGAACGGGGAGGGAATGAATGAAGCATGAACCCAGGAATGAAAGGAAGGAAGGAGAGGAGAAGAAGAAGGGCGGAGGAATGGAGGATGATGAAGAATGGGAGGAAGGAAGTGGAGGAGGGAAAGGAATGGAGTGAAGGAGGATAAATGATGAATGAAGAACGATGACGATGATGAAATGAACAATGAATGAATGAAGGAATGAATGAGGGAAATGAATGGATGATGTAATGAATGATGAAATGAATGAATGGAATGAATGAAGGAATGAAATGAAGGCGGAATGAATGATGAAATGAATGAATGATATGGAATGAAGAAATGAAGAAATAATGAATAATGATGCGATGGATGAACAATGAATGAATGAATAATGGTACGAATGATGAATGAATGAATGAAATGAATGAATGAAGGAATGAATGAATGGAATGAATAATGAATAATGAATGATAATGACGAAGGATGAATGAGGGGATGAAGGAATAATGGGAATGAATGGGAAGGAAGGAGGGGGACGAAGGAGGAATGAACGGATACGACGGATGAAGATGATGAAGGAATGAAAGAATAAATGAATGAAACGAATGGCAATGAAATGAATGAATGAAAGGAGGAATGGAGGAGGAAGGATGAATGAATGAAATGGAATTTGTTTATAATGATGAATATGTACGAATGGAATGTAATGAATAGAATGGGAATGAAGGAAGGAAGGGAGGGAGGGATGATGGGGGAAAAAAAGGGAGGAACGAGGATAAAGGAAGTGATGAGGAAGAAAGGGAAGAAGGAGGGCGAATGAAGGAAGAAAGGAGGGCGGGTGGAAGAAAGGGAAGAAGGGGGGAAGGAATGGGAAGGAAGGAGGAAAGAAGGAAGGAGGGAGGAGGGCAAGAAGGAAGGAAGGAAGAGCAATGTAGGTGGGAAATGAACAA